>CM071951.1:7580401-7967901 GCA_036784905.1 Acrossocheilus fasciatus | reverse complement strand
TTAATTAATGTGTTGTTTCAAATTATGTTTCTTGATGCTCTTAAAACAAATGGTTTGCTGTTAGTTTTGTGCACAAACATGAGAAAACATGAGCACAGGGTGGTGAGCTTTAGTCTTATAGTGTGCTGCTGCCGTTCCTGAACGCATTCACATATGAGGAAATTGGATTGACAGAAACCACAGAGAGTCAGAAAGTCTAGTTCAGATGTTCCTGACAATGTAAAATGACTTTAATGCATTAGTATGTCTCTGACTGCCTTAGTAGTGCAAGAGGATGTGTGTCTACAGTTTTGTAATTTTCTTCAAGTCTTGTCAGCAAACTGAGCATGTCTTTGTTTATGTATTTCATATAATCCATTACCTCCATCCTTCTGGACTATCAGCTGAATGTCGCAGATGTCTAAAAGCAGTGTCTGGCACCATTCTAGCAGTGTGCCATCACTCTTGTCTTTCTCTCTTAAAGGGATCATACACCCAAAAATTAAAATTCATTAACTCACCCTCACATTTTTTGAAACCTGTAAGACTTTCTTCTGCATAATACAAAAGAATGTTTAAACTGTTTTTGTACATACAAGAAAGTGTCTAAGAGTTCAAAACATCATTTGACCCCATTGACTTTCACTGTATGTTCTTTTGTATTTCACATAAGAAAGTAAGTAATACAAGTTTAGAACGATATGAGGGTGAGTAAACGATGATAGAATTTTCAGTTTTGCATGGACTGTCCCAATAAAGCTGGTTCACTGTCCCATCCAGTGGTGGCCATGCAAAGGCATCTGGATCAAAATAATTTTTTTGTGGGTACCACATAATGAAATATTTGCATTTTTATAGTAGATATCTTTTTTGGAGGCTCTTAAAAATGTGAAATGGATTTTTTCTTTTCTGCCTTTGACACCACAGTGCAAGATAGTCTCTAGAGTTAAATGTTCTTGTGGTGCCATCAGCCATCAGTTGTTGATCAGCCAACCATGATGTAATTTTCTTGTGGCTCCAAATCATTAGTCACTTGGCATTCCTAACTCAGGTGATTGACTTGAAACGGCAGGGTTAACACACTGATCCAATGTTGAGGCAGTGTGAACCATAATCTTTAGTTAGAAGAATGTGTAAAGATGATTTGTGATATAGTCATGTGTATACACTGAGTACTAGAGAGTCATACAGCTGAGGTCACAAAAGCAATGAAGCTTCACAAAGCAATGTGTTAACCTCCCAGGCATCCACATAATTGCGCATTTGCTGTGTTCAGCATCTCTGTCCCTCCCTATTTTCATTCCCGTCTCCTTATCCTGGAGGGTGTGGGATGATTCCTGGTGAGTCCACAGGCAAGATACCTGCTTTGTGCATCTCTGCTTTAGATCGTTCTACCACAGACGCCTACATGTTGTCAAGGTGGAGGCATTGATACATATTTATACATAATGTGATATGCAATAAAACTATTGGCTTGAATCCAAACCTGAATGTCCAATTCCCTCACGCCTCCTGGTGTTATCTCCATCGGCACCTCTTAGTAATATTGCAGCCTTACACTTTTTCTCTTGTCTGCCATGTTGTGTTCTTGTTAAAAGATTCAGCATGTGCTATATAAAAAGATAATAATTGTTGTTTATGCTATTGCTCTGTATTTAGAATGACATGTTGGTAGATATCTGTTGGGAGTTTAATGACTGGAGACCTCCATTAGAGAAAAGACCACACCACATGACACCTCTTGACACCAATGGAGCTCCTCATTAGCTTACCACCAGCTCAACACACACACACCTACCCATGCTTATATCCACAATAAATTTCCTATATTTAAGAAATCCATATACAATTACCTGTATCATCAATATCAACATGCCATATATTTAAGAAATTATTCTATATTAAACTTTATTAGTATTACCTAATCAATCCATTAGGTAACTGCTTAGGGCACTAATTTGTTAGTACGTATGTACCAAAAAAACTGACTTGTGTGTGTCTGGTGCTCAGATAACATACTGATTCTCTGTTGAAAGCATTGATTCATTTCGAATGCATTTAAAACATCAAAATGATGTTCATATATGCATCTATCTACTTTTCTGCATTGTAGACCATTTCGTTAGTAATAACAAGAGCTTGCATCCTGTCTCTTTAGTTTTGTTGCCGTGCATCACTCATTTTCTACTGCTGAACAATCAACGAGCAATTTATCCAAACATGAGGAGAATTGCATCTCAGGTACACTCACATGATATGCACACACAGAGCTGCCATTGTCACTCAAACATTTGTTGACATGTTTGCATTTCTTTGAATATCTGTATAGTTATATGTACAGTTTTCAACCACTGATAATAAAATAAAATTTTAGAGCATGGCAGAACTAGATTTTTTTTTTTTTTTTAAATATCCATGGAGTTATCAAATTTTATTAATTTACATTACTTTTTCTGGTCTAGGAATCACACCTTAACTTTGGGTTACATCATATACTATATACAGGTTTTTCAAGACAGTAAGAAGCCTACTTTTCAAAGAAAACAGTTTTTAGTGTATATATAATCAGATAATCCTGATAATCAGAATAAGTCATCTTGAGGCCCCCTGGTGGATCCTGGTTCATTGGTTAAGATCCACTGGTTTAAATGCTTGTTGTGTGTGAATTCTCTCTCTCTCTCTCTGTGTGTGTGTGTGTGTGTGTATGCGCAACAAAGTTATTCTTGTTGTTTGTATTTTAAATATAATTTGAAGTAATTAATGGACAGGGGTTGGGGAGAGTTGTTTCCTAATGGTGTGAAACTGGTGTGGCCGATAATTATTTATTTCAGCTAATTCAGTAATGCATTCAGACACATTAGTAGACATTTTCCCCAAAAATTAGCACAAAAAATTGTACTGTATAGGAATTATTACATATTTATTAAGAAACCTTGAGAGAACACCTGTGATTGAACTAAAAATTTGCTGTTACTCAACTGGCTCATCAGAATAGTTCTGAATCTGGTTTAAGAGTCTCATGATCGCTGCACATGTAGCTCAGAGCGCTGTTTGCTTTGCTCAAGGGACAGATGGCCCTTCTGCCATCCTGCTGCTCTCCTGTACCCCATCTCTATGTTCTCATCCTGTCCTGGCACACAGAAAGAGTAACACTCTTTGGACCCGATGCCCCACTCCTATATTTATCACCGTTTCAAGCTCATCATTTTGCCTATGGCTTACTACACTGCCTACAAGCCGCTTCCAGGGCTCCAGGTGACCTGACCTATATTAGCACACCGGACACTGCACTAATCGTCCCGACAAGCTGCTATTCTACCACGTTCTCCACGTAATTCTGTCACGCTTTCTGCTGAGCCCAAGAACAGGACTTCAGCTTGGAGTGAACGTCAGCGTGTGACATGTAGATGTAGTGAAGCATTACGGGATCACTTATGCTGAGACGAAGGGCTTATGATTTATTCAGAGGCTGAGGTACAGGACACGAATGTGCAGGAAAGGTTATTTTCCCAGCCTGCGGAGAAACTGATGACTTTCCGCACACGCTCGCTGCACACTGCAGTCAATGAAACCTCAGGCTCTCAGAGCACCGCACCGCAGCACGCCACGTGTGATAGAGAGAGCAGCTGAGAGTGAGAGAGGGTGAAACTAGTGATAGCATGCAGCTCACATCCTCATGTTTCTGTTTCACAACATCTTGCTCTTCCTGTATGTGTGCCTGTAAACCGAGGATGTGGTAGCAGTTCAGACTGCATGTGGTGTGGATGTGTCTCTCTTTGCTTCAATCTCGACTTCCTTCACAGGAGCAGCATCCAATCTAAGCTTGTATTTGTCTGTGCATGTCATAGCATAGTATATTTATATCCTCATGCTCTTACAGCGCCTTGCAGAAGTATTTATACATTTTTTTTCATGTTTTGTTATATTGCAGCCTTATGTTAATCTGCTTTAAATGACTTTTTTTTCCACATCAGTCTACACTCCATACACCATAATGGCCAAGCACAAAAAAGTGTATTTATTAGAAATAAAAAACTGAAATGATTCCATTGCATAAGTATTCATACCCTTTTCTGCGGAGCACTCATATTGAAGGTTCACAGAATCACATAGCCTCCATTATCCATAATGGAAGAAACTACTAGGAACAACTAGGACTCTTCCTAGGACTGGCCTCCTGGTCAAACTGTGCATTTGATGGAGAAGTGGCATGGTTATACTGGTGACCAAGAAGCTGATGGTCACTGTTGAGCTCCACGATCAGATATGCAGATGGAAGAAACTTACAGAAGGACAAACATCACTGCAACACTCCACCAATCTGGTCTTTATGGCAGTGTGGCCAAACTCAAACCTCTCCTCAGTGAAGACACATGAAAACCCACTTGGAATTTGCAAAAAAAGCACCTAAAGAACCCTCAGACTCTGAGAAACAAGATTCTGTGGTCTGATGAACCTCAATTCTAAGCATCATGTTTGAAGGAAACCAAGCACTGCTCATCACCTGCAGAGTACCATCCCAAAGGTAAAGTGTGCTGGTAGCAGTCTCATGCTGTGGAGCTGTTTTTCAGTGGCAGGGACTGAGGGACTCGTCAGAGTAGAAGAAAAGCTCAATGCACCAAAATATCGAGATGAATGCGATCAAATATTTCTGGAGAAACCTGAAAATATCTGCCAGTCCCCATCCAATCTGACAGCGCTTGAGAGGCGAAGAGGCGAAGAGGTGAGGCGAAGAAAGGCAGATAATTGCCAAATGCAGATGTGCAAAGCTTGTCGCATCATACCCAAAAAGACTTGAGGCTGTAAAGGTGCTTCAACTAAGTACTGAGTTAAGGGTATGAATACTTCTGCAATGTACTTATTTCAGTGTTTTATTTTTAATAAATTTGCGAAGTTGTCACATCTGTTTTTTGCTTTGTCATTGTGGTGTATGAAGTGTAAATTGATGTGGAGGGAAAAAATTGATTTAAAGCAGTTTAACAAGGCTGCAGCATAACAAAATGAAAAATGAAGGGGTATGAATACTTTAGCAAGGCACTGCACATCACCCATGTGAAAAATCTCTTTAATATCTCTCTTTAATATTGTTTGGGGCCAAGCCCTCTACTGTTGATGCTTGGCAGTGTTTTTTTCTTTAACATACTTGATTATATAAAGGAATGACTTGTTTTGTTTTTTCTTTTTTCCCTCCCTCTCTCTCTCCCTTTTGACTGGACTCTTTAAAGTATTGATTATATGTTTGTTGTTGTTTTTTTGTTTTTGTTTTTTGAATGGATGTTATGTAGGGGTGCAACGGACCAGTCCCCACGGTTCGGCACGCATGTGATTCGCGGATTAACTGTTAAATTCAACCAGTATAGACTGAAAGTTATCATTTGCACGTGTTTACCAGTTTACACATTCAAGCAATTTTAGACCATTCAGATGAAGGAGAAATCGAATCGGGACTCGTGCGCCGTTTTCTGCGCTCAGCCGCTGCCGCACACACTGAAGCGCACAGAGAGAGAGAGAGCGGCGCGATTCAGACACCGCGTTTCAGACAACGCCTCAACGGATGGATACATACACACAAAGTTATGTGAAAATACCCGTTTTGGCAAGTATTCTGGTAAACACAGTAGGTTATGTCCATTAAGTTAACATATACAGCTGACTAAGAAAAAACAGAACGTGTGTCAGTATTTAGGTCCGTCTTGTCTGCTAATCAAACAACACCACAGCTTTAACAAAGATTAGTCTATATTTAACTTATGCAGTAAGCATTATTGTGTTTTTTTACAATTAATTATAAAATTTCTGCACCTGAATACTGTTACTGTCTTTATATAGCCTATAATTTTATGTTGTAGGCTGTACATCTATGTTTGGAATTTGTGCAATTGTTCTTGTTGTATTACTGAGTTTAGTAGTTAAGCTAGTTGTTTTTGCTGGGGTATAGAAGTGCTTAAAGTAAGCTATTAGTAATAAATGAAAAGCAAACTTTTTTTTTTTTAATTGTTTTTTTTGCTGATCCGGTCCGTGACTCAAAATCCGTAGTATGATCCAAACCGTGAGTTTTGTGATCCGTTGCACCACTAATGTTATGATGTTGTGTGTAAAAAAGCAATAAAAAGTTGATAAAATATCTGAATTGTTTTTCCTAGACAACGATATGATTAAATGGAGTGCAAATAGAGAACTTTTATAGACATTTTTTTTCAGGATTCTTTGTTAAAAAGTACAGCATTCACATGAAATGTAACAGTTTTGTCACTTTTGATCAGCTTAATGCATCCTCGCTTATTAAAAGTATTAAAATGCACAACATGCTTTACCATGAGCTATTCTAGATCTCCTTTCCTTTATCCATCTAGTAATGCCATGTCATTTGCACGTCCTGTAATAATTTACACACAGTTTAAATGACTCGCTGCCCTTTAAATAGTCCTGATGATCTACATCATGATGGCTTACATTAGTGACCACAAGACTTGTAACCATTTGTAGCCACTAGATTTTTTTTAAATGGAGTCTAATTATTTCTTCCTAAAGAACAAGTGAGTGCTGAAACGTGAGCAGGCCGTAATTATAGGACTGCTGCTAGTATGTATTAAGCAGCATTTCTAAACTATTCAGAGATGACGTTAAAGGCTGCTAAAGCTAATTATGTTGTTTGTCTTTTGAAACGCATTTTCTCCACCCACTTCCACGTGTTAATGAGCTGCCTTCACACGGCTGCTCTGAAAGAGCACTAGAGATGGGACTTGAACACGAGCGGTCTGGTTGAGGTCACCTTGTATGCGCTGGATCTTTGATCTCTTTGTGAATGAGGTTTAGCACTAGCGGCAGGGTTAAAGTGTTGTGGGGGAGGAATGTTTGTATGAATGAGTATAAAGTAATGACCGTATGATTCACGGTGCATCAGACTCTAAGCAGGGAGCAGTGAACACATCGCTGCCTCAGATTGAGGACAGTAAAATGTTGAGCATCGAGTCAGAGAGCATCCAAAGCATTAAAAGATGCAGTTCATCCAAACATGGAAATCTGGTCATCATTTCCTAACTCCCTGAAATTGCATGGTTTTCATTCTTCAGTGGGACACAACAGGAGAAATTCTTTTTAAAAGAAACTTTTACAGGTATGGAACGACATGTGGGTGAGTAAATGATGACGACCATTTTCATTTTTGGGAGAACTATGCCTTTAAAAGCTTCAGACTCTAATCACTGCATTTGCATAAAAAAGAGCGATTTTTAAATTTCCACATAAAGAATGTCATGCTGCATTGACTCCATACTTACTAGATAACAACCCAGGACATTATTTTGGAGCAATCAATAAACAAAACAGTAATGCAAGTTAAGTTGTTACTCAAATGCATAAGGTTTAAATAAACCAAGATAGTTGTCTACGCATAGTTGTTCAACTCGCTAGAGACGTTAATACATTATTTTTGGTCATTCCTTTGTTTTCAGATTATTTTTTGCATTGATATAATTTGAGTTTGAGATTTGTAATAACAAGTTAATACGAGGACATGAATGCTTTTTAAAAGTCAGAATCTTGTAATTATGGTATGCATCTTCATACAGTTTTGTATTGACATGAGAGTTGGTAAATGATAACAGAATTTAATTTTTTGAGCGAACTATACCTTTAAATGGGGAGTTAATTCCTGGCCATTCATTTTTAAAGCTTACATTTCATGACAGTGTAATTTTTATGAGTGAACAGAGCTGTCGCTGTGACTGTAATGGAGGCTTTTATGAGGATGCTTCTGATGGATTATATGGAGGGTGACGTGTCAAAACTGGAAGAGCTCAGTGAAGACATATCCTCTAGAGTTGACCTTAAGCCTCTTCTGCTACTCCTCCTCAGCGTTTCTCAAAACATCAGCATTCAGCTGACTTCAAGTTTTCTAGTTGTGTTGCAGCCTCTGACACTTCACCAGCAAATACTGAAAATCTATTCAGCTGACATTCTTTGTCCCACAATTTCTGTTTCTCTTTACTTTGATGTCAGTATCAGTCCGGTCTTCTGAAAACTGCTAGTTTGGTGGATGTAGTGTTGGAGGCCAGTGTTCAGCGCAGGTACTGACCATCTATCCTACCAGTATTTTGTATAACTGCCTGCGTGAACATGTGTGGGAGCTGTTCTCAGAGTGATTTGTGGATTCTTAATCATTGTTGTGCACATGTGTGCGAAAGACAGAAGGAGAGAGAGATAGGAGAGAGTGCAAGCTGCAGTCCTTGCATCTGGCGTCAGTGTTTCATAAAAGAGTAGTTCAGCTTCCAGCCCTGTCCCGATGAGTGTGTTTTCTGATAACTCTGTATACCCACTGCAGCTGCCATGCACACATACACACTTCAAAACCATTAACTAAATCTTTAAAATGCTTTAATATGAACCAAAGCACTCATTTTTAAAGTCTGCGTGAAATGCTGGTGTTGGAATATTTGGTTTCTCTCACTGGCAGGATTTTATGGCAGACCAGTCAAGACAGATATTTGCATTGAAGACTGTCAGGTGCAATGACTTGTGAGCAGAGGATGTGAGGTAACATTAAGGTCACCATTAAAGAGTCATGTCAGTTTATGAGGCAGCAAACGGTTGATGGGCCGTAATACAGCGGCAGGCCTGAACCTCGAGGTGGCAGACATCACACCTACTCACAGAAACAGATAGAGAACGAGAGAGAGCTATGATGGCATGCTGATGGAGGAGGACTGGAGTGTGAGAGCATTGCTGATTTACAAAACATGTTGCTAACATCTGCGCTCATGCCACCTTCACAAGGTGACAGAAAAAGATACAAAGTGACATAAAATTTGAACTCAAAACATTCACATACATAGACATCTCATTTTGAGTATCAAACATCTTGAGTAACTATTTATTTGCTCAGATTCATTTGACGAGTGTTTGTTGCATTTTACTAGTCTCAGCTCGATATGGCACATCCGTGTCATTCTGGTCGGCTGGATTTATGCAACTTTTTTTTTTAAATACAAAAAACTAAGTCAAGGTTGTGTGATTCATGCTGTTCCCATTTTGAGGAGGAAATCACTAGATTTGTTGAAAGTTTGCAAGGTTAGTGGCGTCTGAGATTTTTACTGTTGTTATTAACTAAAAAAACTGAAATAAAACAAAAATAAATATTAGGCGAAAACCCTAAACAAAAATTAGAAATGTCGCCTTGACAACTAACTGAAATAAGTTAAAGTTGTAAAATTGTAAACTGAAATAAAAATAAAAAATAAAAATTAAAAACCCCAAAAACTAATACAAATTTCAAGCGCATAACAAAATCAGTAAACTCTTTAACTAAAATTAAAATGAAAACTGAAAATATAAACAAAATAGCTAATCAAAATATTAATGAATACTATGATGGCATATTAATAATACTAAATTACTACTATTAAAATAATTTCTACTATTTTAAGGAGATATCCATGAGTAGATCTACATTCTGTGAGTTATATCTGTATCTTTTAATTTACTGTACGTCTGTGAGTTTTTAATTATTCATTACTTTCATGGTGTTTTCTGTAAAATCAATTGCGTAGACTGTGTCACCATTTAAAAACCTAATATGATTTTTTTCCATGCCTATTTATTATGGTTTTATCCATGTCAATACAACTGCCCCTAAAAAGGATATACAACAAAACAATGTGCAATTTGGTCTTTTACATATCTGTCAGATTTGTCTCTTCCTGTCTAAGTGTGCAGTTCTTGGCCAGAATAAGAGCGTACTTTTTGGTGGAGAATATGTGGTTGTTGCATAAGTCAGAACTCAAGAACCATTTCTCCATCTGTTCACCACATTTTGTCCTATTTGCTCTCTCACTCAGTGTAGCTCATATGTTTTTTTTCTTGCTGCACATGTACTCTTGTTGACCTCCAGAGGTTCACAGACACACTGCAGTGCTCTGCTGTACACAAAAGCGTCTGCAGTTCTTTTGAGGTTGTGTTTGTTGTTGTACCCTGACATCATCGCTTGTCTCATCTCTGAGGAGCCCTAAGTTGATTATTGCAGTTACAAGGTTGTCATGACTGCTCTAAGAATAACAAAGACCCTGTGGGTATCTCTCTCCACAGCTGGATGGGCTCTCTCCCCCTGCTCCCCCCTGCTCCCTTTCTCCATTTTGAATCAGCAATTAGGTGTTGTTCTTTTCATCAGGTCCGTCTGGACTCTAGAGCAAATGGATGTAATGGCATGAATTGACGTGGCAAGAATGAATAGGGTAGCAGGATTACTAGACTTTGATTGAGAATGTCTGAACAAACTTCATTAGAGTGAGCCTTGCAGCGTTTTCTAAAAGACACTATCAATTATCAGTACATAATTGTCACTCATCACTGTATTGCATTGCATTAAACAGTATGTTTACAACACAAGGAAAAACTACAGAGCTTTGATCATAAAAGTAAGCATTTAAATACTTTTACTAAGACATATTATTGGGAAATATAGAGTGACAACTGAAATTAAATAAGCATTTTATGAAATTAGCTATACTGTTATAAAGATCTCACTGATTTACATTACAAGCTATCAGAATTGAATCTTTTTGGCCATATAAATATCAGCAATTGCACCAAATTCCTTATTTTTATTCAGTTTGAGCCTCTGAATAAAATGTAGGTGTTTTTTCCCTTGTGTATGAGCTCCTTCAAAATGCCACAAGTCTGATCTGTCTGATACATCAAATATGATACTCCACAAAAAACACATGCAAACGTTTTTCACATTTTTAAAAATATTTTATCTAAACATTAACTTTGACTGTTATTTCATATGTCTGTAAAGCATGCTTTCACAATCCTATGCAAGTAAATGACACACGAGTAAAATATATTTGTGAATTATTCACACCAAAAAGGGTTTACGACACTCTTTTTTGAAGTTTTTAATGTCTGAAAATTGAATTTTCAGTAATGATTCATGTCTGTTTGATAGCACCATTGCCCTGCTAAATGCCTGACCCCACATCTCCCACCCTTTGGAGTCTGTAAGATTGATCAACCTGTCAGACACTAAGTGGCGAACCTTCCTCCAATGTGCCAGTATGATATTTCAGCCTTGGTGTAGAGGAGTTCGTGGACATGCTTTGTTTCATTCTGAGCTTGTCCTTTTTTGTGACTTCAAACTTAATATGAATATATCTTTGCTGTATGCGTGTCTCAGCTTAATCATAACACTAAATTGTAAATTGTAATATCAACCGATAGTACTGAGCATGCTGGAATTATGTAGATGTAAATACTTCTGTAAAGCCTAAGTTATTCTTGAAGGTATAGCATGGTATTGTAGAGCATGTGCATCAATAACGTTTCTGTTTGAGAATGTGCAGTATTAGTTTATGCTGAAGCACATTGTAAATGACCAGTTATGGAGTTATGTCTTATCTTTACTTACAGATGTTTAGTGATCAGAGGTACTGCTCCGCTGATAATGACTGTTTGCAGTCTGTTTGCAGCTCACTGTGTCTTTAATGTAGATGAGCTTGTTTAATCGCACCTGTAATCTCACTGCTGAATTATTCATGAGCTGAAGTCTGAATCTGGAAGCTGACAGAGAGCTAAATTTGAATAGTGTTTAAAAAAACAGAAACAAGACATGACGTTTGCATATCTTCTAAGCGTTCTGTCTGCATATTACATCATCACCATTTGTCCTTATGCTGGATGGTGAGAATAAACTCT
Source organism: Acrossocheilus fasciatus (assembly GCA_036784905.1). Classification (NCBI taxonomy): domain Eukaryota; kingdom Metazoa; phylum Chordata; class Actinopteri; order Cypriniformes; family Cyprinidae; genus Acrossocheilus; species Acrossocheilus fasciatus. The sequence continues at coordinate 7,956,231 of CM071951.1, read as the reverse complement.
GTGACAAGCACTGACTCTAATTCAGAAAGATACTCTCTTCCTAAACCTAGTGAGCTGCATACCAAGTGCATACCTGACACAGAGACTGCATTAAGTTTAGAAGACACTACAGGACTTTTAAAAATTGAACAGATTTTCAAAGACTAGGCATCATCCACTTGCTGACTTACTTATGTGTCCTTGCTGAATAAAAAGATTAATTTCTTAAAAAAAGAAAGAAAATGGTAGTGCATCTTTAAAAAGAAAAGTCTAGCTTCATAATGTCACCCATCATATCAGTCATAACATATGAATCCGTAAAGCCTGACAGTTTGTTTGTGAGGTACGGTATAAAAGCTAGGCCTACCCATAGTGAACTACCTTGTAAAAAAAAAAAAACCACATATCCACCATTGCAGATAAACATGTCTGCTTGTAAATCAAAGACACAGCAGCCTGAAAGTGGATGACAACCATGATATAGTACTCACTGGCACATTCATTTCAATACTTTTTTCTTTTTTTCCATGCTGGGCAATTTCCATTTCTCAGTTCTCTGGTTTATCTTCAGCACATAGCTAAAAGATCAAGGGCAGAGGAAATTGTCATTCCACTTATAAGCATTGTAGGTTGCGTGTATGTGCAAATTACAAGCTGTTACATACAGTGTAAGGTTACACACTGAAACCATGTTAAAGGTATGTGGCCTTAGGTTGGGTATAGGTCAGTGTGTGAAATGATTTAAAGTGTGAACATCTGATTGGGCACTAAACAGCTGTTATCACTATGAGCTGTGGGTCAACAGGTCTCAAGCAATGTAGCACATGCATGTTGCTATGCATTGGGGTCAGAGTTCAAGGTATGAGAGTTACGGTAGGAATGAGGAGGCAACAGAGTGCTGATAGCTGTTGAGATGGTCACTGCTTTTCCTCGCCGCCCGTTCCTGCATTCTGCAGTTGCTGGCTGACAGCTGAGAAATGATGAGACAAACTGAGAGGTGCCTTATAGCCTGCTGCTGAAGTGATGTGCTCGCTGAAGCCGCACAACCTCAGCTCTCATCCTCCCATCACTCTTTTTAAGGGCCTGTCTGCCTGGCCTGTGGCCATTGATCAGAGCTGACTCAAGACTACACTGCCCCACAGATACACAGGCTGCCAATGAACAGTGTGAGTAAAAGATCAGATGTGTACTATGAGGGCTAGTGTGGAGATATCATCTTTGTTTTTGACCATCTCGTATCAGAGAAACAAGTGCACAGCCATCTTTCATTTTTTTGCGGTAGCTCTGTAGTATCATGAGTAATTGAAGAGTAATTAGCTGCTGCTGGTGAAATGGATTTTCTTATTGTCGAGTTAATGAAAGTTACTGTATCATGTGCATTGTAATGTTTGAACCAGATATCATAAATGACTGTAGAAGTGGTTCATTCATAAATTTTTATGACTTTACCGTCACGGTGTGGAAATACAAACAGAAGACAGAAGACAACGAGCACAGTGCTGAATAGGGGCGGAGCTACAAGGTCTATATGACCATTAGTTCGTTTATTTATTTATTTATTATTGATTGTACTTTGGTGCTACTCAACATGACTCTGGAAATTTTTCACCCTAAAAATGTTCACCTCTGATAATGCATTGTTTAAGCAAAAATACAGTAAATCTTAAAGGGATAGTTCACCAAATTACTGACCCTCATGTTGTTTCAAACCTGTAAGACCTTCGTCTTCAGAACACAAATTAAGATATTTTGATGAAATCCGAGAGCCTTCTGACTCTCCATAGACAGCAACGCAACTACCACGTTCAAGGTAGTAAGGACATTGTTTAAATAGTCCACGTGACAGCAGTGGTTCAGCCTTAATTTTATGAAGCCACGAGAATATTTTTTGTGCACAAAGAAAACAAAAATAACAACTTTATTCAATAATTTCTTCTGTTCCATGTCAGTCTTTGACGTACGTTTACGATAGTACCATGACCCATGCGGTGAATGTATATAGTCTGCAATGAACGTGTAATTTGGCTACTTGGATTTCATCAAAAATGACTTAATTTGTGTTCCGAAGATGAACGGAGGTCTTATGAGTTTGGAACAACATGAGGGTGAGTAATTAATGACAGAATTTTCATTTTTGGTTGAACTATCCTTTTAATAACAGCAATCTAAGTTTATTTTTAAATATATTTTAAAATATAATTTATCTCTGTGATGGCAAAGCTGAATTTTCATCATAATTACTCCAGGCTTCAGTGTTGCAGGATCTGATCATGAGCTGATTTAATGCTTATCAAGATACATTTTTTTTTTATCTTGTTGAAAACAGTTTAATTTTTGTGAAAACTTATTCAGGATTCTTTGAAGAAAAAAAAATGCTGAAATTTTACAAACTTTTGAACAGTAGTATTTTAAAAACTAGTAGTATGTTGGTAATCGCTTGTGTTTAGGGTAAACAGCACATTTAATATGCATTTGCGATTTGTAATGTCTAAATTATATTTTAATTAAATGTACAAAAAAAACCTTTCTAAATTAAATCCATACTAGTTGCATTTGTCATTTGTTTCAAGGTGATGGTACAAGGTTGTTTTAGGTGGAACCATTTATTTTAATGATATCATTTCACTATGACAAGCTTCCCCGGGTAATGTTTTGGCCAATAATATGACAGCTGCTGTACAGATACCATCAGTCTTTGTCCTCAAAAGGTCACTGGTTGAGATTTTTAAGTGTCTCCTCAAGCTGCACTTATCTTCTTTGTGAAGAAAGAGGCCGCAGATATCAAACAGAAGCACATTGCGCATTTGTTTTATTTATCTTAGCTATAGCTATACATGTTTTCGAGAATCTTTGTAAGACAGAAATAGGCCTATCTGTTGTTCAGTGTAATTAATTCTAAACAGAGATCATAATTAAAACCAAAATATTTCAGTATTTGATCAGCTACTTCACTGTTGTTTGATGTGGTTGACTGTTCATCGGGCATTAAAATCACATTGATATGATACAGACTTGAATAAATTGTGCATTCTCATTACATAACTGCATCCGTCTAGTTTTGTTTACAGATATCAGCTCAGTGAGTTGAAATCCCTCTGCGGTATGCCATGTATAGCATACACAATAACCTCCACTGCTCTCAGAGCATGTGTCCTCCTCAGGTGACCTCAGGTTCGGAGCGCTGACATTAATAAGGGTAGTGATGTAAAACCTTGACATACATCTGGAGGGAGAGGCAGGGAAACAACCGTCTGAAAAACAATTTAATGCTTCCTTGCTCCCGCTGCGCCAGAGGCCGCAGTCAAATGAAAAGAGCTCGCTGTTCTCCTCCTACTTTCCCACTACTCTCTCAGTTCTGCCCAAAACTGTGAGAGACCAGCCGCGTGTATCTTTCAGGACAGCAGCTGGAGGGGTTTTGATTAATGGCCAAGTGTTTGCTCACCCAACGTTCACACTTGTTTTGACTGGTTTGTTATTTGGTGGAAGATCAGAGTTAAACTTGTAGAATGTAAAGTTGTTTATTTAAAGACAGACTGAAGCTTTTGGCATGTGAAGATGTTTAAAGTCCAAAGTCAAGTCAAGATGTTGTATAGCGCTTTTCCCAGTACATATTATTTTAAAGCAGATTTACAAAGTCATATTGTCAATAAACTGATGTTATTGTTATGCATTGTTAAAAGCGCTATACAAATACAAATAACAGTGACTTGATGTATACTTGAGTAATGGGAAATCCATTTGTGGATTCATTTTCACGAACCGGTTCTTTTGGTAAAAAAAAAAAAAAGATTTAACACTTCATGTAATCATGCAGTGATGTCAATAATACACATTTGCTATTTACCCCAGCAGATAAAAATACACACTCAAACACATTCAAATGAAACCCTTTTTATTCAAAATTTTCCGTTCAGTTTTTCATGTTAAAGTTTACATTCATTTTTCAACTAAAGCACCCAATGCAGGCAATGATGTGCAAATGCAGATGTTTTACATATTTAAAGAATATAAAGTGAATAAACTAGTCTTAACTCAAATAGTGCAACTTTGTTGTAAAAAACAAAACAAAACTGCATCATAGGATCATATTTTCCAAGATATTGGCTAAATTTGAGTTGGAGTGATTGATAGGCATGTCTGAATATTTCTGATTGAGTAAATTGTGGACCACTGTTGACTCGAGCCGTGAACTGTTTCAGATGATTGATCCAGTTCACTAAAAAGAACTGGTTCAAAAGAAGGATTCGTTCATAAACTGGACATCACTACTGGAAACCTTTTGAACACTCAGTACAGCCATTACGTTTAGTTCTGTTTTTTTTTAAACGCATCGAAACGAAATTAAACGCATCACCTTTAGAAAGATCTAATTATCCATTAGTTGTGTGAATGCAACATGTGTTCTTTGCATTGACATTTGATTCAAAATGACACTGCTTGCATTTTACCTCATGTTTCTCATAATGCTCTGTACACAAAAGGGCAGGGATCTTATTGTTGGAGAGCTGATGCTAATGGCTAACCTGTTTTCTTCTCAAAACAAAACCCTGAACTGTAGGATGTGACTGAAGCTGAATCACTGAGTGATTTCCTGGGTCTCGGTGAGTAACGCGGGGGCGGCCACATGAAATATGAGTTACTGTATGTGCTTTCCTCTTGATTCAGTTTTCTCCCAGTGCAGCAAGTCATTACTTTGTAACAGTCTGAAACGACAATAGATGTGTCCTCACAGGGGGGCTGTAATGATGCCCACCGCAACCCTTTGATTTAGGAACAATGGGTTACATCTAGGGAAGCAGACCTCTGAGGTACTGTGGGTTGAATCAGACAATTGATCATAGAATAACTACTGTAGCTGAGATGCTGTTTCAGTGTCTTTTATACTGTAGCGATAACAGGCTTTAACTCTGGGTTTGTGTATGAACTGAGTTTAAATATTCTCATTAGAATTAGCAAGACCCTATTTAATGGACTACAACCTCCTGTCTTTCATTTCGACCCTAAATTTAAAATATGTGATTATGTGAGTTTATTTGACTTGAATTCTGCCATTACAAATCGTATTTTTTATTTTTTTTAATAAATGTTGTCAGATGTGGGGTTATGATTCAGAATAGACTTTTAATTGTTTTTCTGACCATTGTCTAGTAATATAAACGTAACCTGCTCACTGGAGACTGCTTTATACTATGCTTCCCGACGCTCTGCCAAATAAACGTAATGTAGCAATTTATTAAAGAATTAATGTAATTGTTCCCCATTAAATGGGTATCGACTGCTTGAGTGAGACCGACGAAAGAGTAGCTGCTGTCTGTCATGTCATCATAACACGGCTCTCAATTTCCCCTCAGGCATCCTTGTCTATCTATAGTATATATGTGATGTAATTCCTCTCATAACACCTAGTAGTCAAACATTTTTAGCATCATGATTAGCATCTGTGATTAGTCTGAGCATAGGTAAATTGGGTGGAGACAGCAAGTTTAATCATGTGAATATGAAAAAAAAATAGAAATTTTGAGGAAAGATTCAGTATATATAAATAAAGGTAGCCTTGGTGAGCATGAGAGACTTCTTAAAAAAAAAAAGAAGTAAAAATTGTACAGACCTCTGGACTTTTGCACAGCATTATTACAGTTTTTTTTAGCTAATCTTTAAAAACATTTTAAATAACACTGTTAAATGTAATCTTTAACAAATCTCAAAATGAATATCAATTTCTCATACTGTACAGGATCGTGTTGTAATGCTAAAATTCACTTGTAGCTTTTAAGATGATAGATTTTATTGTTTATTATATTATAGAATTTTTACATTGTCCTTTTATTGCTTATAAGACAAAACATGAAAATATTTATTGATTTATTAGGCAGGTTTTGAAACACAGATGTTTGACAAGTTTTAAACCATATGAATTCTGCTCTGTCTTAAGGGTTCACCCAAAAATTCTGTCATCATTTACTCAAACTCATGTTATCCAGTTGATGGGAGCCATTGAGTTCCATTTTATGGAAAAAATACTATGGAAGTCAGTGGTTACTGTCAACCGTTTGGTTACCAACATTCTTCAGAAGTGTTGGGGAAAGTTAGTTTTTAAAGTAATGCATTACAGTATTGCGTTACTTAGTTCATTTTTATGTAAAGTAATGCATTACATTACTGTTTGTTTTTCATATAAAAAGTTCTATTTTTGTTACTTGTTTGAAAAAGTAACAGATATTTTTCTTGTAAATTAAAAAGTAATGTGTTACTTTACTAGTTACTTGTAAAAGTAATCTCATTACAAAACTGGCATTACTTGTAGGAGAGTTCTAGAGAGTTCAGGAGAGTACTGGAGTGATGTCAGCGGTTATCAGAGACGCAGGGCTCCCGTGGCTTCTGCCAGCAGGTGTTTACTTACACTTACACACACACACACACACACACACACACACACACACACACACACACACACACACACACAGACAGACACAGACACAGAGACAGGCAGACAGAGAGACAGACAGACAGACAGACAGACACACACACACACACAGAGACTTTCCACGCACACACACACACACACACACACACACACACATAGACAGACAGACACAGAGACACAGAGACTTTCCACTTGACATCTCTGATATCCCTGACATAAATCCTTTGGCCACACAACTCTTTTGGACGAAATGCAATCTGTCTACCTTAAACATAGCTTTGGCTTTAAAGCAACAACTGGATTATGTAAAAGGCAGCTGGCTATATTTGTAGAAGCTTTGAGAAGTGAGTCTTAGGGAGTTGTTCTTTATATTCCTGTCAAATATGTCTTGCCAACTGTTCCCATGGTGATGCTTTGAACACCCAAGGTCGTAAAGTGCAATTTAAGATACTGTAAAGAGCAGTTTATCAAATGAAAGAATGTTCTGTGGTTTGAGATATAACTAAGCTTAGGACTAGAGTTTATGCTTCCAAATGGATGTACGGAAAAATTGAGAATATTATGTTTTGTGATTTAGCATTTTTCTCTCTTTTTTTTAATTACTCTGCTTGTGTGTGTTTGCGTGTTCCAGAGAGACTGTCAGTCTGTACATTTGTGGCGGAGATTTTACACGGACTTAGGTGGAGATTTACAGATTAGATTACAGTAACTGGCAATATTATCTAAAATATAAATGACTTATATATTAAAGGGGACAAGTTCTTAAAGGTCTTCATGAAATGTCTGAAACATACTTTGCTATCTAAGTAAAAAAACATCTACTAATTGAAACAGCTCCTCGGACGAAACCGTTTCAGATTCAGACAGCCCATAACAAACTGGCTGTGTATTTTCTTTTCAGATTTTCTGAGCTGGCAGACGCACCAGAAACCTAACTAAATGCAAAAAAAAAAAAAAAAAAAACCTAAACCTAAACCTAAAAAAGTGAAAATTTCATCTGGTATTAGAATTTCCAATAGAAATGTTATGTTTGCAGTAGTGTTGTTCAAATTATGAACTGTGCTAATAATAAGACCAGCAGCACTCTCGCTTGTATGATACTGCTTTTAAACAACAGTTCCGTTATTGAGTAACTTTCTGACAGAATTTGGCCATTTAGTTTATATATTTTTTACACTGTCAACAAAAATAATGCCAAAAATGCCAAAGCTAATTATTCTATTCTATTCTATTCTATTCTATTCTATTCTATTCTATTCTATTCTATTCTATTCTATTCTATTCTAGGCACAGTATGTCAGTATCTAACAATCGCTGGTGCAAAGAAAAACAGTTATCACACTCCTAACTCAACTGTGTGATGTTCTCTTATCAGATTATTTCTGTCCTCTAGATCCTTCCAGTATGTGTGTGTTTATAAGGGCAGATCTCTTCTTCTCAGTGGGATAGTTATCCTGCAGCACTGATGTGTTCAGCATTCATAACAGAAGGAACAGATCCAGCATCCTTACTGAGAGCTGCGCTATACGTACCTTCCTATACATGCCTCTTCTCTTTCTCTCTATATTGGTCTCAGGCTTGCTGATTTGGGAGCCTGTAATCTTTATTGTCCTGTATTGAACAGCAGTTGTGTCTAGTAATCTCTGCCACACTGAACCGAAGTAGCGCTCTTCTCCCAGGCCACCTTTTCTGTCAACACGAATTATTCATGAAGCTATTCCAGCCATCAGCCCCCACCGTAGCAGAACACAAGCTGACGCTGGACCTGAAGGTCAGAGCTGAAGGAGTTAAAGGACATTGGTGGACAAATGTGTCTTTGTTCTTTTATCTGTACTGCAGTGCTGCAGGCTTTAGAACAATTGTACAGTATGTACTTCTTGTTTAATGAAACACAACCTACAGTACGAATTACGGTTCTGATCTTTCTAACATCTGTGTTTGCAAAGAAAGTATGTGTGTTCTCAAAATATAAAGATACTTTCTTCAGAAAAATGTTCATGTTTTTATATGGATGTGCTGTTATTTCTTCATGTTATTTCGCCAAAGGCACTATTTGTTCATTTTTATTAGTTTCTAAGATAAAAGCCATTTCAAATTGTTAAATGGCTGATGTTTGTCTGTGTAGAGCTCAACGCTTTGCAGACAGTGTTTGTCTGGGCCACCTCCCTTTATTTTAAAGAAGTAGTATCTGACAGAATGGGGTTGCTGTGATGAATACAGAGTTTTGTAGATTTATTTTGGGTCACTTCAGGTGTCTTCAAATTACTGACAAAAATAGCTAATTTTGCCTTTTCATCTCCAAAATTAAACTTTAATTGGCTTCACTTATCTTCCGAAGTGTCTTCCAAATGGATGAGCACTTTTGCTGTTATGCAATCTGTTTCATGATTCGGATCTGTGTGATCTTATTTCTAAACTGCTGAAACTATTAGGTTTGTGAAAGTCGGATGGTGTAGGACAGGGATCATTATCTCATTTGTTTATTACTCTAGAGCCCCAGTTTTAATGGGGGTTGTTCACCTCAAGAGTTGTATACAAGACAAGGCCGTATGTTTCATTTATATTCCTGTTGTCCTAGATTAATGCCACCCGGACAGCTAATCAATACCTGCTGCACAACCCATTACCAAATCTTGCAAATGGAAAAAAAGTTATATGGTTGCCCTGAGGTGATTTAGAGGCTCAACCCATTTGTCTATTGCAGGTTGTGCTGTACCGAGGGTTTGAGTTGTTCTAGACCAGCTGGGATGACAAGTCTAGACGTTATGGATTTGGACTGGCAAGTGTGTTTGATACAATATTCACTCTTCTGTACATCAGGCACTATTATGCAAAGTTAGGCCTGGCCAGCAGGAAGGCGTTCAGCGATGCCAGTCACGCCGACAGACCCAGCGGGAGATAAATCAGAGATTCAGAACTATAGTGATGCACGGTGAGCTTTGACCATTAGTGCTCCACAGCTGTTTCTTATATGGACACAATATGTGACCCTGGACCACAAAACCAGTCATAAGTGTCAATTTTTCGACATTGAGATTTCTACATCAGCTGAAAGCTGAATAAATAAGCTTTCCATTGATGTATGGTTTGTTAGGATTGGACAATATTTGGCTGAGATACAACTATTCGAAAATCTGGAATCTGAGGGTGCAAAAAAATCTAAATATTGAGAAAATCTCCTTTAAACTTGTCTAAATGAAGTTCTTAGCTATGCATATTACCGATCAAAAAATAAGTTTTGATACATTTATGGTAGGAAATTCACTAAATATCTTTATGGAACATGATCTTTACTTAATATCCTAATGATTTTTAGCATAAAAGAAAAATTGATCATTTTGACACATACAATGTATTTTTGGCTATTGCTACAAATATACAACAGCGACTTAAGACTGGTTTTGTGGTCCATGGTCACATATAGATAGTGCTGACAACTGCAAAAATCAGAGATGGCTTTGGATACAAACACAATTTAGAATACAATTTACTGGAAGCTTCATCATAGTGCCACTAAGGAAAGAGTTGAATAGAAAGACAAAAGCACATCCTGTTTCCACCCGAGGCTAATCGAAGAGGAGTGTAATGCCTAGAAAGATAACACTGTCAAATGTAATACTAAGCAAATCTCATAAAAATCTGTTTAAAAGATTTTATTTATTTTCTCATTTACTTACCAATTAGTTAATGGCTGGCTTAAAATGAACCCAAAATAGGTTGTAAATTAAAAAACAGACACGTACTAGAGGCATCAGCAATAATCAAAAGGTAAACGTTTATTAATAAGCAATTTAATATATATATATTGAACATATTAATAAATGTTTCCAACTTATTTGGGGTTTATTTCATGCAAGAAATAGTCATTTTTAAGCAACAGTTGAGTTAAATAAAACTACCCATAAGGTATCTGGGCCAATCGCTGAGTCAAAACAACCCAATCCCTGGGTTTGTCCATATTTCAATCAGCGCTGGATTGTTTAGAGTGTACTCATTTACATTTATTTATTTATAGAAAATAGTATCAAATTTTTAATCTTGACCATTTATCGGTTATTATCCCAAACACTAATATAAATATCTGACATTTCTCTCAGTGCATCCCTAGATAAAGGGATAGTTCACTCAAAATACAAGAAAAGCCAAAGTCAAAACGTTGTTTTGATCAGTAGTTATATTCTTCAGAATATCCTCTTTTATGTTGCACAGAAGAAAGAAGGTTATACAAGTTTGGAATGACATGAGGATGAGTAAATATTGACAGAAAATCATTATGATTTGTAGACTGAGCTGTGATCACTGTAGTTCTCATGAGGTCTGGGGCCGCCGGGCGAATGATCAGCTTGAGTTCACAGGCAGCCAGCGTTGTGCTCTGTGCCATTGCGTAAGCGCGTTAAATGCACGGCCCAGACACGCATACACGTGTGAATAAGAGCTAACTGTGGCACATGATTGCTCACCTGTGTGTTTCCTCTTTTGGTTTGAGGGAAAGTGTCATTTGCTGCGTTTCTTTAAACTACCTGTCTGGCATAGAACATTAATGAAGCTGCTTAAATCATTGTGAACAACACCATATTCCTCACACAGATAAAGAATGAATGTGACCCTTGAAGCGAAATGACCTACGTGCATGGATTCACATCTCCTGTGGAGCGGGAAAAGAAGCGGAAGGCGCTGTTTGAAGGAGTTCTGGCATGACAGGCAGGCAGTAACACAAGGCCGTCTGAGACAGCTGTGTGTACTTCTCAGTACTTGGCTCTTCCCGCAGCTTTTGAAAACTCTGATTCATTTTGTGGGTTTAGCACTGAAAACGGGCGACTCTTCAGCTGCACGGAAACAGCAGTTTATGCCAAGTGATGGTTTGAAAATCTGATTAGTTGATTGGAATGTTTTCCAGGACTAACAAGGATGTTGATACAGGAGCATATGCTATTTAGCTAAATCACTTTAAAAGGGTTAGTTCACCCAAAAATAAAAATTCTGTCATTAATTAATCACCCTCATGTTGTTCCAAACCCATAAAACCTTTGTTCATCTTCAGAACGCAAATTAAGATATTTTTGATGAAATCTGAGAGCTTTCTGACAGTAACGCATCTGAAACGTTCCCAGGCCCAGAAATTAGTAAGGACATCGTTAATTATATGAAGCTGCGAGAGCAGCTTTTTTTGGGGTGCAAAGAAAACAAAAATAGCGACTTTACTCAGCAATTTCTTCTCGTCCGTCTCGGTCTTTAATGCGACGAGGGCATTCATTTCTCAGAATACCTACTTTTGTGTTCTGTAGAGGAAAGTCAGTCATACATGTTTCATTTAGTCATTTGGGTGACTAAATGATGACCAACTGTTAATTTTTGGGTGAACTAAGAATCAAGATATCCAGTATTGAAATGTATGTGTAAAGGCTGTGGATGAAGACTGACAGGCAGGCCAGTGTGATCAGATCAGAGGCCTTTAGAAACTGAAACCTCAATGAGAGCTTGTCTCCTGGCACAGTAAGCCAAACTTTGAGCTTGCAACATGTCGTAGCCTCTGGGAAGAGATGACCGCCCCGCGTGTGAAGCGCTGCTGTCACTATGTGTACGGACAGCGCCTCCAGACAGAGCCGACGACTGTTGTGTAACAGCCCAATTGCTTTCGGTCCAGTGGGTAGGATCAGGAAATTTGTGAGCCTGTGTTCTTTGGAGAAGTTTGTTGAATGTGGATCTGAGGCGACAATAGGAGACGTTAACTCGCCGCGTCTTCTGAAGAAAAAAATCAATTACTTCCTAACCTCCACTTTGTACTTTTCACTATCCATTTACTCTCTGTTAGCTCGACATTGACACAAGGGAGTCTAAAGTGTCCTCAGCTCCGGTCTCTGTTTTCAGGCTCCGCACACACACAGATGGAAGAGTAAACAGAACTGACATTAAGAAGCACAAACACCTTGTACTATGAGACCTAGAGCAGAGATAGGGTGGCTTAGCTTTAGCGATGCTGCCAGTAATAAAAATAGCTAACAGAAGATCTCAGAATTTTAAAGGGATAGTTAATCTAAAAATGAGAATTCTATCATCATTTATTCAACCTCATGAAAGGCATACAGGTTTAGAACTTGAAGAGCAAGTAAAGACAGACTTTACATTTTTGGGTGAACTATCCCTTTAAGAGCACAACTCATAAAAGCAATATATTGATAGAGATCCAGAAATAGCAAACCCTTTCAGTGTGTTAGAGTTCATATAAAATTTATTTCAAAAGAGGTCCATATGGCTACACATGTTATCCTCAAAACTGCCCACTTAGAAAGAAAGAGGCTATCTGACCAAACTTGAACAGAAATTAGTTATTTTTTAATTATACATTTTTATTTTATTTTATTTTATTTTGATGAGAACCTGAAAAACCAAATCTATTGCAAATCTTTTTTTTCATTCTTTTTTTTCAAAACATTATTTTAACCTGGTATCTATTAAAATGACTTTGTTTGCAGGTGGACTTTTTTGTTTGTTTGTTGGAAGTGGCATCAAGGCCTTTCAGATTAAGAGTTTACCAGATCTAGGGTCAGATTTACTAAACAGGGCAAATCAGCGCTAGAGCGCAATTCCATAAAAGCGCAGATGGGAGGGGAAAATTTTGCGTGTGATTTACTGACAATGCGCACATTAAAGAACACTTTCCATAATGACAAGCACAATGTACCAGGAACAGTGCAAATTATCATATGCTTTAAGACATGCTTTTTTTGGGCATTAAATAATGGCACAAGTACCAGTAATTTGACGATCGCAAATGTTGCGTTGCATGATACATTTTAATACTCTCCTCCCATAAATTTTGCGTTCGAAAGGGAAAATCCTCTAAATGCATAGTCAATAAGGTCAGGTGCAAAAATAACTGTCCACATTAGTAAATCCTGACAGTAGTATTTTAACACCAAAAGACGTTTTGCGCTGGCGTAAGCTGTTAGTAAATCTGGCCTCTAGAATTTAAAGAGCAAGTGTCTAGATTTGTAAGCAATGTGCATCAGACGGTCAGCGAATGGACTGTGGGATGTCTGTGGGCATGCTGTCTGAAGCTGAGAATAGTCTAAAAAAATCATAATGTGTACTTTTACTAAACACTAAAACAGCTTCAGTTTTCACTGTGAGAGGGTTTTCAGAGGGTTGAATGATGACACAGTTGTAGTATCTGGCTTTTAAATGTGCTCGTACATGAATGAATGGAGGTTTCCTCCGCAGGCCGTTTGGGGAGCTGGTGTCTGGTGTGGAGAGGTGGCGTCTCACTGTGTGTTGGGGTTGTGTGAAATCCCACTTTTACAGCTCTGAGACACATGAGCTCTGAGGGAAGCCTCCTAAGTGTAAGAGGAGTGAAAGCAGTTAGCAGACAGATAGAGGGAGAGAGGAAGGAAGGGAGTGGTACTGAATAACATAACGCTAAATTCTCTGTGAAGAGCTGCAAGCATGTGTCCTACTGACATATGATGAATTTAGTGGACGTTAACCTAAGGCACTGCAAAGTATTGTTTATTTATTTGTAGTTGTGTTGTGTGTGGAATAAACCTGCTCATACTCCCAGAGGAAGTCTTTATTCTTCATTTAGGTTTCAAGTTTGGTAGGTTTCAATTATTTCAGTTTAATGTCAATTGAAATCAATTTTGGGCAGCATCCAAACTAAATTTTTGAACTTGAACTTCAATGGACTTCTTAGGAGAAATTGATGAAAGAAATAATACAATTATTGACATGCGTTTATTGAGCTAAATCAACAATGGTTTCTCAGATCATTTTCTCTTTGAAGAATTTTATATGCAGTATGTATATATTTATTTATTTAGATAACTGTTCTTTATTATTATTATATTATGTTTTTCATTTTTATAAAATGTATTGTTTTTATTTTTGAAGTATAATGATCATCATTATTGTCAAATCAGAAATGAATTATGAAAATAACAAATAACAACAATAGCAAATATTAATAAAATATTTATAATGTGTGTATTTTTATGTCATTTTGTTATTTTGCCAAAAAGTGGAAATAAATGATTAATTGTAAATGAATTATAAGTTAATAATAAATTAACCAAGTTTTTTTTTTTTTTTTTTTTTTTTTCTGAGGAAAAAACTTCAGAATAAGAGACCTTGCCAAAAACAGGTCAGTTTTACTTATTTGGTGTTTACTCTTTTTGTTCAAACTAACTTTGTAGATTAATTATTGTTCAACTATTTTTTAGTAAACTGGTGTCAATGGGATTAAACAATCGTAAGAGGAGTGACAACTGTATTCAGCTGCAGATTTAAGATATTTTAAGTAGTTATTGATGCTTAGTTTACACAGTTGAGTGTGAACACAAGATCCCCAATACAATCATTTCCACAAGGTTGATAGTAAAAGTTTCTACATAATATATTTACCATGGCCTGTACTGAATGTTGTCATATTTTAATCTCTTTAATTGGCATAATGAATGATTTAATCAGCCTCTAACAAGCCCAGTATTGTACTGAATCCCATTAGCTTCCATCAGCTGTCGACTGCGGTAAATGTGGTCCAAAACATTAATCCCACTTAATTCTTACATCTGTTTGCTTTCAGCTTCAGTGCAGATGACTTGCAGTGTGTGAATGTGCGGTAGAGAGACGGTCTTATTTACCTGAGAGGAAAGATTGACTTCAGTGTCTTCAAATATGTAGTCTGGTGCATTCAGAAACCATCAAGAGCAGCTCATTCAACAGCTCTGAGGGTCCTGTCAGAGAGAGAGAGCAGTGTCAAAACAGTCTGGAGAGCCGTTGTGATTCACACGTCATCTTTGGAGGCTTTCCTCTCAGGTTGGGAAAAGAGGCCGCAGTGAAGTTTCATTAATGCGTATGAGTCAGCTCTGACTGCGAGAAACCACTGAGGAATCGCATCAGCTCTGCGCTGAGCAGAAAGCACATACTGAGAACACAAAGTCTTTATGGATAAAAGACACACTCATTACAGTTGCAAGATGTGTTTACTTGGAACTTAATGTTTGATGTTACCAAAATTTAAGCCCGTATTAGTGACTAGGAAACTCTTTTGGGGGCTATAGCACAGCCGCCAGCTGTTCAGTTCAGTCCATTTGCTCTTTTCTAAATGGTTTTTTCTGGACATTCATTGCACTGCCGACAGTATAACAGTAATAATTTCATATCAGGGAGTTTTTTGGTTGCACAAACTGCACAAATAAGCTAATTCTATAAAAGTGTACTGATGTGTGCAGTGGTTCTCAGCTGCTAAAAAAATATAAACGCTAAATGCACATAATAAAATGCAACAAGAATTAGGATGGAAGGCTTGTCAACAAAATGGAGGAGAAAATGCTTCTTGTATATTTTATTGTTGACATCAAAGGCTGTGCGTCTAATCAACTTAACAGTGTTTTGATGCAAATTCATCTGTCACTTGGTATAAGCAGCCAAATTAGACAGATGCCAACATGGACAGGTTGCGTGACACGACCTCATACTCAAAAACCATGCACAAAATTGTGCAAGGTAGAAAACAGGACCCAGACTATGGTAAATGTAATAAGATTTATCATTTTAAATTAAGTAAATATATTTAGAAAATATAAATGTAATTGTGCCAACTAGAATGTGTTTTACACTGCAAATTAATGGCTAAAACTGTTCAATTCAATTTGTTCTATTCATTTCCCTCTATATCTATCTATCTATCTATCTATCTATCTATCTATCTATCTATCTATCTATCTATCTATCTATCTATCTATCTATCTATCTATCTATCTATCTATCTATCTATCTATCTATCTATCTATCATCATTGATGTTTAGTGATGGCAGTCAGTTGGCTGTTGTGTTGCAAACCTCATAATTACACAGAAGCGCAGCTGTGCAGGCCTGTAGTATTAAATGTGTTCAGCCATGCGCACAGTGTCCTGTGTTTATGTTGTTACCTTAAATCCAAGGGCAGGTCGGCAGGTTTCCAGCCAGAGGGGAATACGTTCTGCTCTCTACATACCTACACACACAGTGAGCCAGAGAGAACCTGCTTGACAGTGATGGACTATACTTTGTCGTCTCCTGTGAAGAGGAGTCTTGTTGAATGAGATCTTGAGGTGGAAAGCAGTAAGTCAGTCCGTGTGGCCTCTCCACGCGCTGCCATCTTTAAATGCAGCCCATCCATATTCTCCCTCACAGGGGGCACACACACTGGAGCACTTCTGCCTCTCAGCATGTTGAGTTTAAGATTCACAGTGCATGGATGAAAAATGGTAACAATTTGTTTCACTACTGGAGATTACTCTGCTGGAGATAAGATGTTCAAGAGCACATTTAGATATTATTAGAAATGAATGGATAAGTATTGAGGATTAAAACAAATAATATGCATTAGGGGTGGGTGATATACTGGTAGACACGATTAACAGGTAGAAATTTGTCAACCGGTAGAGAACAGGTAGAGTAAGACACTCAGGTGACGTTACTGTGCCACATGGCCGCAAACATGTGTCACATTGCACATGCTTTTAAGCATTGCAGTTTAAAAATAAGTCATAATTTCTCTATATGCACGTGCTGAGAGAGCTGTCAGAGAGTCACGCGCATGAAGACGGTGCTCATAGAGAGTGGGAGTTTTGAACGTATTCAAGAGTTATTTTGCTGCTTCATAGGCCTTCAACGATTAAATACACACTTGTATGAGTCTAAATGCTCGTCTTTGCAAGTATTCTCGTAAACACAGTAAGTTAGGTCTTAAGTGAAAGCAAGCAGCTGAGAAAGAAAACATGTTTAACAGTATATTGGATCCAGGCAGCTCTTAAAGTGACAGCAGTCTAATATTCTAATATTCTATTATTTAAAGCAAAAATATATTGTTACCATCATGAAATAAAATTACTCATATCATGATACAAGACTTTGCATGCTGGTCTAAGTTGGTCTTGTCAGATGGTGTTTATGGGGCTGTTTACACCTGATCACTTCATGCGTTTTTTCTGATCCAACCGTGAAAAGAAAAGGTGTAAATGCCTTCTGAAACGCATTCGAGATGAATATAAATGACAGCGCTAATGCGACAAGCATCACCGCGGATGAGTAGCTGAGTATCTCTTCAGCAAGCCGACGCGAAGACTGCCGCGAATGAAACTGAAAGTACATCGCAGAGTGCTGATGCCGCGCTCTCTCCTGTTGCAGTCTCTCATGTTGAAATTAGCTGATAATGAATAAAATGCAGCGCATATCTATTGCTTTCATTGACGTGAACTCCGTTAAATTTGCATTTTGCGGGAATTTAAGAACGGATTTATATCCGTTTTGCGAAGACACATTTATGTGGCCAAGTGTAAATGGAAACGTTTTAACAAATCAGATAGATATCCGATCAGAGAAAACGCATGAAGTGACCTGGGGCCTCATGTATAAACGTCACAATTTCCCACGTGCGTATATCGGGATTTATAAAAAATAAACAACACTAAGATGTTGAAATGCAATGTGTAAATATATGCGCACCATACGGAGAACTCTAAACCGTGCGTACGCACTCATTTACTGGCGTAATAGCGAATTAATGATTTCAGACTTTCTTTTCCTTTCAGTATAGGCTACACATTTAGATTTTATATTCTGCTGATTAATGGAGTTAAGCATTCACATTACATAAAGTCATTATTCAAAAGTTTAACAAAACATATGAATTTAGATATTTAGACGTATTTGTAGTGAATGCACTGTTTTTTGATCACTTTTCTTGTTGCATGCTGTTTTAATTTAAGGAGAGTGTCAGCAAGGAGTGTGTCATTAATGACAGCACAGTAATGTTTCTTTAAACTGCAGATCTTATGTTAAGAGAAAATATTTTTAGCAAAAACATCAATGATATGCACACTTCGGCAGCCATGTCACCCTGTAGCCCAAGACTGGTTACTCACTGAAGCTAAGCAGGATTGAGCCTGGTCAGTACCTGGATGGGAGACCTCCTGGGAAAAACTAGGTTGCTGCTGGAAGTGTTAGTGAGACCAGCAGGGGTGCTCACCCTTTGGTCTGTGTGGGTCCTAGCACCCCATTATAGTGATGGGGACACTATACTGTAAAAAGCACCGTCCTTCGGATGAGATGTTAAACCGAGGTCCTGACTCTCTGTGGTCATTAAAAATCCTAGGATGTCTTTCGAAAAGAGTAGAGGTAGACCTCGGCATCCTGACCATTGGCCTCTGACCATCATGGCCTCCTAACAATCCCCATATCTGCTGATTGGCTTCATCACTCTGTCTCTTCTCCACCAATAAGCTGGTGTGTAGTGGGCATTCTGCCTTCGGGTCATCCAGGTGGATGCTGCACACTGGTGGTGAATGAGGAGACCCCCTATATAAATGTAAGGAATTATTATTATTTACTTCGATATTGTGGCAGACACTGCTGGGTTGAACGGTGGTCGAACGGTCCATTGGCAAGTTTAAATAGGTCTGATTATATTAGCCTAGGCTACTGCACAACCAGGCTGCACCGAGGTATTTATTTCGCGTGAAGGCAGACTTCTTCTGCGATCTTCAGAACATTATGAAAAAGCATTGAAAATAGCAAGAATAGAACAGTAAGATTTGCACGTTTCTTTTTGATAATATTTTATCATTGACGCCACGTCAGACAATTATGTACACTTATTTACACACACTGTAGCCTATTTCTGATTTTACTATTATAGCCTATTTAAATATCCTAAAACATCTGATATATTTAAAACTATACTGCTTTGGCCAGTGGAAAAGAAAGAGATCCATTTTATTCTAAAAAAGATTCTCTGAGAACTATTTTAGACTATTTTATTTTGATATATTTATTTGAAAACAAGACAAGGACAGTGAATGATTTTTAGCAATGTAATGTACCATACAAATAGCATTTTTAGTCCTCATGTCTTGTACCTTTAATGGTGTTAAACATGGTGTCATGTGGATGGGAATATGCATGGAAGTAATATGCAGATGAGGTTATGCATGGTAAAACTAGGCGTTGTAAGCTCCATATATGGTGATTTTGGGGAGGAGACACATGTATGCACAATCTTCCCCTGACAGGGATTTATAAAAATCCAAATCTAGCTTTTGTGCGTACGTACACTTTTAGGATGCAATCTACAGAAAGTTTTATACATGAGGCCCCAGGTGTAAACAGGCCCTATGTGTGAGGATGTGTACTTTTAGTTTCTGCAGTGTTCAGAGTATGAGAATCACATTCAGATGTCATGCTGGACAGCTATAGGGCCTCCAGGCGATAAAGAGATTAAATCCACCTCAGCATTTAATCCAGTCCACCTTCAGCGAGTCCTATGAGAGCTATGATTGTGTTACTGAGTTACTGTATAACGAGAGCGTAAATACCTCAAGAACTAATTAGACTTTGTGGTTCTTAATAATGTAATCAACCCTACTGTGACCTGTCTTTGTGCTTTCAGCAAGGAACATGATTTTGTTCTGTTGTATTAAACAGCATCTCTTGCTTAAACTCTCTAAATACAAATGTAAGCAAACTTGCCACCCTGCTTTCATTAAGACCTAAGGGAGTGTATTTATATTAAAGCTTGTACGCCAAGGTGACTCATGATGATAAATGAATGTGGGCAGGCGTAAGGTCACCCTTTGAAAGCATATCAGCACCTTTACGTTTGCATTTAAATTGGGAGTATCACCACATCTAAATTAATTTTAAAGCCTCTGAAGAAAAGTGAGGTCGGTCCAGAGAACCAACACCAAACCATTATTAAGTCACAAATGGGGTGTGTCTGATGTTCTCTTGCGCTGCTGATTGAATATTTGTTGTGATTCATTTGTGTGTTCACAGCAGTGGCAGTGAATTAACTACATGGCTTACCGTCGGTGACCTGGCATTAGAATATTTTAATTTACTGTGTCCTTGAATATAAATTCATCCTTAATTGCAAAGTTGATTCCGTCAAAGCTTGTGTTCCCAAAATTATGGGAAATATGGAAATATCCTAGAATGTTAAAATTGTATTTGTATACTGTTTTGGGTTATGATTTTTTTTTTGGAGCTTTTTTTAGTTTTTGAAAAACAGTATCTTATGCTCATCGAAGCTGCATTTATTTGATCAAAAATACAGTAAATATCGAATTACAATTTAAAATAACTTTTCTATTTTAATGTATTTTTCATTAAAAAAAATAAGGAGTAATGGCTTCATTACTCCAGTCTTTAGTGTCACATGATCCTTCAGAGATCATTCTAATATGCTAATTTGCTACTCAAGAAACATTTTTTATTTTTTTTTTTTCGGTGTTGAAAAAAGTTCTGCTGCTACATATTTTTTATATTTTTCGTATGCAAAATCACTGACTGATCAAAAACTTCCTTATCTCTATTATATTTTGTTATCATTTTAATTCATTGCTATTGGTCATTGTTATGTCGGGTTGTGGGTTTTACAAATATTTAACCAAAGAAAAGCATTCAAAAGAGCTTGTGACAAATGTATTAACAACAAGAGAAACTGAGCGCCCATATACCTACAATAAAATTTGTAACCTGCAAACTGGTGAAAACGTGATGCTATTCATTTACTGTCTCAGAGGTGGCCGTTCTAATGATGGACAAAACAGATCTCTGTCACTCGCTCGTTAAAAACCTCATTAACTCCATTTGAGTATGATTTTCAGAAAGTAAGTGCAAGTGACTTGATCATATATAAAGCCAAAATACCAGCTCTGAACACTTTTAAAAAGTTTGATGCCTGTGTTATTTTTTGATCAAGTACTGTTCATTTTTTACTTTACATTTAAATATGTACAGTGCAGTTTTTATTTAACTTTTAGGTACAGTACATTTAAATTGAATCATTTAAGTTTTTTTATTTACCTGTATGTAAGCACAGTACAGTGTTAATGTTCAAACTGTTTTTACAATGTTTAAAGTGGCCAACAATAATAAATATTCTTATTAGGAATAAAACTGCCTCGTTTTTTTGAACTGTGCATAGCTGTAGCTGAATTAGTCCTACCACGCTACTCTATTTTAATGTTGGTCATTATGGTGGTACTTGGTGTAAAAAGTTTGAGAACCATTTCCCTAGATGAATAAAAGTAATATTTTCCGTTTAAAAAATCTTATTGACCCCAAACCTTTTTTTCAAACAGTAGTGCATATTTAATAAATATGTATATAAAATTAAGTCTATAGTCATACAGATCTTGCTATAATAATAACTGAACATATACATTTTAGTATGTGTGCAAGTATGTATACAAAGTTACTCTCTAGATACTGATTTAGTTTGGAGTAAAAATTCTTTCAATGAATCTTTTGAACCACTTCAAACTGATGTTGTTCTGCTCTTTGTGACCACTGGTGTTCTTATTACATGTTTGCTGTTGCAATCATCTTCACGCTTGTTTCTATTTTAAATTGAACCTGGAGGTGTAACTTTTCCTCCGCATGAGTCATGTAGGTGTGACAGACCAATTTTGCAGTTCTATTCATTGTTCGGCAACAAAAAAACAGTTTTAGTTTTTAATCAACATGTTTGTACATGTCAGAAAGAATATATATATATATATATATATATATATATATATATATATACAGGCTTTAGTGACAGGACTATGATTCTTTTTAGCCCATCCATCCTGCTTTTATGGACCTGTGACGTAAGTTCTTTGGAGATGGCGGGGGTCATAAAAGCCCCTTCAGGGCCATTTCTGGGTGCCCTCTGATTAGCTGTTAGTCACTGGCTGAATGGGCCGGGAGGAGCTGAGCATGTCTCTGTGTGTTTGACAGAGGCGCTGGGAGAATCAGGCATGGCCTGTGCGTCATAGCTGTGTGTTCCTGTGGGAGGGAGGCATCAGGTGGTCTGTGTTGTGTTAAATGGGCTGATGTGACAGGGAGGTGGGGGTGATGATGAAGGGTGTGAGATGACTCTGTTACACTCTCATGTGTTCCTGAGTTAGAGGGTGTGGGGTGTTGCTTGGATGAGGACGCGTGACAGGAAAGTGTTTTGTGGGGTTAGTTAAAAGGTTTTTTGATGATTATTAAAGCATAAATCTTCTGACAGCATTTATAATCAGAATGTTGCTTGGTTCAATATGGTCATTAGATGTTTGCCAACATCTTAAATTTGAACTTTTTATATAAGTGCAACTTTAGAGCTGTAGAAATTAGCATTTATTATAATGCAAATATTTTAAAGGTGCCATAGAATGGAAAACTGTATTTACCTTGGCATAGTTGAATAATAAGCATTCTGTACGTGGAAATGACATACCGTGAGCCTCAAACACCATTGTTTCCTCCTCCTTATGTAAATCTCGTGAATAAAAAAGACCACTGAAAAATTTAGGTTCAGAACATAACACTGACTGTGACGTAACAGTTGGGATCACTAATAGTTACGCCCCCAACATTTGCATATACCCGTCCATGTTCTAGGCCAGCAGCTAGACGAACAATCAGAAGTTCTGCAGGTATTGTGAAGAAACAAGCAAGGACAACAGCGAAAATGGCAGATCATGGAAATAAATGTTATGTTCCAGGCTGTGCAGGGGATGTGAAGGGCAGGGATGGGTTGGTGTCTGTATTCAGAAAGGCACAGATAGCAAATAACGCGTCCTAGTAAAATAATGTGAGCCACTAAAGGGACATGGTTAGCTCCTTGCTAGCGGTAGCCTGTTACATTGCAGTACATAAGATTTCACTTACCACATAAACACAGTAAGGAGAGATGACTGAGGATGATGGCGAATGATTTACAGATCCTGAGCACCACTGACAAGCATCTGATCTTGTAAAATGTGTGATAAGTACTGCCGCTCCATGGTATAAACAGAGTTTGTGCGATTGCGAGTCTCGAAAGCGAAAGTGAAAGTAAAAAGCGATCGTGCATTTGAAATTACCCAACGATATAACTGCAAAAGAAAGTATTGAAATATATATTTTCCCTGTGTTTCCTTCCTGCTGTGTGAGCTACTGAAATGAGCCACACTGTGAAACAGCCAATCAGAGCAGAGCTCAACATTGAGCCACACTGTGAAACAACCAAGCAGAACAGAGCTCAACATTATTATTCATGACCCTTCCAAATAAGCCAATAACAGACCATTTCATTCTAGGGTTGTAAATGCACATGTAAAACCATTTCTGGAGAATTTTTGCCCTTACCTAAGCCACATACCTTCTACGTAGATATCAGAGAACAATTTAAAATATTGTATCAATGCATTCTATGGCACCTTTAAGTTGACTTAAAAAAGATTTATAATATTTTTAATTCTTTGCTGTTATTAATAAAAACAATCTGATAATTTGCAGTAGCAGCAGTATTTGTATCATCAGTGATTTGGCCTTCATTCATAGTACTTAGTAAACAAAAAAACTATCTAATATATTTTAAATAAATAATTTTTTTATGTTGTTTCTTTAAGATGAATCATTACATTAAGAGTGGAAATTTTAATGTTATGTCATTAATTTAATGTTTATGATTACAGTAGTTATAGAAACCTGTGATTTTTAACAGCCTTAATGTAATGTTATATGCTTTTTAAATACTTTACCTTATAAACCAGGAAAAAATTAAAATATATAAATGATTAAAAGTAACGTAATTTGCTGTTTGTTTGTTTGTGTTGTGCTGTTATAACCACAATAAAATTCAAATAAATAAAAATGCATATATTTTATTATTTGTAAACTAGTTTTACACATTTAAAGTTGTTTAGATGTTTTTGTAGAGAAAACCTACTTTGAAACTATCATTTTTCTCCTTCTGCGGAATGCTGACTGCTCGCAGGCATTTGAAGCTGTGGAAAATATGGATTCTGTCTTTAAGTAGAGAATAAAAGAGGTTTACTGATGTAAAGAAAAGCTTGATTTCACCACAGCTTACAGAGCTTCAGAATGACACAGCAATAAAAATTAAATCCATTTCCTCAAGGCTGCGGAACTTAGAAGAAGATCCCAAGAGACCGGAAAGTAGTCTTGACTCAGATACACATGATATTTAAAGTGCTGGTATTTTAAGCGCACGCTCCCGCAGGGCTGCTGGAGCAGCTGATGGCGATGTTCGTTTCCATCAGACGGTTAACTGGCATTTTGTGCAAAATGAGAGTGATTGAAATGGCTTCTGACTTCCCCTCATTTGAATTGTACAAACTGAGACAGTCCACCTCTAAATCTGTCTCCCTGCTAAACTTCGTGACCTCAATCTGCAGCGAGCTCTCGGCCTAAATGTTCAAACCGTGGCATGGTCATAATTCAGAGCAGTTGATAGCGTCAGTCCTGTCCTTGATGCCTTTGTGCATCGAGGCCCTTGTAAATTAACTGTTCTGATCTTTGACATGCAGGGTAACTGTAACCCATGTACACTTCTGGGCTATTATGGATTAAGCCATCACCAATCATTTGGTTTTTGACTTTTATTGCCTCCCTTGATTAAGGGTCATTTTGCATCCAACTTGTGACACATGATACCTTCAACTCAGGAGGGCAAGGTGATGTAAACAGCGGAAGGTTATGCACTCTGTGTCATTAAATCCTTTCTCCCATCAAGTTCCTCTCTGGAGTGTGAGCAACTGGCTTTCAGCACCATGGACAGGGACATTCATCAGCGCAGGGCTGATGTGGTGGCAGAACCATGAGCTGTAGATCATATCCCATCACCCCACGGGCTGACAGCTCATTTTGAAGGCCCAGCTGATAAGGAGGGCGGAGCTTCGACAGGCTGCATATCCATCAGGCGTCCTGCGACCCCTCCGTGCACTCTTTATCACGGTTTGGCACGTCGTGCCGCTCTAAGTCGTAAAGAGCTCTTTTAGCACGGTCCAGTCCTAAATATGCCTCTCATTTTAATTGAGGTTTACGGGGCTGCTGTTAACATGGCTATTAATAACCATTGATGGACGAAGACCTTCAAAGTGCATTGGAGACAAAAGGAGACTGCGTTCTGTAGGGAATAATGGACTGTTCCCCTTCAGGTTGTGTAAATGGAAAGAACCTAAAGCCTAGAGGCAGTGCATAATTATGAGAACCTGGCAGAATATGCCCTTGAAGTAACAATAAGTATTTATACATACACACTGTATTTATTAATAAAAAATAATTACATAATAAATATATTATTATTATTATTATTATTATTATTGTATACACACACACACACACACACACACATAATTAGTTTATTATATTTTTAGTTGTTTTATTTCAATGTTTTTTTTAAATTATTTATCGTTTTAAAATTATTATGATAAGGATTTTATTCCAATATTCTCATACATTTATTTATTTATCTATTTATTTATTTTATTTTATTTTTTACATTTTATTCCAGCATTATCATACAAAAAACTTTTAAACTTTTTTAAAAGTGTTGTTTTTGTGTTGTTCAAGTTCAGTTATTTTATATTAATTCTGTAAGATTGATCAACTATTTGACAATGAAAATCTTTTA
Organism: Acrossocheilus fasciatus; assembly: GCA_036784905.1. Taxonomy (NCBI): domain Eukaryota; kingdom Metazoa; phylum Chordata; class Actinopteri; order Cypriniformes; family Cyprinidae; genus Acrossocheilus; species Acrossocheilus fasciatus. Next base: position 7,930,399 of record CM071951.1, on the reverse strand, counting down.
TATTTTGAAATATTCAAAAGATATTGTCAATAATGTTGATTATTGAATTTTTTTCCACTTATCCATAATGATAATTGTCTTGTGCCAGTCCTCATATAATATAGTATCTCTTTTTAGTAATTTTGGCTACAGTATGACAAAACTAGGATGGGTAAATACTGTAAATGACAATTGGTCAACTTATCGCGAAAAGTTAGATTAAAAAAAAGCCACATAACTGACTTCCTTCACCAGAAGGAAATCTAGACTTCATTCTCCAATATAATAGATTTCCTGGTTTAAAATAGAAGGTGGCTGTCAGAGCACCAGCACTTCATACCGAAGTAAATTGGTCCCCAAATGTTTCTGTGTGTCCTTTAACCTACCAGTGAAGACCATACCTGGAGAAGATGACAGGTCTTCTCTTAACCACCATTCATGTTTTTGTCTTTAATAACATGTCTAAAAGAGAGCGAGAAGGAGCAAGGCACGGGGAAGAGTTTTAATACCCCTGCTGTTAAACACTCTGGCAGTAGTTGTGTTTGGCCTCAAATCATGACAATGGAAAAAGGAGATGCTATAAAACAGCAGTGTGAACTTTATTAGTACATTTCATTTCAGGGCGAGGTAGGCTGTACAAGCACAAGGAAATGAAACCCTCTATTAACCTCTCACAGCATGTGCCTGAATTAGTAGTGAGCATTAGCCTGCTTGTGTCAAGAGAGATTCAGAAGTCAAGGTCAAATAACATCAGAATTACACACTATTTTTTAATGACAGTCCATGCAGAAAGATGCTTTTCCCTTAGAATCCTAACCAGCCAAACCCTGACCCTGGGTTGTTTTTAGCCGCCTTAAAGCTCTTACGGACATAGTCAAAATGAATATTTAAAAGAAGAATTACAGAAAAAGATCACAAACTGTTTAGTCATTGCTTTTTTCAAAGGATTTAGTTGGTCTATTTTTAACTTGTATGACTGTCCAGCTACATAAGCTCATTATCAGTCCTGGAACAATGACAGCTGTTCATATGTGAACATTATATTTAAATAATGTTCCACATACAGATTGAGGTGCTTCCTCTGTGCATGTGTGATGCAGAAGATGCCTGTGCTGGAAGATGATGCATGCTTTCTCTGGATTGACTTTCTCTAGTACTGAAGAAAACACTTTAGAAACAGTCTCTTGATATGTCTTGGTCCAACGCAGTAAGTTTGCATGGGGGCTCTGTCCATTTATGTGCTCTTGACCCTGCTCATCACCCTTCTGAAATATTAAATTTCAGATATTTTTGTTTTCCTCTCATGCACCTTCATGCACCTGAAGTTGCTCCAGAACAACCATACAACACTTTTAAGTTAATGAGAGCCAGAAGAGCTCCAAATCCCCTGCCTGCTCTGATTTACCTCTAGATCCCAGTGCTTAACTAACTGCTGTCATATTTTTTCAATCATTGTGACATAGTGTGTATTAGGCCTGGGCGATGTAACTGAAGTTAGCTTTTCATTATTTTTCACATTTTTGACAATATTTTAATGTATTTCTTGATCTTTCCTTAAAAGCGTTTTTTCCCATTTTTAATCAGAAATAATCATTTCAACAAAAGAGTAATTTTAACTGCATTTTTGTTGTAGTTTATTTTTTGCATTAAACTAGATTCAAAATATTTAATGCATATATAAAAATATAATGTTTTCCACCTTGTTTTTATCAGAAATAATGATATTTAATTATTTTCATTAATATTTAATTATTTTCATTAATATTCACCTATGCATAGTCACACATTTACCTACATATATTTTTACCAAAACATATTCATGCACAAAATTGACACTGAGAATATTTTTGAGTGATAACACACATGAACACATGAATTATTTGAAGTAGACTATTTGAGCCAATTTACTTAAATTCTACTTTCCAACTCTTTAAATCTATCACTATTAATTATTAACAATGTTCGACAAGGAAGAATTGTGAAATTATTCTGATGATATATATGTATTTGTTTTTGTTTTTTTGTAAAAGGTCCATTAAAATGATCACGATATGCACATTAATTAAAGAATTTTATACAGTATGAAATCATTGAACATTATTGTAAGTATTTGATGAATCGCCCAGTCCTACTGTGTATTATGCTTTTCTTTGTCTCTTACCCTCTCTTCTTCTCTTTCTTCTGTATATCAAGCTATTATGTGTTCTGCTAATCTTGTTACTGTTGTTGCTTATTATTATTATTATGACCTTGTTGTTGTCATTTATACTTTGTCTCTTTTCTTTGCGTATTTCTCTCATTGTGTTAAATTAGTTCTGTTGCTTTGAGCGCTCTCTCCCTTTCTAACCCTGCGTTCATTTTGTTATGGCCCGACCGCAGTCCAGGATGATGCTGCCCCAGGTACCCAGGAGTACATTATGTTGCGGCAGGATTCCATCCATTCTGCGGATATAAGGGGTAAAGGCTCCCCTTTTCGTGCTAAGTGTCATGAAATCTTCTGCTGCACACTGAAGCAAGTCGTCCACAAAGAAAGCTCAGAGCCTGAAGGTTTGTGTGCAACACATCCATGTTTTTCTTTACTTTTCTGATGCTTTTGTATCTTTTACTTAGGTTTAAGTTTCATTTGAACTTGCTTTTGTTTTTTGCCTTTTCTTAAAAGCATCTAGCTTGTGCATTTTCTGTTCCTGAGCCATATGTGTGTCTTGTAGATACTGCTTGAAGCCTGCGATGTTGAATGCCCTAAGGATACACTCTCCTTGTGTGTGTGTGTGTGTGTGTGTGTGTGTGTGTGTGTGTGTGTGTCTGTGCTGAATGCAGACCTGTGCTCATGATCCTTCAGATCTGTATTCACCAGTGATTACCCGATGATGTCACACTGCCTCAGCTGAGGCTCCATACTTATATTTAGAGACAAAAATCAGGGCTCTACACTCACATATTTTTTTCAGGAACATTCATATCCAAGTTAAGATATGTATATGTAAATATGTATGAAATGCACAACTTAACAAAGGGCATTAGACACTTTTCTGTTAATGTTTTCTAGGTAACTTGACAGGCAACATTAAACAACAGCAGCTCTTAAAAACAAACAAACACTTATTAGTAATGCTATATTATAATAACTTCAATTAGCCATGAATTACACATACAAATGTGTTAAACTAACTTTTTTTTTTTTTTTTACTATAAAATGAATAGAAATATGAATGGATTTTAACTAATGATGTTATGTACTGCATTATATAAAATTATAACAATATCATATATTATTTTGTAAAATTTTTTTAATGAAAGTTATTTCACATTTTTCTCGAGTGTCTAAATGCTGTAAATTACAAATGAAATTACATGAAATCCATACTTTAGTTATGAAAGTTCATAAATTCAAATTCATAAATTCATGAGTTGCAAAGGCATGATGTCTGCATGACTAATTAATATACAGTACCTTATTTCTATACTATAAAAATGCAGCCTATATGTACACTTTGATACAGGAAGAAAACAACATCTAGACAAGTGCAATAATATAGTAGTCTTAAAGGCACTTTTGAAAACTTGATTTTGCATCATTAGCCATGAGTTCTGATCAGTTCTGATCAGTACTTGTACGACTAAATTAATTTTTACATTGACACTAGTTTTAAATGACATACTTTAGTGTAGAGCCCTGTAAATACAAAACATCCACACAATAAAGTCTGCCTTATATTGCAGCCCCTTGATCACTGACCCTTTAATTTTATTGAGTGAGTGGACAATGATGATGATGATGATGATTGACAAACATGCCCTACTTCCTTCTATAGATCAAACTCCACCCACTTACCATAAGCCCCTCCCCTTACTCCCTCTTCCCTCTGTATATCTTTCTTCTCTTCTCTTTAGCTCTTCACTCATTTTCAGACACCCCTCTCCTCACACGTCAGGTCTACATTAGATGAATATCTGTTTCAAAAATGATAATGTTTCTGCTTTTAAAGGGCTTGCTTGGCCACTCTATCTCTTTGTCTTTCTTTCCCATCGATCTGGCTCTTCCTGGCAGGTGTTTTCAGATGCATGAGGGTTGCTGATGTCGTTTGTACACAGGTTGTTATGGGGTCCTGCATGCGGCTGAATGCTGTATTGTCTTTATGTTGAGGGAATCTTGTAGAGTACTAAGATTGTCCAAACATGTTGTAAATGTGATTGTGAAGTGTTTTTCTTTTCAGACTCTCAGATCACTGGGTAAGCTATCAGCAGTCACCTCAAGCCTAAATAAATGAAGTTAAACACAAATGCGCTCATCTCCGCCGCTGTGCTGGATGACATATGAATTGTTCACGCATCGCTGGAATGCAGCTCAAGATTGATGGATAATTTAGTTGTCATAGATACAGTGCCATTGCTGCTGACAAATATGTGCCTAATCAATTATTCAGTAATGGTTTATATTCACGGTCATTACTACCTCATTTCTGCATCTTATAGAGTTGTAGAGAGTCTCTGAGGAGCGAGAGTGTGTTGGGTGCAGGGAATCTTTTCCATGTTTGTTTGTGGTAAATTTTTATCTGTCTGGATCATGCTGCAAACAAGAGGACACGGGTGAGAGAGGGGAAGGAGGGGAAGGCTTATAAAGAGACAGACTGGAGTACTGCAGATCTATTATTCAGTCTGACTGAAGCTTTGCTTGGACGTGACTGAATTTGCAAAGAAAGTCATTGGTTTCTTATGAAACATGTTCATAAGAAGCATTCCGTCAAGGGTGAAGGGAATCAATCACCTTAAAATGAAAATTCTGTCATCATTTTCTCATCCTCATGACGTTCTGAATGCTTGCTTTCTTCAGTGGAACAAAAAGGAGATGTTGAGAAGAAAGTTCACACTGCTCTTTTCCATACAGTGAAAGTGATGGGGAACAGAGTCTGTTCAATGCATAGTTCACCCAAAAATTTAAATTCTGTCATTAATTACTCACCCTCATGTTGTTCTAAACCCAAGACCTTTGTTCATCTTCAGAACACAAATTCAGATTTTTTTGATGAAATCCAAGAGCTTTCTGACCCTGCATAGACAGCAATGCAACTGACACGTTCAAGGCCCAGTAACATAGTAAGGACATCGTTAAAACAGTCCATATGACATCAGTGGTTGTGAAACTTGTGAAAACTTGAGTGAAACTTGTTTCTACACCAATTTTCTTTTTCAATGTGTGACTTTATTCCAAATAATGGCTTTCTTGAAAACCGTGGCAAAATCTTCCAGTCTACAATTTCTCAAATCTCTCATCATAAATTAAAATGTAGTCTGTTTGCCACAGAAAGCTATCATATGTCTTCAGAAGATGTGGAATATAGCATACATGTAGTACAAACTACTTTTAAAATACCTCTTGGAGCTTCAAACCTTAAATACCTTGTCACTATGTGCTTTTATTGTATGCAAAAGAACATGCATGCTAAACCGTTCCTTTTGTAATCCATGGAAAAATACAGGTTTGGAATGACACGAGGGTGAGTAAATAATGACAGAATTTACATTTTTAGGTGAACTATCTCTTTAAGAGAGAAAGGACATCTGAACCACTGTGTAGGAGGAAGACATGCTGTTCTGAGATCAGATTGTGTGTCACAGAGACTCAGAGTTAGTTTGGACATGTTTCAGTGATGGAGGGAGCAATGGGTGCAGGTGCTGCTCCTGTAAGCTGAAAATCTGTTGCTGATTTCTTACACCACAAATATTATTGCGCGCACACACACACACACACACACACACACACACACACTCAATAGAGACTCAGATCAGCAGTGGAGTCTATAATCCAAATCCCTGTCGCTCCACAAGTGCAGCAGACTCTGTCGCTCTCTCTCTCCTTAACTTCTCCTCTGTCTCCTGTTCTGTTACGCTACTTACCCTCAACATCCTTTATCTCTTTTACTCTCTCTTGACAGCTCCAAATTCATCCCCCAATCAATATCTGCCTGATTTCTGTCTCTTCTCTATCCTAACCTCTTTCTGTATCCTAACCTCTTTCTCTTTCCTCTTTTCTGTCTTTCTCATTCTTAGTGTGTCCCAAAGGCCGGTTTCTTTATCATATTTAATCAATAACTGAGAACAGGTTGTACTTTTGCTATTTATCCTCGAAAGCACATACTCAAACATCGGTACACACTAACATTTGTTATTTGCAGGCCAAACTTCTTCATAACCCACAAGTTTAATATGTCCCTGTCTTCTCCGGAAACTATGTGTGGGTGTGTATATTAACATTTCCAGCTACCATTACTATGATAGAAAGTTGCGTGCACTTTGAAAAAGAACATTGAAAAGTTTGTGGTCAGAAAGATTTCTAATGCTCAAAATCTCTTGTGCTCACTTAGGTTGCATGCATTTATTTGAGCAAAATACAGTACAATCTTACAAATTATTACAGATTGTTTTAACATTATTGTTGACTCATGATATCAGTGCATGTTATTCTTTTTTCAGGATTTTTTAAAGAAAGTTCAAAGGAAAAGCATTCATTTTAGATATAAATTAATAGATATAATATAAATATATATTGGTAATATAAATTTCACTTTTGATGAATGCATCCTTTTTGAATAAAATTATTTTTGTTTAAAGAATTATCAACAAACTTTTGAACATTAATGTATATTTATTGCTGGGAAGATATCATCTAATTATTTATGTATTATGTTATTTATATGTTAAAAACTAATTTGGTGGTGGTTATAATAATAATAATAATAATAATTATTATTATTATTATTTATTTAGATGATCCAAGTAATCCTTTACATTTTTCAGATTTCAGGTGTTCTAGATTTCCTTCATTTTCTATTTTTATTTTAAACTTGATTGGCGCAAGCCATTTTTATAAAAGAAAGAATGTTAATTCAATGATAGTTTTGCATTATTTAACACTTTAAGTCATGTTGAAAAGACTCCAATGTAATGTAAAATGCAGTGTTCCAACTCATAGCACCCAACCCTATTAGAAACCATTTGCTATTCATAGTTTGTCAAATGATGTTTATTGTTGTGATACCATTTATATGGTATTCATCAAACACATAACATATTGCAGTTATAAATCATGACTACGTCCAAAGCCCTATTTTGCAGAATCCAAAATAATGGCTGGCTTGCTCATTTCACAAACCATGTGTATCAATAAAGAGCTTGGCACATTCATCCACTCTCCCACCTGTGTAAACGGCATCAGTGCGACTGATGAGCTCTGAAATTACATTACGACTGACCCCCACTTCTCATTTCAGCTGCTGCTCTCAAACTGCATGACTCAACACCATTATCACTAACCGCACAAGTCTAGCTAGACTCTAATAATGGCGTTTTTGTTTGTTTGTTTCCTCATTTTGTTGCATCACGCTCACGGGATCAGGCTGGAGCTATTTATGCAAATGTTTGCGCAAATAGAGAAAGCATGAATAAGTCATGGTTATGATAATAAATGTGGGCAGGGGGATTCAGATGGGTGGAGCAGAGTGAAGGACCATCTGCACTGCACTCTATTTGAAAAGTGTTTTTAACAGTGCATTTTATATTTTTATATTTGATGTGTAAAAGGTGAGAGCTTTGGGATAGCAGAGGGAATGCAGCTGATCTGACTGGTCATTCAGGTGGCAGTACTGCCATCATCTTGCTCCAGGACACACAGCCAGCCTTTTAACTGCTGTGAAATGCCAACAGTGTGATGGAGGGCTTCCAGTGCGCCATGCTGCTGTCATCTTCAACTGAGCTGGGTTAATAGTGATGTCCCTAGTGAAAAATAAAGTGTACTAAAAATACATTTACATATTTATGTGCTTAATAAAAATACCCTGCAATTGCACTTTTAGTATAATAAACTGGTATACTTAAAGTCTAAAAAATAATTTTGTGCTTAATGCACTTTTATTGTGTGGAAGTAGTGCTGAAGTCTAACTAAAGATATACTGAAGTATATTTGATTGTGCTAAAGTGAAACTATTGCAAGTATACTTTAGGTACTTTTAAAAATCTTGCATTTAAAGACTGATTCAAAGATCATACAATCCTCATCAATAGTGACATTAAAACACAGTTTAGGCTTAATAGTAAGAAATGTGCATTGTGAACAAGCAATAGTTTTTTTTTTGTCTCCAGTGATATGTCAGTAAATATGTTAATAGATTTTAATTATACTTAGTATGAAATAAATTTATTTTAAATATATTACTTTTTTAATACTTATATTGTCACTTATTAAGTATTTGGATACTTTAACTGCACTTGAAAATGTCATTACTTTAGAAACCAAAATGTCAAATTAAGTATTTCTTTATTTTGTTTTGTATTGTTTTGTTTGTTTTGTTTAATTTAATTACATTTTTTTAATTTTCTCTTTTTTTTACAGTTTCTCTTATTCCCCCACTTATGATTCACCATCTATATTTCTTTACAGTTCCTTTTTTTTCTTCTTGGAAATAACTATTGTAGTCATTACATATAAAGTGTAGCGCTGAGCTGTAAACAGTCCGTCTGCCATTGTGTCGACTCCAGTGCAGGGGAAGACAAGATGTCTCAGATTAACCGATTGAGGTGCTTTGTTGTTGGATGTAATAATGAATATAGCAGTCATCAGTTACTCCCGACATCTGAGCCGCTGAAGACGCAGAGGATTAACGTTACTTTTGCTTTGAAGTGACTGCGCCGATCTGCCTAAATGCGTCTATGTTCGCGCAAATCATTCGTGATCTGCCTCACATACAGAAGAAGTGAGTATAAGGGATTTTTATGAATCTTTGCAAATCGCCTTTCGTAATAACGTACTAGTTTTGCGGCTAAAGTAAACAGTACTGCTCGTCACCCCACGGAAGAGAGGGGCAGGGTCAGCAGAGCTCATTAGCATTTAAAGCTACATGAACTAAAAAAACGGCTTGCTGAAAACAGCTGATTTTGACAGGGTAAAAAAAGTGTTTTTAATTTAAAATTTTAACCAAAGTACGTTATAGACTTTTAATTAAGACCCTAAAGAATCATATCAACTTCTGCAAAATGGGCATTTGATGACCCCTTTAAAGCTTTCTTGAACCATTTGGCCACACATTTTCAGAGTGGTTGATTTAACACTGCTTCTTTTTTTCACACGTCTCCACACAGCTTCACAGACCTCCTGTGGTTCTCCTGGAGTGAAGATGTAAAAAAAACCTTCCAACCCAAATCTCACCTGCTGTCACTTTAGTGGATTCTGTCAAATCCAGTAAGACGCCATGCCAGATTTTCACGTAAATCTTTCAGTTGAACAGCCAGTCTGAAGATATATGTACATTAGCTAATGTGTAATCAGCATTTTAGTCTGCAAGCTGTTTATGCTGTACGAATCACATAATGACAGCCTGCTTCACATGTTTATCGTCAAGAATACATGTTTCTTGGCAGTTTATAGACTTGTTTTTGTTTCTAAAAAAATATTGAATGCAGTACAATATAATAGAGCAGAATGCAGTTGTCTTGAAATGTGATGGAATATTTTTAACTGCACACACTGACTTATAAACTTTACGCTTTAGATCTAGATTTTCTTTTTTTAGTTTTGATATTTTTAGCAGCGGTGCTTTAGTTTATGGAGCCTTAGAAGTGTCACAAGATGATGGAATCAGTTATCAATTTATTAATACTATGATAAAAATAAGTTAATTTTCAAATGGACAGATCAATGGTATGTACCTTATTTAACCCTTAAATGGCACATATTACTACCTTAAGTTACATATTAGTACTTTAACCCCCGGTTTCACAACCAAGGCTTAAGTCTTAGCTGTTTCAACTGAAATAAACTTGCACTGACTGATCTTAAAATATATTAGTGCCTTTGTTTTGTCTCAAAATCCACCTCAGTAATGTTTTTTTTTCTAAGCATGTTTATAAAAATTACTTATATGTCCTAATTGAACTATGGCCTAATCCTGGCTTAGTCTAAGCCCTGTCTGTGAAACCAGGCCTAAAAGTATGTATTAGTACCTAAAGTGTACATATTAGTATCTTTTGAAAGGGAACCACCCCAGTGAAAGTTTAGAGTCAATGTTTGTGAGAGTGCAGATGAGGCTCTGATGGAATGAGGTAAAAATTTAGTGTGAATGTTTGATAAAGAACAGCAAAATATGTGAATGGGAGGAAGAGAGCAGGAGTGGACTGGCTCACTGCATGCTTTCAATCCTGCCTGACTCCCCCTCTTTCCTTAAACACACACAAACACACACACGCTTGGTCTTTTCCTCTCGCCCACGCCAGTGTATTCCAGATGCCTGTTTAGACGGGTAGTCATGAGTCATCTCCCCACATGCTCTCGCCTATTCTCCTCTTTCATCAACCTGTTTCACACCTCTTCAATCCCTCGTGCTCCTGGAGAGTTGAACTGAGAGGTGTACAGTAGGTAACTTCTCTCCTCCGCTCCCTCGCTGAACAGCTCTGCGAAAACTAAAGCGGGATGCTGTAGCGGCGCCACCGTGAATGGAAATATTCCACCCTGTCAGAGACGAAATCAATAGGCGAACACTCTACAGCTCCATTTAAAACTCATTTGTGCTCTTGCCTAAGCTGTGCCACTTTACAGATGGGTGATGCCCTCATTTTTGTCGAAATGTTTACTGGGAAAGTTGTGTTCTCTGTCTGTTCCAATAGTGCGAATGTGAACAGTGGTGATAGCTGAACCTCAAGCCCTCATTCTGTGAAATAGTCCTGTCCCGTGGGCCAGTGGGACGCAGTGGAATAGCGCAATTACATAAGACTCCAGAGCGACTTCTCCCAAAGGGCTTCTGGCAGGCTAAGGCCTTGTCGGCACTGATTTACACAGACACCCAATTTGGAGCGTCGTCTCTCCTGCCAGCCCTGGTGAAGGATCTGAGAGTGTTGCGCTGGACAGAAGATGCAGAATTAATGTCTGCCAGCATTCTCTTCCTCACCCACCAGCATACCAATATATAGATAGAGGTGTTTTGTGTAAAATGATTCTGTTGGAAAACATCTCAAATACTAATTGTAAGATGTTGACGGTTCAATATCGTAACAGGCTGTTTAGCCATGTGTGTAATACTTATTTATTGGCTTACAAAGAATAGTGAGGTTTGTATTTTTGTTTTTTTTTGTGATGTGATACTGTGGATCAGTCACATGAGGGACGATCCCATTGGAGCAACCTTGCATTAAGTGCATTTCTCAAAGGCACAGTGGTGATAAAGCTCCAAGCTCCTTGTGGAGACTCAGCCACCTCAAACCACACTACTAAAAGAATGATCACAAATGTAGTCTCTGATTTAAACATTTTTGGATGATACAGATAAGGCAATAATTATTTTCACATTGTGGTTGATCATTATTTAATGGCTGATATTAAAATCTTATTGTATATTGTTATATGTAAACAGATAAAGAAAAATAAGATACTACAAAAATCAGTTGCTTTAAATGATACGTGAATTTAGGTTTCAGAGCATGACAGTGTGCAGAATGAAAAATTGGTATTAATTTTGAGATTTGCTTAGAGGTTACATTTAAGTATTATTAACTGATTAGTGTTGACATTAGATAATGGCAAAGGTACTGTAATCTAAATGTAAAAAAATGTGGGAATCAGCCTGAACAATTAAATATTGGCCAACATCAATAAATTTAAAAAAAAAAAAAAAAAGTTAATACTAACAGATAAACAATTTCCAATATATACTAACATGGCTTCATTCATTTGATCAAAAATAAATAAATAAATAAATAAATAAATAATAAAATAAAAAATACAGTAAAAACTTTAATATTGTGAAATATTAATACAATTTAAGTAATGTTTTCTTTTTATATATATATATTTTAAAATTTAATTTATTCTAAGCTGAATTTTCAGGATCATTACTCCAGTCTTCAGTGTCACATGATCCTTCAGAAATCATTCTAATATGCTGATTTGGTGCTCAGCAAACATTTCTTATTATTATCAATGCTGAACACAGTTCTGCTGCCTTATATTTTTGTGGAAACTGTGATACATGTATTTTAGGATTCTCTGATGAATAGAACATTCAAAAAATTATTTTTATTGTAATTTTTAAGAATAATAAATATCTTACTGACCCCAAACTTTTGAACGGTCGTATATTAAGCATTAGTTTTTCTGCTTTGGAAGTTGTGAAGCCAGACAGTCAGTTGTGTTTGTCATTTTATGTGTGCAGCATGCATCTGGCTGTCATTGAAAGGCTTGTGGGAAGTCTGATATTACTACAACTTGTGAACTGAAGTGAGATGACTAATAAAAAACAGGCCTATGTATGTATGTTAGACACTGAGGTTAAAACAGTTTTTGAATAGGGATGTTTGATGTGCTTTGTCTTTTACCATCTCCTTAGACACGCAACATACGTCTCTTCCTGTTTTTGTGACACAAAGTACAACGTATGATCTCATTTCTCAGTTGAGACACTTCACTGTCCTCATTTTTATACAAAGAAACTTTTCTCATAGCTTTTATCAGTTTTGTGATTCAGAGATACTGTCAAAGAGAATATATAGCCTATGGTTAACCCAAGGATATATTTAGTCTCTTTTTGACAATTGAAGCGCTCTAAACAGTCTGCACCTGAATATAGTGCCATTCCCTCTCGGTGCTGTAGTTTGTGCACTGCTGTAGGTTAAAGCAATAGGCTCAATGGACCAGTAATGTCTTTACAGAGCGGGTGAGATTCAGTGTATTCAACCACTCCAGGCGAGAAGCTATTTATAGCTAATCCTGAAGTGACAGGGAACAGGGGCTAAGTCACTGTGCTGGGACATGCATTCAGGGAAGATGCAAGCAAAACAGGATGGAAAAAGATCATTGCAAAGCATCTCTAATACATGTGTGCTAGCAGGATACTGACCTACTATCCTGAACCACATGTTTTCTCCATGGGCTTCATGACTTGTTTACTTTGAAGTGCAGTCGATGTCATGTGTTGCCTTAAATATTTATTGTTCCAGGACTGTACCCTTGGGCCATGCAATGAATTACTTAAAGAGTCACTAATGCTAAATGAAACCCCTAAATTGAGTGGTATTGTTCATCATCACCTTCTGAAGGACTTTTACACATATGCATGACTATAAAACATACAAAATGTTAAATAAATATTTACAGAAAGTACAGAAAGGTACAAAATTTGTCACTGGGGTGGTAAACTTTCAAAAGGTACTAACGTATGCCATTATAGGTACTAATATGTATGCTTTAGGTAATATGTTCCATTAAGGTACTAAAAAGTGTAAATGTTTGGAAAGGTACCTGCCCAGTGACAGCTTTTGTACCTTTTTTTCTGTTAGTGATTTATAATTTGAGGTGGATTTTATTTTTATTTGAATAATTTTGACTACTTTTACGGTACTGTTATCGTCCCCTTTTTTCATGGGTAGACCGCTTATCCTATCTCTAATGTGCAGACAGATAGCAGCCCAAAGTAAAGCACAGACAGCTGCTCGGAAAGTTACCTGCTGGAGTTACCTTCTTGATTCATTTTCATTGAGATATGCAAGCAGAACCTGCAAAACTGTCTTTAAGTTACTAATTTGATTATTTATAATGGAAACATATGTCCATATGTCACCCAGGACCACAAAACCAGTCCCAAGTGTCAATTTTTTTAAAATCAAAATTTATACATCACCTGAAAAAGCTGAATAAATAGGAGCTTTCCATTGATGCGCGGTTTGTTAGGATAGGACAATAATTGGCTGAGAATCTGGAATCTGAGGGTGCAAAAAAATCTAAATATTGAGAAAATTGCCTTTAAAGTTGTCCAAACGAAGTCCTTAGAAATGCATATTACTAATCAAAAATTAAGTTTTGATATATTTACGGTAGGAAATTGACAAAATATCTTCATGGAACATGATCTTTACTTAATATCCTAATGATTTTTGGCATAAAAGAAAAATCGGTTTACAATAACTTGTAAACTTGTAAAGGTTGAAAAACTTTACAATAAGGTTTATTAGTTCACATTAGTTAACTACTTTAGTTAACATGAACTAAGAATGAACAATACTTCTACAGCATTTATTATGTTAATTTCAGGATTTACTAATGCATTATTAAAATCACGAGTTGTGCTTGTTAACATTAGTTAATGCACTGTGAACTAACATGAACAAACAATGAACAACTCTATTTTTATTAACTTACATTATCAAAGTTTAATAAATAGTGTAATAAATGTATTGTTAATCGTTTGCTCATATTAGTTAATACATTATCTAATGTTAACAAATGACACATTATTGTAAAGTTTTACCGAAAAATGTATAATTTTGACCCATACAATGTATTGTTGGCTATTGCTACAAATATACCCATGTGACTTAAGACTGGTTTTGTGGTCCAGGGTTCTAGTTCTTTTATTGGTCACACTTTATATTAGGTGGCCTTAACTACTATGTACTTACATCAGAAATTAAGTACAATGTACTTATTGTGTTCATATTGTATTGCAAAACACTTTTGCTGCTATTGAGGTGGGATACGGGTAAGGTTAGGGACAGGTTTGGTGGTCTGGGTAGGTTTAAGGGTGGGTTAAGGTGTAAGGGATGGGTCAACAGTGTAATTATAAATGTAATTACAGAAATTAATTACAGATGTAATTACATATAGGCATTAATAACAATATAAGTACAATGCAATAACATGTATGTACACAATAAGTGCATTGTACCAAATTATTAATTTAAATGTAAGTACATAGTAGTTAAGGCCACCTAATATAAAGTGGGACCCTTTTATTTATAAAGCACATTTAAAACAGTCACAAGACTGACCAAAGTGCTGTACAACACAATGATCAAAGATAAAAACACATTCAAACAACATCAATTTGCAAAAGCTAAAGAAAACAAATGTGTTTTCAAAAGAGATTTAAAAACCGATAAAGATGGAGATGCTGGCAGGCTTTTCCACAATCTAGGGCCCATCAATGAAAAAGCTCTATCTCCCTGCGTTTCAGCCTTGTGGAAGGAACCGTAAGTAGGTTTTGATTACCAGATCTTAAATCTCTGCTAGGGTTGTAAGGATGCAGCAATTCCGATAAGTAATGCGGGGCAAGGTTCTATAAACATTTATAAACAAATAGGAGGATTTATCCTAAAATGAACAGGGAGCCAATGAAGAGCCCGCAAAAAGGGGGTGGCAGGATCTTATTTGCGGCATTTCTTAAGAAATTTGGCTGCTGCGTTTTGGACCAGTTGTAAACGAGCTACTTGGGACTTTGAGATGCCATAATACAAAGAGTAGCAATAGTCCAATCGAGAGGAAATAAACGTGTGAACAGCTGTCTTGAGAGGTTTTTCAGGCAGAAAATGTTTGATTTTAGAAAGTAAGCGGAGCTGAAAAAAGCTAGAAGCAACAACCGAGGAGACATGTTTCTCTAGAGTGAGCCGACTGTCTAAAAGAACACCAAGGTTCCTAACACACTTTGATTCAAAAACTGACAGGCTATCCAAGGTCGAGTTGTAAAATTTGAAATTGTCTGATGGGCCAAAGACAATAACCTCATTCTTTGAGTCGTTTAAGGTTAAAAAGTTACTAGCCAACCAATGCTTTACCTCATCAATACATGTAAATAGGGATTTAATAGCTGAAGGATCGTTACTTTTTATAGGCAGGTAGATCTGGGTATCATCGGCATAGAAATGGAAAGATACACCATATGTTCACATATCATGTTTGTTTAGAGTAAAACACATGAAGAAGATGAAACAGTTTGGTATCATTTAGTCCAGGTGGCACCGTGTTTCCATCTTGATGTATAAACAATGTGTTGGTTGCGCTAGCAGTCACTTGAATCAGAATGCAGGACACGGGAGCGCAGGAAGGAAGTTGTTATCACAGAACCAAATCAGATTTGTGGGTGAAAGATTGAGGAGGGCAAGGGAAGAATAAATGAACTGCTAGGATGCAAAGGCTGAACCGGAGCATGGGAGAGAGTAGCCACGTGCCTGTGAGTGATGATAATGCTGTAACACGCCTGAGGCTGAGTCAGCAATACTCATATGTATAGACACCCACCCACACACACACACACACACACATGCATGCATGCTCTGTTCATACTGTCACCGATGTCTGCTGCTGTGATATCTGATCAGATCTTGTTCCATGCATGTAAATGGCAGAAACACTGAGCAAATCACATTTTTCCACATCCGATTTAAGCCACTTTCATATGTTGTTTGATACTTATCCAATATCTGGTCATCTGACCCAAGTCTGCAATCTTATGTCAGATTGTCCTCTTATTTCAAGATTTTATGTCATTAATATCCGCTGTAACATAATATTTGTTTACAGTATATCTGTGCATGTGCTAGTAATTCTAGAGCTATGAGACGTGAAACGGAAATGTCAACCATGCATTTTAGCAATGCTACAGTAGATAGTACTCTTCTTAGAAAGGCTTTGTCTGTTCTCATGCAGAATAATCAATCAATATTGTAAAAGAAATACAAATGAAAAAATATCTGTAATAACTTTGTTATTACAAACTTTATATATGTGTGTGTGTGTGTGTGTATGTGTATATATGTATATATGTGTATGTATGTATGTATATGTACACACACATATACCCTAACATTAGCATTCTATTTCCGTTCTATTTGTTTTCTTTTTATTTATAAAAATCCCCCCAAAAATAATGATCAAATACAAATGATCAAACATCTGTCATCACTCTAGCAATAACTTTATTGTATTTAAATGTATTAAATATTTATTAGTTTTACATAGTTTTTATGTAAAGTAACTAGAGTATATATAATATATAAAATGTTAATAGAAACGTGACTCCCTAATACTACAGTAGTTCTCTCTATTCAATTTCTATTCTATCTTATTCTTTTTATTATATATATTACAGTATATATGTAATAGGGGTGGAACGATACATGTATTCATACCGAACCGTCACGGTACGGACATCTCGGTTCGGTGCATGAGGCCTTACAACGAATACAGGCAATTCACTCCCAATCCAGAAGGGGGCGCCTGCAGTAATGCAACGCTGTTTGATAACCACCAGCAGAAGAACAGCGAATGCCGAGTTGCGCACTTGAAAACAAAGCCCCCTAGATAGTGACCATGTGCTGATTCTGAATGTGTCTCTCTGACATAGACTGATAAAGGAGTATACTTTAAAGGCTTGCGCACTCAACTGTTTGTGAAGTGGAGCTTTGTGCTCGTGTATCCTATCTCTCTCATTCGGCAAAAATCCAAATATTCCATAATATTTCCATATTTGCGATGTAACGCATCTGAATGCTAAACTATTATTTATTATGTAAATGATGGGCTTTGTACTTCAGTCACGTTCCAACGGTGACACAGAGGCGCGCGCTGATGTTTCCTTTCTGTGACAAATTAAGCGTGTCACAAAAATGAACTGAAACTCAGCATATATAGGCTACGTTACATGTCGCACTGTTCCCCCCTTGTTTATCCGTAAACTAAATCAAATATATTTCAAGAATTTATTACTTGTATGTATATATGTACTGCAGATTTTATATATACAGTATAACATAATGTAGTAATAATTAGTATTTGTACATCTAGGTGGAAAAAATTGTAATTTGTACAATTGTCTGTTCAAAATAAATGGAAAGTTTTTTTTTTTCCCCTGTTGTACCGAAATCATATTGAACCGTGACCCCCGAACCGAGGTATGTAATGAACCGTGACATCTGTGTACCGTTCCACCCCTAATATGTAATAACCAGTTATTAGATTTAGGGGGCAATTACTTTTTCACACAGGGCCAGGCAGGTTTGGACAGCTTTTTTTCCCTTAATAAATGAAATCATTATTTCAAAACTGCATTTTGTATTTACTCGGGTTATCTTTGGGTAATATTAAAACTTGTTTGATGATCCGAATCATTCAAGTGTGACAAATATGCAAAAAAAAAAAAAAAAGGAAGGGGGCCAAAACTTTTTCACACCACTGTGTATATATATATATATATATATATATATATATATATATATATATATATATATATAATTTAATAATATTTAGACGCTTTTATCCAAAGTGACTTAAATAGTGAAAATAGAAGCAATCAGACCAATGAGAGAGCAACAATATACAAGTGCTGTGACAAGTCTCAGTTAGTCTAGCACAGTGCACATAGCAATAAATTAGACTGAACAGAATTGAATAGAATAGGTAAGTGCTATAATGTAAGTGCTATATAGGTAAGTAATATAATTTATTTAAAAAATGTACTGCATTACACTTACTGGGACTTGTCACAGCACTTACATATTGTTGCTCTTTTGTTTGTTTGATTTTATATATATATATAAAAACTATTTATAAAACAAGAAATATTCATTAATAGTACATTTTGTCAGTTCCCCAGTATTGTTCCCCAGTATTGACTGTGTGGCAGGCAGGTCAGGGAATGAAAATGGTGAATTTTGGAAGAATTTCCTCGCCGTTCTTTATATTGAAAATGAATGAGCACTGGGGCTATAAAGCTCCAAAATGGAAGTATCATAAGTCATATCGACTAACTTTTTCTTTATGGTGCTTTTGAAGCTTTTTTGAATTCGTCGTAATTACATGGAGAAGAGTAGCCAGCTTCAGAATTTCTCCTTTTATGTGCCACAGAAGAAAAAAAGTCATACGGTTTTGGGACAACATGAGAGTGAATAAATGATATCAAAATGTATCGTGTTTGGCTGACCTATCCCTTTAATTTTGCACCCGTCTTGACAGTATCTTAACAGACTACATGACGTAGTCTGTGTCTAACAGAGGTGTTAGAATGTAGGCAATGCGTGTGCGCTCTCTTCCCTCCCACCCCCTCCGTCAGACATGAAACTGTCTGATTGGTTGTCACACCGTTCAGACGCATGCTTCAGATGATGTAATATGCAGCAATCAAGCGTCATCGTAGGACCCAGCATACAAAAGGCAGCGCTGATGATGCCAGCTAGCGCTAATCTCAGCACTAACACTGATAAAGGCCTGATTAATGCTATCCCCCTGGCAGTGGCCGCACGCTTTATCAGCTGATTAGCGGGGACCGCTGGATAACTCTGTAAGCTTTGTGTGATGATCTGCACTTAAGCCTCACTGATTTTATAGCAGCATGAGTCCGACTCCTTCTGCAGTGTGTGCTTGTTATGGCAGATGTTTTTAAATGGGATCAGATGGCTGCTTCCAATCCAAAAGGATGTCCAATCCACTCTGGTTACGGAAGTAAATCATGGTAATGTAATGCTTGGGACCAGGCTATAATCGCTTGAACTTGTCCCTCGGTCATTGCAGGAGCTCAGTGTAATCTCAGAATCATATTCAGACTTATTACATGGCTTTCCAAAATGCTAGACTCTGATTGGTCAGTTGTGGCGTCTTGCAGACAAATATTTGTGTATAATGACTGTTAAGTTGTTTCATTACCGCCGCCCCAGGCAACTGATTTTAGTATAGCTATGCCAGTGTTAACCTCTCCACCACAGTCTATTTCTTTTTACATAAAATATTTCCAGTTTTTTTTTTTTTTTTTTTTTACTAATTTAGTAACTGCATAATAAACCCCTGATCTCACTATTTGGGTTTATTAGTGATAATGACCGAATGACTACACATTTTCTATTATTTAGTTGTTGTTTTTTTTTTATTGTGAGTTGTTTATTATAATTATTATTTAACCTCTTGTAGTTCCAGACTCCAGAATGTCATAAACAAAGAGTGAGTGGGAAAGTGAGAAAGAGACACAGACATCAAAAATGAAGAAAAACTCATTGTCTGAGGTCTCAACCAAGACAGTTGGGTTCTGTAAAAAGAGTTTTGGCACAAAGCTTTGTTCTTAGCCCTCACTCTTCCTGCTTCATTAATGTCAGAATTATTATTATTCCACTGGCTTTCAGAAATGAGAGCGCCTGCAGCTAAAGGACTGCTGCGTTTTCGTGAGGCAGCAGACGAGAGCGTGGCAGAATCAAAGGAATTTCAATTGCTGTTTACTCTTCGACCTCCTATTCAGACAGCTCACACTGCATGAGCGTCTGCTTAGATCACAAACTATGCAGGCTGGAAAAAAGGAAAGAATGTAAAAAGATGAAAAGAGAAGGCCTCAAACGAATAAAACACACCCAAAAACTTTGTATAATGCATTTGCTGTGCACATGGAAGCGACTTGAAGCTTGGTTGTCCAAAGAGAGATACAGTAGAAGCATATAAACTCCAACTTAAAGGGACTGTTGAAAGTTCTGTCATTATTTACTCACAATCATGTCATTTCAAACTTGTATGACTTTCTTTCATGCTGTATGTGGAGCACAGCAATCATGAAAGTCAATGGGGTCCAGATATATCTATGGGGTAGACATATCTTCTTTTAATTGTTTTCCATGTATGAAAGTAAGTCGTACACGTTTGAAGTAACATTAAGGTGAATACATGATGACAGAAGCTTCATTTTTGGGTGAACTGTCTTTTTAAATCATGGACTGTTTGCGAAGTAGACAACGTAAAGCAACAAACTGCATAGCTTAACTGAATCTCTCCGCCACGCACCTTCCTCACCATTTTAATGGTAAAATGAGTTATGAGAAGAAAAAGAGGCAACAATTTATTCATGCACTGCAGTACAGCGGTGGCTGCTCCCCAAGGTTTTAGAACAGGTGGTGTGTTTGGAGCTGAGGTCTGTGGGAGAGAGCAAAGACAAATCAAATAAAGAAAGTTTTGAGAGTATCAGCATGCCAAGCAGGCATCCCAGAAGGCAGTGTAGAAGTGTAGCCTTGCCTGGGATCTCTCCTGGATACTTGTTTCTGGGGGGAAAAAAAACAGCATGGTGGAAAAAAAGAGAGGGCCATCAATAATGCAGAAGGTCAGATCTACTCTGACTGTACTGCTCAAATCAAAGCTGGCTGCAGCTCAGATTCATAAAAGGAATTCGGTCTTCTGGATTTAAAGTCGTGAAACTGCAAACGGGCATTTTTAACAGAGATGTCTTCCCTTGAGGCGTTTCTACCTTGGCCAAGACTTTGCAGGCAACTTAAAGGGACAGTCCACACAAAAATGAAAATTCTGTCATGCTTTACTCACACTCATGTCGTTTCAAACCTGTATGACTTTCTTTGTTCTGTGGAACATAAAATAAGATATTTTGAAAAATAATGGTAAAAAAACATATGGAAGTCAGTGAGAACCAAAACTTCTTGGTTACCAACATTCTTTTTTGTTGTTGTCTTTATACTCCGCAGAGGAAAAAAATCATACTGTTTTGGAACAACGTGAGTAAATAAATATTTTTGGGTGGACTGTCCCTTTAATAATAGAATCCAATGTTTTGTAAGTTGTTGTGTCAAAAAATGCTGCGTGATATGTAATTTCCATGATATTATCAGTTGCACTCTGTTTTTGAACTTTTTTATGTGAACAACTGGGGCTGTGCTGACTGTGGACTCTTTGTACATTTATTTAATTATTTTGTTATTTAATTATTAATTATTTTATTATTTTATTATTTATTTAATTTACTGATTGCTTTAATTTCTGTGTGTGTGTGTGTGTGTGGGGGGGGGGGGGGGTTATAGAATACTGACTTATTACAGGATTTACATATGAATCAATACTAAATTATTCTTACCTTAGTTATTCTTTCCTCTGTGGTACCCAGTAACCCAAATCAAACCACCTTTATGGTTTTTTATTATTTATATTTTTATTATTTTAAGTTTTTAAGTATCTACAACCACTTGGAAACTATAAAATAGCTCAGTTTCACAATAAGACCAGGTAGAGAATTGCAAACAATCACCATACTGTACTGTATGTAACATTTATTTTAAAATAGTTCATTAAATGTGATGTTACTTGCCAGCAGTTTTATATGCAAAAGAAGCCTCTGTGTTTTCCCACTGCATGGTAACCAAACTAAACTAAATTTTGATCACACATTTAGCCAGTGTGTGTAATTGAGTAAATCACACACACACAGTCTCTTCATAGGCGTAATGGTTTTTATACTGTACAAACCGTATTTTCTATCTCCCTACACCTAAACCTACCCTTTACAGGAAACTTTGTGCATTTTTACTTTCTCAGAAAAACTCATTCTGTATGATTTATAAGCCTTTTGAAATATGGGGACATGGGGAAATGTCCTCATAAATCTCCTTCTCCTTGTAATACCTTGTCATACCCATGTCATTATACAAAGTTGTCTCACAAAAACACGCGCACACACACACACACACAAAAGTTATTTTGTAATTAATCACATTAAATTGTTAGAAACTAACAACCTGCATGTTGCTGTGGTCTGATTAGTAAGGGCTCAGTGTTGACTCATTCTGTGACTTTTCTGCAGAAGTGTAATGAAGTCAGTTTCTTCCGGCTGACTCTACCTCAGCCTGCTCCACTGATCCACACTCAGCTGTCACCATACAGCCATGCCAGGCCTTTACGCAATGTCGCCGAGTAAGGCATCAGATATCTCCTGGAGGAAGCACGGTATTAGCATGGGAAATGAAAACCGCCTGCCTCACTAAATGGATTTTGCGTATGATCTTCCGCAGGAAACTTAGCAAAGTAATCAGACAGCTTGCGTAACCTCCATATCTATTTCTGTGCACCAGAAGCAAAGTGGAGATGATTGGGGCTATTTTTGAGCAGTGGCTAAGCTTAGCATCACATGTTCTAGAATGGGTCGGACTGATGCGAAGAGTTCTGACAGTTGGCTGTGATACAGCTGTCACCTCCGAGCTGAGGTGGGAGACGGCGCTATTTGCTCGCCCATCCGGCCAGATGAGTTTCCTTTGTCCCTTTCTCTCTTTTATCTTGTATCTCATTTTCACTCTGTTGAATTAGCATTAGCAGGGTCATCTGCCCCTCATTTCCAACAATTTCCATTTATATCTGTCTGACTGGGATTCGATATAGGTCAGCGGCCCCTCACGCATCCTGTGCCCAGGCCCCGCTGCCAGGATGAAAATAGAAAATGAGTTATTAATATGTTTAGGTAGTGTGTAATTCAGGAGCTCATGATTATTGCAGAGGGAATCCTGGCGGAAAACGTGTGTGAGTTTGCAGACATTAAGTGATTTTCATTCTCACCTTGGTGATTAGCTGGAGCAGGTTGTGGGCTCAGAGCCATTGAGGAAATGAAAGCATGTCATATAAAAGCGATGAGCGCTTTCTTAGCCCCTCTCATGCAGCACATCATAAGCCAACATCTAAAATGAAACATTTTTACTGTAGATCTGCGTTTTCGCGATTCCATGCTGGGAAGTTTCGTGAAATTACTAACAATCAGAAAGCTTCAAAACAGTGCTTTGTGTCAAATAGATGAATGCTTCATTCTCCATTTAATTGGACGCAGTCTTTCCCGGTGAACTGGGGTTTGGCAGCATATCTGTGTTTTAATAAGCTGTGAATGAGTTTTACAGAGAACAGAAGTGGTCTATAAACTTTATTGAGCTCATTATAGCAGTAAATACAGACCTATTTGGGTCACACGGCAATGAATTAACAGAACAAAAATACTTAGCTACACTTAATGAATGCATGTCTGCATTATATGACAAAACATGAAATAAGCGAAAACAACAACATTATTTTTAGTCAAGATATTTCACACAAAAAAGTTTCAGAAAAGTGACTTGGAATTGCTCAGAAAAGTGGAGTGAGTTCTGAGAAAAGACATTGTTTGTTTGTAGTTGTCACTATTGCTATCTGAAGCAATGAAATCCAGGTGCTTCCTTTTAAGTGTCCCAGTTTCAAGGGCAGTAAAATTGTAAGATTTTTTACTTGGCTGCTGGAATAACATCAGCTATGTGCATGTGTAACTCTACAGGTACAAGTTAGCATTATAATTGCTTAAAACTTTCTTTAACTGGGCCACCTGTTGTATATACGGTGTCTTTCTTTTTCTGATCTCCTCTCAGTCAGTCCCATGATGGTAAAGTAGGGTACAATATTTCAGCAACCCAGAAACCGCAGTAATCTGGGCTAGCCTCATCGTGCAGCGCATGCTTGGCCTCTTTCTGAGAAACTAGCCACTTGCTGGTTTAAATCTGGTCTTAGAAGACTGTGAGGGTATTGTGATTATGTGCACTGTAGTCTCAGATGCTGTGATTTAGTTTACTTTGTTGTTTAGAAGTGGTGTCAACCTAGTAGCCACCATTTATTTATGATTTTTATTTTTATGTCACTCAATATAAAAATTGAATTGAGTTTTAGCAACATGATTGATTGATTGTTTGATTTATTTATTTATTTATTTACTATACTGTTCAATAGTTTGGGGTCTTAAAGAATTCTCATTGTGTTTGAAATTCTCTTATGCTCACCAAACATGCATATTTTAATATATTTTAATATATTTAAAAAGTTAATTTATTCCTGGGATGGCAAAGCTGAATCATTACTCCAGTCTTCAGTGTCACATGATCCTTCCGATATGCTTATTTGCTGCTCAAGAAACATTTCTTCTCATTATTAATATTGGTGCTTAATACTTATGTGGATTTTTCTGGATTCTTTGATGAATAGAAAGTACAGTATTTATTTAAAATAGAAATCTTTACAGTCTCATTTGATCAATTTAATGCATCCTTGCTGAATATAATAATCAATTTCTTTAAACAAAAAAGAAATCTTACTGACCGCAAACTTTTAATCATCCTCTATTTGTTTGTTTTTGTGGCATTCAAAATCAAAATGCCTCAAAACCTAAGGGGCAACGTTTGAATGAGCATTACTGTGGTTGTATCCTCTCAGAATTGAGACAGTAAGAATGTGTAAAAGGGATTGCAGCTGTCTTCGGCTCGCAGCATCACCTGGGGCAGCTCTCTCCCTCTCTCTCGCTCTTAGGCTCTGTGGAGCTCATACAAATGAAACTAGCTCTCAGATTACTCATTCAGGTCAGATGGGCCCGAGCACGGAACCTCACTGTTGTGTGCCGTTTCACAGCTCATTTGGCTCTGGAGATTGAGACTTCTCCCACTCATCAAAGAGTGCAAGCTCTCAGACCAGGATTGAGGCTGGGTTTATGAACTCGTGCTCAACACAGGAAATGGGCACCTTGTTCACAACATAACAGATTGGATTCTGTTCTACACTGTAAACACTTTACTTTCCATAATTTGTGGTGGCATGATGTTATACTTCTTGAATCCTTTTTTTGCTGAAAATGTACTCACCCTCAGTCCATCCAAGATGTAGATGAGTTTTTTTTTTTTTATTGGAACAGATTTAGAGATTTAGCATTACATCACTTGCTCACCGATGGATCCTCTTCAGTTAATGGGTGCCGTCAGAATGAGAGTTCAAACAGCTGATAAAAACATCACAATAATCCACAAGTAATCCACACTACTCCAATTCGTCAAAGTTAATGTTGTGTGAAGTGAAAAGCTGCATGTTTGCAATGAACAATTAAATCATTAAGACCTTTTCAACATCAAATTGCTGTTTCCGGCTAAAATACAAGTCCTCAATTCATAATATTGCTCTTTCTAGTGAAAAAGTCATGATAGCAGGGGATGGACTTTTTCACTGGAAGCGGTTTGAAGTTAAAAATGCCTTATTGATGGATTCGCTTCTTACAAACATGCATTAATTGATGGACTGGAGTCACATTGTGGATTATTGTGTTTTTATCAGCTGTTTGGACTCTCATTCTGATGGCACCTATTCACTGCAGAGGATCCATTGGTGAGCAAGTGATGTAATGCTAAATTTCTCCAAAACTGTTCTGATGAAGAAACAAACTCATCTACATCTTAGATGGACTGAGTGTAAGTAAATTTTCAGCAAAGTTTGATTTTGGGTAAACTATTTCTTTAACTTAGCGATGTTTTTTTTTTCTTTGTTTTTGTTTTTCTGAAGCTAATGGCACACTCCGGCTTTAAAAGCAGATCTTTTCGCATGATCCACATGTCAGCTGATGACTTCAAGTACTTGTCAGAATGACTTCTTTATCTGTTCTGATCTCACTCAGTTAAAGTGTCCTCACACTGAAGTGGACAGAGCAGCCATCTGTAATTACCTTCCTTACTACTTCCGATTATTGATGCATACACTTTATTCCTTTGAGTCAGGACACACAGTGACTGTACATAGCGTTTTTCCGAGAGCCCTGGAGATGAGTCTCTGAATTGAATTTTCCTTCAAGCTAAATGGGAGTCCCTGGAGGCCCAGAATGAAATTAGCCATAGTTGTGTACTTGGTTGTTGCAGAATAATCAGCCGCCTGGTTTGTGATGGACTCTTGCTCACCCCTGCTAATGCAGCTGATGGTCTAATGAGGACACAACAGCCTGATAATTGGGGCAGTGTTGACTTCATGATGTATGTAACTGCTCAACGCTGTTGAGAAATCTTTCTCATTCTAATGATCCTCTCCTACATAGTACTACAGACTGTTGCTGTTTTGTATAAGGATTTAAGTGCAAATATATAATTAAAATTACAATAATGATCTGGTTGGGGTCAGGGACTAGTTTAAAAACATACTTCACATTCAAGTAGAACATTTAAATTTAGTCTTAAGAGAACGGATTATTTATCATGCTTCAAACATCCTGCATGAAAAACATTACAGTAATTATCTCAGAGATCTTACATATATGCTTCATATATGGAGTAATGATGCTGATGAAAATAAATCATATTTAAAAGTAAATTAAATTAGGAAACCAATATTAGAAATTGCAATAATATTTCACATTATTACCGTTTTTGATAAAATAAATACAGCCTGGATGAGTATAAGAGACTATTTGTGTGTGTGTGTGTGTGTGTGTGTGTGTGTGTGTGTGTGTGTGTGTGTGTCTGTGTCTGTGTCTGTGTCTGTGTCTGTGTCTGTGTGTGTGTGTACAGTATCTCACAAAAGTGAGTACACCCCTCGCATTTTTGTAAATATTTTATTATATCTTTTCATGTGATAACACTGAAGAGATGACACTTTGCTACAATGTAAAGTAGTGAGTGTACAGCTTGTATAACAGTGTAAATTTGCTGTCCCCTCAAAATAACTCAACACACAGCCATTAATGTCTAAACCGCTGGCCACAAAAGTGAGTACACCCCTAAGTAGAAATGTCCAAATTGGGCCCAAAGTGTCAATATTTTGTGTGGCCACCATTATTTTCCAGCACTGCCTTAACCCTCTTGGGCATGGAGTTCACCAGAGCTTCACAGGTTGTCACTGGAGTCCTCTTCCACTCCTCCATGACTACATCACGGAGCTGGTGGATGTTAGAGACCTTACGCTCCAGTAATCCATGTCCTTAGTCTGCTTGTTTTCAGCAAACTGTTTGCGGGCTTTCTTGTGCATCATCTTTAGAAGAGGCTTCCTTCTGGGATGACAGCCATGCAGACCAATTTGATGCAGTGTGCATCATGGTATCACTGACAGGCTGACCCCCCACCCCTTCAACCTCTGCAGCAATGCTGGCAGCACTCATACGCCTATTTCCCAAACACAACCTCTGGATATGACGCTGAGCATGTGCACTCAACTTCTTTAGTCGACCATGGCGAAGCCTGTTCTGAGTGGAACCTGTCCTGTTAAACTGCTGTATGGTCTTGGCCACCGTGCTGCAGCTCAGTTCCAGGGTCTTGGCAATCTTTTTATATCCTACGCCATCTTTATGTAGAGCAACAATTCTTTTTTTTTTCAGGTCCTCAGAGAGTTCTTTGCCATGAGGTGCCATGTTGAACTTCCCATGACCAGTATGAGAGATGCTGTGTCTCATTTAGAAGGCTGCGTCCTCCGGAGGTCGAATCCTCTGGAGGTTGCATCCTCTGTAGGATGCGTAACATATACGAAGTGTCCTCAACCTAGAATTAAACGAGACGGCCTTCGTAGGACGGGCGGAAAAGAAAACAGGACGTATCACGTTGATTTGCCAACACATTTAGAGCATCGTTGCACTCGCACACGACTTAAATGAAGGAAAAATATTTCTAAATTTGGAAAGTAATTTAAAAAAAAAAGTTTTATTTTGCTCAATGTTTGAGGTGCTGCATCGTTCGTACAACAGACAGCTGTTAGAGAAAAAAGGAGGAGGATATTAAGAACAAAGTTTAACCGAATTTACTGGAGGTAATTTAAGTTAAGTTGAAAACATCACACCTGCACTTGTGTGTACATCTGCCGGCGCCGGCATTTTTCAAATTAACGACGGTTGTTTATGGCGACGCAAAGAATTGTGGGTTATCCGTAGCAGTGAAGGATACACCTGATGCATCCTCCGAATTCCCGTGAAAGAAGGTCGCATTCGAAGGTCGCATTCGGAGTGTCCTACTTGCTTTTCTGAAATGAGACAGCCTCGATGACGTATGCACCCTTCGAATGAGACCTCCGGAGGACGCAGCCTTCTAAATGAGACACAGCGGGTGTGAGAGCGATAACACCAAATTTAACACACCTGCGACCTTGTAACACTAACGAGTCACATGACACCGGGGAGAGAAAATGGCTAATTGGGCCTAATTTGGACATTTTCACTTAGGGGTGTACTCACTTTTGTGGCCAGCGGTTTAGACATTAATGGCTGTGTGTTGAGTTATTTTGAGGGGACAGCAAATTTACAATGTTATACAAGCTGTACACTCACTACTTCAGTGTATACACACACACACACACACACACACACACACACACACACACACACACACACACACACACACACACACACACACACACACACACACACACACACAGAGACATATACAAACATACATACATACATACATACAGTGTATCTATATATACAGTATATACATACAAATTTTCCTTTTAAATTTTATTTAGTCATTTATTTTATTTATTTTTATTTATCTATTTTTTGCCAGGAAGCATTACATTGATTAAAATGACAGTAAAGACATTTATAATGTTACAAAAGATTTCTGTTTTTATTTTGATAATAATAAGAAAAGTTTATTGAACACCAAATCAGAATATTGGAATGGTTTCTGAAAGATCACGAGACAGTGAAGACTGGAGTAAATTTTGGCTTTGCCATCAAAAGAATAAATTACATTTTAAAATATAATAAAATATAAAACACTTATTTGTAATAGTAATAATATTTCACAATATTTCTATTTTTATTGTATTTTTGATCAAATAAATGTAGCCTTGATGAGCATCAAGATGTCAAAAACAATTAAATATTTTATTTTTAGAAATAAAATACACGTATAGACACCGAACATAAAAAACAGTCAATTTCAACAGAACGTGGAGGTTAATTTATTTATTTATTTTTAATCACAACCTCATCTTATTTATCCTTTTTGCTGCTCTTTCTTCTTTTCTGTCACTCACAATCTCTGCATTCATCTTCTCCTTATTATAACCTTGGATGATGACAAATATGCCCCATCCCTCTCATTCTGTTGCACACACACTATTATTTTATTTTCCCAATCTCTCCCTTTCATCTCTTCCAATTACACTTTATTTTATTTCTTACCGTATAACACTTATTACATCAGCGGCTCAAAGCAGACCGCATGTGACGGGTAACCTGGTTGTGGACATGATTTGAAAATCCCATTTTGCTGTTAAAGAGAGTGCGTGAAGAGAAAGAGAAAAAAAGGGGGAATGGGGGTAGTAGAGAGTTGAGGATGATGTTCCCCTTCCCCCATCTACTACACTCACACACACACACACACACACACACACACACACACTGTGATATAGACACTGTCTCCATGACAACGCCTGCCATTGCCACAGTGCTAGTGGCCGGCGCTCACCAGAAGGCCCTCCTGTTTTTAGCAGCAATAAGATGCTGTGAACCCGCATGGGCTCCTGGGCCACACTAGGACAACACATACTTCATCTTCACTCTTTTTCCCCCCGCCATTTTCAGCTTAATCTTTGTTCGTTTCACTTGCTGTTTAAAGGTAAAACATGACACCCAATTGATCCTCTGTGTCTGTGATCACCTTTTGAATACTCACAGTAACCTATAATCATTGACACAACTCAAAAATGAATGCGTTTTAAACATTACACACCTTCTAGCTTCCACTGAGGTTAGAAAATAAGATGCAGAGGTCAAAAGGCTCTTCGTTTTCTGTAACTGATGCATCTCAAAGTCTGTTAACAACAGCTCTATCTAGTGGCCACTGAATGTGCTCACAGCCGCATCTTTGAGGGATGATGTCATTCTTTCTGGCTGAGCTTGGTGAAGAGAAGGCTGTATGCTGCTGATATCTGAGCGTTCCCGGGCGATGAGAGAGGATCAGTATGGCCATCTGTGTGCCTGTGTGTGTCAGCAGGAACTGGCACAATTATCAGTGTGTGTGTGTCAACTCTGTAATAGCGCAGTGAATGTAATAAAACAGGTGCTCTATTGTGGCTGTTTCCTCATGTGCAAGGCATTTGCTGTATGTTATGAGTCCGTTTTTGTGAACCCTCTGATGTGCCTTTGTATGAGACATTTCTGCAGTTCAAACATGCAGAACAAACAGTGAACACTGCTGGTTTGCACTTCTTTAGTGAGGGTAGGATTGTGAACCACCTGAGGATGTTGTAAAACCAGCATAGGTATTGTAAAGGTAGCTAATGTTCAGTGTATAATGTCTGACAGCATTCACATTAATTGTGCAGCAGTGTCTTTCATCAAAGCTCATATAATCCATAATCATAATCATCAAGCTGTTTGCACCTTCTGATCTGCTGTGACTTCCATTGTGCTTCCATTTTGTCTGCACTTTACGATTGATGCTAAATAGCAATGTCTTTTCTATCACTATATGTTTGTAATCGATCTTCAAGGACCTGAAATGCCAAACAAATGAATTTGTTGCTTGATTTATGTCATTAGTGTTAAATGACCCTCTGCTTCATTTATCATAGGGCTCAAACTCCAAAAATATTCAATAACATAGATCAACAAGATCAATAACAAGCGACATTGACTCGACAAAGAAAAAAAAACGTAAGAAGTCATGAATAATTCTATATTTGTTTGTCCTTGTCAGTGTAGTTTCTTACAGACTGCTGCAGCAATGACGTATTTTTGTAAAGCAACTGAGAAATTTGCATCCCCCTAGTTCCCTTGACAAAAACTAATAGGATTGCATTGCCTTTTAAATTATTGCAGGAAATAAGCTCTGTGACCAACAAAACTTTGATTTGTACATGTTTAGTTTATCATAACCTTCACAGATAAACAACTTTTATGATCTTTCTAAATACAATCAGAAGTAAAAAGCTAGATATAGACTATAAACGAACTACACAACAGTTGCATGACCTAACCATTAAGCACCTGACATTAAGAGCACGAGGTTTTAAAAGTGAGTTTACCTGTTTAACGTGTTGGCATTTAATATCCCTAACAGCCTCGGTAATCCCATTTAGCCACTTGTTAGTGACTGCCTTTTTCATGACAAGAATAAGTGAAAATATCTTAAACACAAACTATATTTCAGGCATTTCGCAAATAGCCCATTGAGGTTTATGAAACTGGAAATGCTAAAATGCAAAGCCATTGTCAGGTTTTGGCCCCACAAAATTTTGTGTCGCACTTTATTGATCTTACAATCTATGTTGTAAAAAAAGAGGTCATTTTGACCTCTGTAGAGTAAAGTAAGAGTAAAGTTCTATTAAATATGCAAATAACTGGAACATTTTCAACTTTGAATTGTTCACGTTATTAAATAGGTAATTGTAATTTAGCTTATATAGCTTATATTAATCTAGCCTAAATATCAGTAATAGTTAGGCATTCAGTTACATAATGTACCAGAGAAACATAAGTGGCTTTATGAAATAATGGATGGTCTGCACAGCTTCATAAATATGATTAGCTTGCGCCATCTAGTGGACAAACCTTTGATAAACACTTTTGAGGCAGTGATTCATGAATTATTCCCTTCTCTATTGGCCACTTTTAATAAATATATAGGGCTTGTATGGTTATGGGCTCGATGGGGGAAAAAGGCATTATGAAGGGGATACATGGTGAAAGATAAAACATACAACATTGCTTACAGTATATTCATAGTTAACCATAATGGTGAACTTGTCTTACTGGCAGTAAATGTTATTTGGAGTGAATATAGTAAGTGTCTGATGCTGTAGATCCCTCCCACCAAATCCTTAGTTTAAAGAATATCATCTGATGGAAAAGCATTTTGTGTTCATTTGGACAGTGGACCTCTTGTTACATTTCACAATGTTTTTAATCCTTACTTTTGCATTTACCTTTGGTATAACAGACACTGATGCCTTTATTAATACACTTGAAATGAAGGTGCTGTTGAAGGTCAGAAATGATTGTTTATTGGTTTCACTTTCAGTGATGTTTTAGAGAATCACCCGAGATCTGCCTCATTTAGCATTTTCTGCTTCAGTCATAAACATATTTATTGTGCTTGTTATATTGAGCTGTTTTGTGACAATCAGTGGCTGATTATTTTGTTCAGTCAGTCTAACTACATTAATTGGCTCATGCTTATAAATATGCAAAGGTTTAAATCTTCAGACTGCTATTAATGGAATGGAATTGATATTAAAGTTCATCCTGCTATTTCGGTATTTCAAATAGTTTTGTCAAGATCGTGAAAGTTTACTGGACTGCTGGCAGCTTTTACAGATGTTTTCATTAAAAGAATAGTGTTGAATCTCTTTTATCTGGATGCTTAGATTGTTGTTAAATCTGTCAGACTCTTTGAGAACGACAGAAGGGAAAAGCACAGCTAATGTTTGCCGTATATCTGCAGATGCTCGTTGATGCTTCTGAGTGGAGAATGGAAGGTCTGGTATAACTGGTTTACGCGACGCATTAAAGGATCACTTTACAGCCGTTTCTTTGTAACGTGAGAGGAACAAAAGCTCTGCTCTAGTAGGAAGTACAATGTTCGATTTTCTCCCTGCAATTTTGACCCAGAGCACTGCAGTTTAGTGAACACACGCCCTGTGTTTGCCGGATCAACAGCGCTTCCCAATGAATCTTTAATGACCGCTTTAGAAGTCGTAATGGCTAGTCACTAATGTCCATTAATGATTTCTGAATGCAGCTGGCCCCGCCTTGATGGCCTCTCGACTGTTCCATTAGGATTTCTTTTAGTATGGTTAAAACTTTGAAAACATCCTCCTGCTTGCAGTGAATCACCACTGTTTTCCTGCTTTGCTCTTTCCACTAAATTGTAATAGCTAAATATGACATTTCCTCTCCGAAAATCAACATCAGGTAAGGTTTTTCTTCACTTTTTTGGTTCTTTGGTTTTAATGTATATTTAAAATTTTATAGTCGGCATTGAAAATGACCTGCTGGATTCACTGTTTATTACTTTTAGATGGCTTTATTGGTTTCAGGTTCAAGTTTTGTCTATTTGTTTTATCTAACTTTTCTTTGGGCTGTCTGTCAGTTTGTAGAGCTGTCCGAGGTGCTGAACTGCAGATAAAGATGCGGGTTATCCTAATGTTTCATTAGCGTCTTCTTTCTTTATGGCATATTTATTTTACTAATTCACTCTTCGTTCTCACAGTCTTATTTGTAAGTCTTAATCCCGTATTGTATTATTAGTTTTTAGTAGCGTGTATTTATAAAGATTACAGGTTTTAATTTTAAGAACATTTCTCATCATATTTACCCTAATTAAATATTAAAATCCAATTTTTATGTGGAGTGAATCGCATTTGCGCACCTCAGAGAATCCACGGTTATTTAACTCAACTAAAAATGCCTGTTATTGACATAAGAAGCATTTTTTTCTAGCATTTTATTTTCATTGTAACTTTGCATTACTGGATCAAAATAATATTATCTGGGGGTTTTTTCCCCCCCAGTCATAACGTTTGATGTTTTTTTTCTTCCGTTCAAACGTGTAGTTGAGTCGTATTGCGTCTTATAATGTGATTATTGGACAGTAGATGGCGCTGTATGAGCATATAAAATCTATAAGGTGCCCTGCAGTTGAATGACCAGGCAGGAGTCTGAAAGGATGAGATCGATAATAGTTACTGAGGATGTTGAGTGTAATGCGTCCTATAATCAGTCACTTAACGTGATTTTATTTGATTAGGACTTTTCTTAATCTTTCCAGTAATGCAGGTAAAAAAAACAAAAAATCCTAATATTTTTTTTAATATACATCGTACTTCTCGAATGGAAGCAATGTTACAACAGTATTTTATTTATTATTTATGAAAATGATGTAGTGCAAATATTAATATGCATGTTATTATGAGTGGGCCAGAAGACAACTGTGCTTTTGCCACGCACGCAGGAAACACTGCCATGGCAACCAACACTCCTCCAATCAGGACGTCGCAACTCTGTTGTTTCCACGCGATCCGTTATGTTTGGGAAAGAAATATAACACATGACTGGCACATTATGTTCGACTGTGTAACTGTCTAAACATTATAAAGCTTCAAGTGCTCCAGTTCACTTGCAGCTGTCACATTTGTGTGTGTCACCGTCTCCCCGCGAGTCTCTAACGGGAGAGGCAGCCGGATAGATTCGTCTCCCTGTTAGAAATTGATCACCCAGCTCGCTGTTCACACCGAATGATTCTCAGACATTCAGGATCTAGTTTTTAGGACTAATCTTTACGCACTTCACTACAACATAACAATATTGTTTTGTTGCTCCTCACTCTTCGTCCACCGCCCCAGAACAGCTCTGTAGAAGGACACGTTCGCGAACTAGCGATGTTCGAATCGTCTAAGTTTGATCATTTCAGTGAATCGATTGAAACGATCTTGAATCGGTTTCAACGATTTTCGGTTAACCACCATCCCATTGAACCGAGACACGCCCTCTTTCGGACGTGTTAGATTAACGCTTCAGGAATTTAATCGAATAACGCTATTTAATATAGGATAATATTTTAATATAAATGGGATTACAGCCTAGTTTCTTTCAGACATGGCAGATTCGTAATTAATTAAGAAATCTGTAGTTTAGATTTATTTATGTTTACTCTTGTAAAATGATGCTAATAAAACCTACTGGAAATGTTTAAATTTGACTAAAACTAAATTTCTATTTAATAATCATTTCGTGTTAACAGAAAGTAAACGATAAACACCCGCATTAATATAACTTAATTACGCCATGACGTAAAAGAATTTCTGAATCATTGTAACCGGTTCTTTGAAATGAGCTGCTCGAAAGAACCGATTCGCAGAAATACCTTTAGCGCTAGTCAGATACCACAAACGAACCGAACAAAGTGTTTTGTCCTCACGTTGAGTGGTTTATCTTTTCCGAATTTGACTACCGCTAGGTTTTAACTTGTCGCTCGTGTTGTAGTCGTCTGTTTCTACATTACAAAGGGATTCAGAAGATGAACTGAAACTAACTCTCTCGCTCTCACACACACCCACACACACAAAGCGCGCGCACCCAAGAGTGAATCGCGCTCGTGCGCTCGCTAACAGGTGTTTCTCTCACATGGCTCTGTTCTGTGTGCTGCTGTGACTGACTGCTTTGTGGGATGCTGCGAAGCGTGTGCTCGGTGTCTGGAGGAACATCTTCTCCGTTATTACTCGAAATAGCCAGATAGTGACATTATCTGGAGACAGATGCGGTAAGACTGCAGCCAATTGAATGTAGAGCCGTTTGAGGACTTTATCTCTGAAGAAAATGAGCGTTGGAGAGATGCGCGTACCGTCACCTACATAACTGCGTTTTGTGTTAAAGCTGTATTAGTTTACAACTCATTTCCACCGATCTGTCATTTGCATTAACGAACGATGGCGGTGACCGGTGTATGAAGACTTGGATGTGAGCTGTTCAGTGAAGATTTCCCAAAAGAGATCGTGTCGCGGAGGAGGTGGGGAAACGGATTGTGTACTCTGAAAGTTTTGGGTGTCGCACCGTCAAACTGGCCATGGCTGCGGCGATCGCCAGCTCCCTTATTCGGCAGAAGAGGCAGGCTAGGGAGCGTGAGAAATCAAACGCCTGCCGCTGCGTGAGCAGTCCGAACAAAACCAAAGGAACATGCGAGAAACCCAGTCGACTCAGTGTCTTCTCCAGAGTCAAGCTTTTCGGCTCCAAAAAGCGCAGGAGGAGACGACCAGGTCTGATGTTACCTGTGTTTTTTGGGTTCTTAATATGGGTATTATATGTGTAACAGCGTCTCTGTCATTATCAATACATTCGTGTCTGTACTTTCAAAAATAATGGATTTTAAAATTTTGCATTTTGAATTTTTAAAAAGTGCTTGCCATTCCTATAAAGCAAGGGCACTTACTGTTTTCAGAAGTCGCCAGCGTGTACTTTCACACTTTAGAGTGAGATTTCATTCAGACTCAGATACACGACCTTACTGAACTTTTCAAGCATTTTGACCAAATAATTTGTAAGGGGGAAAAGACAGAACTTTATGTTTTTCTGCAGATATTGTGCTGCAATGATGTTGATAATGATTTAGTGTCAGCTCTCTAGTGTTTTTCATCTCTTCAGGGACACAGGGACAATAGAAAGCAAACTAAGCAGGTTATTGTTTGGCACAATTTTTGGACAACAGCTATCTAGCAAGCTAGATGAGTCTCTGGTGATTTAGTCTCACAATCTGGACCATATAGATATTCTGCAGCAAAATCTGCTGTTACCCTATTGAATGATTTTTATTGTTTTATTAACTACTATTCCTTTACAGAAAGTGACTTCAAGTCGAATAATTAAGTAACATAATTCATGATTGATATTATGGCGATCTGAGCGGTCAGACTTTGTGTGGATGGTCTGTAGTTTACAACTTTGTCCATAAGTAGGAAGACCTACCTGAAATCAGTAGAAATTTATTTTAATTGTGAATTACATCTATCTATCTATCTATCTATCTATCTATCTATCTATCTATCTATCTATCTATCTATCTATCTATCTATCTATCTATCTATCTATCACACGCACACATTCAGCACACAACTGTTTACTTACAAGCTTGTCATAGTCCCAGTTACCTTGCCTCCCTCCCCAGACAGCATCTTACATAACCCTTATGTGACACCTAAGCAGAAGTGTAGAAGTTTGTGTGTATAGAGTGGCAGTTGTTTGCAGCAGTGATTCGGTCTTTATTAAACTGGCTCATGCCTACAATCTTGTTTACAGATGCGCATGAACATAAGCATATTTCCATGTCCATGTTTAATAAGTTGAGAAGTGATGCCTTTCAAAATGAAATTTAGTGTTCATTCAGACATTTATCCAACTAGTTGTAATGTATCTGTATTGTACCGTACTATAGCATGTGTATGGCAATGCATTTTGGTTTATTCTGGATTTATATCTAATAGCCTTATGTTAAATATTAATATTCTCTTTGTATTCTCATGACTTTACAGTTTAAATAGTTTATATAAATAGTTTTTATTATAATATGTAACCTATTATCCACGTTTTTTTAAATCTCCTATGATAAATGAAAGTTAATCAGTGTTAATAGCATGATCCACCGACTCTAAGCCTTATTAACTACAGATCTGCTGATGCAATCTGGTATTTTGCACAGGAGAGCTGTGTCCTGTATAGTTGTGCTTTTTAGTTCCAGTCATGCAGATCAGACACATGTAAGGTGATATAGCTCTCTGCATCTATATATTCACATGAATTCTTATCATGGCCAGAAGACTGCAGTTTCCTTGCAAATTGCAGCTCTCACCAATTTTCTGCGTAGTGGCTTTGAGGAC
This sequence comes from Acrossocheilus fasciatus, assembly GCA_036784905.1. Taxonomy (NCBI): domain Eukaryota; kingdom Metazoa; phylum Chordata; class Actinopteri; order Cypriniformes; family Cyprinidae; genus Acrossocheilus; species Acrossocheilus fasciatus. The sequence goes on along the minus strand of CM071951.1, from coordinate 7,892,748 downwards.
TATTTCCACATGTATATATATTTTTTTCCTGTTCTTCTGTCACTGTGGTCTGATCTCTTGTTTGTAATGCAGGCTCAAATCTGTAGACCATGGAAAGCTCTTGCTAAGCCAGGAGCTTTAAAGCCCCCAACACTTTCACTGTGGCAGTGCCTGTTTAACCCTGTCTTTTTCTCATTCTCTCTCTCTACCTTCTGTTTTTTGCAGAGCCCCAGCTGAAGGGGATCGTAACGAAGCTGTACAGTCGACAGGGCTTTCATTTGCAGCTCCAAGCAGATGGAACCATTGATGGCACTAAAGAGGAGGACAGTGGTTTCAGTAAGTCAGCTGGCCTCTTTTAGAATATGTTCTCAAATTTTCACCCGTCAAGACACAAGTTCAGAGTTGGAAACAAGGATACGCTGATAGAATTGCCCCTAAAAATATTTGGACACGCGATGTATCTTGCATCAACATGCTTTTGTGTTGTATAACATAGAGTGGTGTTAAATTATTAGTATTATTTTTTTTAAATATAAGAATTATATTGCTTCACAAACATGTTTTTAGGCCTCAAATGATTCAGCAATAAATATACAGTTTAGAATAAAGTATTTGGATACTTTATGGTTGGCAAACCTTACTGGAACATGCCCATAGTTACTCAACTAGGACAGTGAACGGAACTGACTGTATACTTTCCTTAAAAATCTCTTCAATGCCAGCTGGTAAAAAGTAATTGCAAAAATGCCTTAGAAAAGTGAAGTTAGTTCTAGTCTTGCATCATTTGCAGATGCCACTTGGTTTGATATGTTGCATCTAATGCAATGACATCCAGACATTTTTAAGTGCAACTTAAGTGTCCAAATGCTTTTTCGGGGACACTGTATGTCTACTCATATTTCAGTGACAGCTGCTGTCGTTATTGTTTCCTTGGCAGCTGTACTGCTCCTTCATTTCTGTCTCATAATGGCACTTATAGACAGCTTCAGCTTTGCTTTTCACTTTTTAATACTTTTACAGTTACTGTATTGGTCACAAGAGTCAGGAGGTTCAGTTCTTTATTATCCTGAAATGGAAAAAGTAGCCGGAGCGGTCACTGTTTTTGAGAAAACAGTTCTTTAGAGAGCACAGTCAGTGTAGCTGGAAAGCCCAAGTACGAGAGAAACATTTTTAGGCGGATGTCCATAGTGCCTGTAAAACAACTTTTTTTTGTCCCTTACGACCAAAAATTATTTTGTGTCATTTGAAGTCATCTTGCCGGGCACCTGCAAGTGTGAATTATTTATTCCGTAGGCAAGTGCGGATGGAGCCGGCTGGCTGGTTGGCAGGGCTCTAATTTAATATGTGCTATATCTCACTGACGCTAAGTGTCTGTGGCATTCTGGGGCCTGTAAATTAGCTTGACTCTATTCAATTAGTCATTGGGTGAAGATGACGCTTATATCGAGCAAATGAGTTTGTGGTGAACGGAGTCATTTGTAACTGTGATCACTCGAGTCTCCAAATCCTCTCATCCATCATGCTCATCTAGATTAACATAAATTTGTGTCTTGTGCACATAAACAATGTTTAACTTGAAGAGCCGTGCTAATTGAAATAACACCCTCTGCTTGAATTTAAATAGTGGTTGTTTGACTCAAGCATTCGTGTTTTATTCACCCTTGAGTTGAATCTGCGCCACCGGTGCAGCTGGCCAGTCCGTCTCTTGCTGCCTGCTTGTTTATTTTCTTGTTTGTGTTCTTCCCCTGCATGATTGACTGAGGTAAAATGAGTTATATAGGGGTGAGATTACATAATAGCTGACCTGCTTTTCCCACCACTCTCCCTTATTTTGTGGAGAGAATGAAAAGCTGTTGCTGGAGAGGAGAAGTGGGAAAACAGGGAGCTTCTATCTCTCACGCTACAAAAATAGAATTGTTAGGAGCTTGGTGCCCTTGTCTCCATAGCGACGGCAGTGCAGTCCTCTTGGCTCTCCTCTTGGTGTGTGTGTGTGTGTGAGTGTGTGTGTTTGATAGAGATGAGGGTCTGCTCCAAAGCTCTCTTTACTCTCTAGATGTACGTCTCATACCTTAACTGATGCTCATTGCGCTTCTGATTGTGATTGAGCATGTTAAGTTTAAAATATTATGTCATTGTTTAACGTAAATCCCATAAATATGACATTAGTACCAGTTTTTAGGTGTTTATAACATATCTCAGACAAATGCTATTTGTCATGCCACGTTGCTATAAATAAATAAATGATAAATATCTTCTTACTCTCAAAGATAGTAGGCTTGACAGGAAAATTTAGGCAAAGCACTCAAAAATCTATCGATTATTATGTTTTATTGATTATTTCTAACTGTGAGGATGTCAGCCAGAATGAGAAGGTGCCATTGCCATTTGATAACGATAGAATCAAATGGATTTTATTAGATGAATTGGGCAGATCAATGGGGTTGAGAAGCGGACATTTAAAGATAAAGACCTTATTGAAAATCAGCTTTTCCATCTCTCAAGTCTGACTGTGATGAGCTCTTGGAGGAACAAGACAAAAGCTCATTCTGGGCAGTAAATGTCAGGTATGGCTGCTCTATTGGATTATGTCTCTTTGTGCAGAGTTTTAGAGCTTAATTCAATTCCTGATCAATGTGTCTTGGCAGGAGGCCTTTCTCTCCGTCAACATTAGGTTTTATCTCTGCTAACTCGCCTTCCATCTGAAGAGTGGGCTGATGTGTTTTTCAGTCAGTCATGGCGTATTCTAATCAGTCTGATTTATCTCTGGATGTAATAAACTGAAATACTAACATCTGAATGAAAGGCTGAAATGTTTCTCTAAACAAGCAATAAAACTTTACCCAGTTTTACTGTACAGGGTTTTATCCAGGCACCCAGAATTAAACATCAGAATTAAAACGTCCAAGATCCTTTAGTATTATTTAAAGGGAATGAAAATTCTGCCATCATTTACTCACCCTCTTATCATTCCAAGGCCATAAGACTTTTTTTCATCTTTGAGACACAAGTAAAGGCATTTTTAATGACACCTGACAGATCAAACACGACAACTTGATTTGTGCACAAAAAAAACAAAACAAACAAACAAACAAACATCAAACAAGCACATTTGAGCTTCCATTTACCATATTTGACTAGGTCTAGGTCTATATATTTATATATGAATAAAAGTCTAAATTCATTTACAGCTATTCATTCATTTACAGCTATTGTGTATCTTCAGAAGACTTGGATTAAACTGCTCAATTCATATGGATTACATTGCTTTATAAACTTTTTGAAGCATCAGATTTTTGGTTTTATTTTTGGGTGAACTAACTCTTTAGAAATAAATAAATAGATTACATAATATTTTTAATATTTTAACACTGACAAGCTGCGCAAATCCACGTTCATTATCAATGTGGATTTGCGCAGCTTGTCAGTGAACAGCGGCTCTGTGTAATAAATGCTGCTCCATGTGAAATCACGCACGTGATGGAAATTACTGCTGATTACTGAACCGGCTCTACTGACAAGATGCGCATTAAATATCGCATGCAATATATCGTGCAGCCCTAGTGTTTTATGTCCTTTTTAAAGCTCTAGTCCCCATTATTTGTGATGGCATTGAATTGCATAGCATTTCACAGAAGCGAGTAAATGCACGTTTTGATGAAGGCCTAAATGATAGAATTTTCATTTTTGGCCAAACTAATCCTTTATATGTTATACTAAGTGAACAGGAAGGCTTCTCACCCATGTTTTCAGTGATTGGTGCTGTAGGAGAGGCTCTTTACTGAATTCTGATGGTTGTTATATTGGCCTTTTTGTAGAGATGATTATCGTGCCCTCTTGATCTTCCCAGATCTCTGTGCTCAGGTGCTCTATTAGGTGTGAGTAATTGAGTCTCCTCTCCACAACCCCCAGCGACCAAGCTCTGGTAATCCCTCTGAAATGAGGTCTGCTCGTAACTGCCTATGTGTCTATGCCACAAAAGATGAAGATACGAAAAACATATTATCCTCCTATCACACAAATGTAATCAATAGCTCAATAAAGCATCTGCATTTGGCTTCTAAAACTCTTCATATGAGTCAGTGGCCATAGACCACAGAGCAGGAAGAGAGCAGATCTCTACAGGTGGACCTGGCTGGTGTCAGAGGGGTTCAGAGGGGAGAGGAAGGGCCTTGATGTGGGATTAGAGAGGATAGAGAGCACTCCGGACTGTTGTGTAAAATAGCAACATGGCCATCGATTGAGCTCTGCAGGAAATAAGAAATATTAATCAAGAGCTCTCATGTTTATGATGAAAGGCAAAAGGCATTTCTAGTTATGTTCTCTCTGGAGGGTGAGGAAGCAGGAACGTAGATTGAGTTAAAGGGATAGTTCACCCAGATTATTTGAAATGAGATGAGAGTGTGCAAATATTGACAAAAATTGGGATAGTTCACCCAAAAATAAAAATTCTGTCATCAGTTACTCACCATTTTCCAAACCCATAAGAATTTTGTCCATCTTCAAGCATGCATGTTTGAGTTTTCCTTATTACCATATTTCATGAGCTCTATTGTATGAGCATTGATGTTTTATGTGAATAAAAGCTCAGTTCAAAATATAAAGTGATCATACTGTACCTCTTCAGAAGACTTGGACTAATTTAGCTTGATTGATATGGCTTTCTTATCATTTCTTTATGAACATTGTGAAGTGTCAAATTTTGGGTGGGGTGGACTTTCAATGGAGGGACAGATATTTATCAGGTTTTGTTAAAAAATATATTTTTATTTGCATTTTGAAGATGAACAAAAGTCTTAGAGGTTTGAGGGTAAGGATTTTTAAAATGTATAAATAAATAAATAGATCACTGAATATTTACATTTTTAATTGATCAGATTTTGACAAATTTTGGTCAGTTCATCACAAAACTGTCATATAACTTTAGAAGAAAAAGTGCATGAGTGTGAGTTAATGAATGAATGAATGAATGAAGCATTTATATAGCGCTTTATTGTGTATTGCTATACACCCAAAGCGCTTTACAATCATATAGGGGTCTCTTCTCAACCACCACCAGTGTGCAGCATCCACTTGGATGATGCGACGGCAGCCACAGAATGACAGAATTTTCATATTTGGTGTAACTAACCATTTAAGAGATAAAGGAGGGATAATATTTTAGATGATGTGAGTACATATTCCTAAAACACAAAACCTGTTGTGTGGTTGTCACATGAAGGCAGTATAAATTGTGCTAATCTAGATCAGTGTGCATTGTTCTCTGTTAACACACACACACACACACACACACACACACACACACACACACACATACACACTGAAGGAAAGCAGCCTTTTAATTTACAAGTTTGTTTCCTTCTTGTTTTTTTAATCAAGCTGGTTACATAACCAGTGAAATGGCTCATACGTTTTTTTTTTTTTTTTTCTTTCAAAAAGCTTGTGCTTTTTTCTTCCCAAGCTTATGTTCCTCAGATACTCTCAGTGTCAGGGGTGGCTGGCTGGCTGCTTCACTTTTCCCACTGGCAGAAAGAGGCTGTGTGGATGGGAGAGATTGTCAGCTTTGTGGCTTACGTAGTGACAGGGGGGACAAAGGTGTGAGGAGAGTTGGCACAGCCAGTGGTACCAGGAAGACAGAGCCCCGCACAGCTCACTAACTGCTCAACAGAGAGAGAATGTGTGAAAGAGACGGAGGGAAGAGTGTGAAACAGACAGAGAGAAAGAGAGCGCGTGTGAAAGGGAAAAAGAGGAACTATGTTAAAGAGGCAGCAGTTCAACGCACAAGTGCCAGGGAGAGAGATGAAATGCTGCCACATGTAGATCATAATAAGTCAGGTTGAAGTGCACTGGATTTAACTATAAAACACTTGAAAAAAATCAGGGTTAGAAATGCAGTAAAATGTGTAAAAACTATTTTCATTAAAAAAGTGTAAGGATCCACCTGCTAGTCCAAACAACGGAATCCAGCAGCCTGGTTGAAGGTTGAAGGTTTAATGAGCATTCGGTCTTTTACTTGTGCTTCTGAATTTATCAGGATTTAGTTTAAATTTTGGTCTAGCTCCGTGCTCAATCTGACTCCAATTCCAAGTGATCATTAAATTTAGACTGTACTTCTAATTAAAAACTGATCACAAATATGGCTTATATATTAATTTAGATATTTGATTATCCTAGACATCCCATACTTTCAACTATCCGTTCACTGGGGACCTAATGTCGCATAGAGTTTCACGCCCCGAGTTTTGCGTAGATCTCACGTACACAAACTCACCAGTCCGGTGTTAGTCAGAGGATGTACAGTCGTGGCCAAAAGTTTTGAGAATGTCATAAATATTAATTTTCACAAAGTCTGCTGCTTCAGTGTTTTTAGATCTTTTTGTCAGATGTTACTATGGTATACTGAAGTAAAATTACAAGCATTTCATAAGTGCCAATGGCTTTCATTGACAATTACATTAAGTTTAAGCAAAGACTCAATATTTGCAGTGTTGACCCTTCTTTTTCAAGACCTCTGCAATTCGTCCTGGCATGCTGTCAATCAACTACTGGGCTACATCCTGACTGATGGCAGCCCATTCTTACATAATCAATGCTGGGAGTTTGTCAGAATTTGTGGGTTTTTGTTTGTCCACCCGCCTCTTGAGGATTGACTGCAAGTTCTCAATGGGATTAAGTTCTGGGGAGTTTCCTGGTCATGGACCCAAAATTTCAATGTTTTGTTCCCCAGGCCACTTACTTATCACTTTTGCCTTATGGCAAGGTGCTCCATCATGCTGGAAAAGGCATTGTTTGTCACCAAACTGTTCTTGGATGGTTGGGAGAAGTTGCTCTCGGAGGATGTTTTTGTGTCATTCTCAAAACTTTGGTCTCCTAAAGTTGATTCAGCTGTGGGATCAGGGCACCTCCAGTGCAGAGCTTGCTCAGGAATGGCAGCGGGCAGGTGTGAGTGCATCTGCACGCACAGTGAGGCCAAGACTTTTGGAGGATGGCCTGGTGTCAAGAAGGCCAGCAAAGAAGCCACTTCTCTCCAAAAAAAACATCAGGGACAGATTGATCTTCTGCAGAAAGTATCGTGAATGGACTGCTGAGGACTGGGGCAAAGTCATATTCTCCGATGAAGCCCCTTTCCGATTGTTTGGGGCATCTGGAAAAAGGCTTGTCAGGAGAAGAAAAGGTGAGCGCTACCATCAGTCCTGTGTCATGCCAACAGTAAAGCATCCTGAGACCATTCATGTGTGGGGTTGCTTCTCATCCAAGGGAGTGGGCTCACTCACAATTCTGCCCAAAAACACAGCCATGAATAAAGAATGGTACCAAAACACCCTCCAACAACAACTTCTTCCAACAATCCAACAACAGTTTGGTGAAGAACAATGCATTTTCCAGCACGATGGAGCACCGTGCCATAAGGCAAAAGTGATAACTAAGTGGCTCGGGGACCAGAACGTTGAAATTTTGGGTCCATGGCCTGGAAACTCCCCAGAACTTAATCCCATTGAGAACTTGCAGTCAATCCTCAAGAGGCGGGTGGACAAACAAAAACCCACTAATTCTGACAAACTCCAAGAAGTGATTATGAAAGAATGGGTTGCTATCAGTCAGGATTTGGCCCAGAAGTTGATTGAGAGCATGCCCAGTCGAATTGCAGAGGTCCTGAAAAAGAACGGCCAACACTGCAAATACTGACTCTTTGTATAAATGTCATGTAATTGTCGATAAAAGCCTTTGAAACGTATGAAGTGCTTGTAATTATATTTCAGTACATCACAGAAACAACTGAAACCAATATCTAAAAGCAGTTTAGCAGCAAACTTTGTGAAAACTAATATTTATGTTATTCTCAAAACTTTTGGCCACGACTGTAGGTAGACTAATACCTAATTGTCTGTCGCCGACTGCTTGCTTATGACAAAAAGTGTAGTTTACTTAGTCGTTTCCCATACAACTTGCCAGCACCAGTGATAGACAGAAATTGGAGGTTTCAGATGACATGCCTACTACACCGTTCACTCATGAGCCTTCAGTTTGACCTATCCTGGCCTTAGATTTGCAAAAGACTCCTTGCAGTCTAATAGTCATAATGATTTCAGGACAGTTCAGAATAAATCAAATATAACAATTTATTATTAGTCAGGTAAAGTTGTGTCATGCCAATTACATAATGAAACAATTAGAAGCCAATTTAGAAAGGATAATGCAATTGTGAATCACATTGTAACCGCATGGCAACCCTGCTCCTGTACATAGTGACTGTGGCTATATGGGAAATAGCCAAGTGACGTACACAGGATACGAACAAATTTAACATAGTCACACATGTAACAGTTATCCTAATTTAACACACAACACACGGTCTAAAATGCACTCAGGTGTTTTAGAGAATAAACTGAATTAGCCTATGCACATGTAGTAGCACAAACAACTATACAGTGTGCTCTATGGGCACAATGTGTTTAACACAATTACATTTTAAATCGTACCTGACAGCAGAGAGACACACAGCAGCGAGAGCTCCAGAGACCCTCACACACTGCATGGGGTTTTCTGACTACAGAAATTCCAAAGTAGTGTTTTGTCACTTCCCTTATATACCCAAATAAGAAAAACCAAAAATCTTCAGATAAGTTGTAAAAATATAAAAAAACCTTTTGGTGTTTTTGGTTCTAGTGCTCCAGGGTCGCACCTGGTTGAAGATGGATAAACATTCCCGCAGACCCCTAAAGGGGGACACACCCCCTCCTCAGCAGAACACAATTCTACAAAAGTTTTCAGTATTTCTCCTAATAAAAGTGACTACTGTGAAATTGAGACCAGTTTACCAATCGCACAGAGACGTTTAAAATGATACCAAACAAGAAAGGGTTAAGATAATTAATTCTTAAGATATAATAAATTCAGTTTGTAAATCTGGCAACTTGAGTTCTTGACACTTCTATGTCATGCCCAGGGGGGAGGAGGGAGCCTAAGGATGGGTCAAGGGACAGATGTGCAAATGGTCTTTCTCCCAGATCTTCCTGTCAGATTAGAACATTTATTGTTTTGTTGCATGTCATGTGTGCTGCGAGAGTTCCTGAGTTTTGGCCTCATGAGGAATTAATTTCATAAAGGAAATTTCAAAAGTAATTTTAAAATGTCTTTACAATGTTACTTTAGTGTTTTTATATACGATTATAGTATTTATTATTTTGAGTGAGCTTTTATTTTTTAATTTTCAGTTATATATTCAGCTATATATAGCTTTTTTATTATTTCAGTTTAAGTTTTAGTTAATTTAGTATTAGAGCTTTTAATACTACAACTTATTTTATTTCAGTTAGTTGCCAAGCAGCATTTCTACATTGTCATTTTATTTCGGCTTTATTTCAATAAAAAAAATAAGTAAATATTTGTTGTAGTTTACAGTAGCAACGCTTCTTTGTAATGTTAAATGTAATATTTAAAAAATGTCTTTCAAAAGTGATATTTTATCAGAGCAATGGACTAATGGACAATGGAAAAAAAATCTTGTAGCTAAAAAAACTTTATACTGATATAAATCAAGGCCATATGGTTGAGGAAAAATAAAACCCAACTACTTGTAGTTAGGTAAACTTTGATGTTGTCTTGAAGCTTTTACAGTCCATACAATTGTTACACAAATAGACAAAGACTGCCAGATAGAGGCTAGCTAGTTGCATTCTAGAGATTTGCTAAAGCATTTCTAGGGTGTTTATACTGGAGTGTTAGTAATCTTTGTGGATTCTGGTGAGTCGGGCGCTGTGTTTATGAAGTGAATGTGAGTGGACAGAATGTCAGCGCGGCTGACATGATGCTGATGAGAAACTTAAGCATGCACATCTGCATTCTCAGACTCATGCTGCTTGCATATTCTGCGTTATGCCTGTCTCTGGATGACACTTTATTAGTTGTGCAAGAATTTGCCTTGTATGTGAACGCTTCAAATGAGCTCAGACCGTGTGGTGCATTTTGTGAATGTAAAATGCTTCAGGCTTGCTTTATTTTCACTTCCCCTAACATCAAATATATATATTTTTTTTTTATATAAGTTACTGCAATAGTGATATCCTAATCAATTAGCTGTAGGGCTGCACGATATATTGCATTCGATTATCATGCGCATCTCGTCAGTAAAGCCGGTTCTGTGATTATTAATAAATCTCCTGTTTTCAAATGGAGCGGCATTTAATACACAGAGCCGTAGTTTACCTACAAGCTACGCAATTCGTGCTCAGAATCGCAGATGAATCGCCTGTGATATTAAACGTGATATTGAGTAGCTTGTCGGTGAACTATGGCTCTGTGTATTAAATGCCGCTCCATTTGAAAACAGGAGATGGAGATTTACCGCTAATCACAGAACCGGCTTTACTGACGAGATGCTCATGACAGTTGCATGCAATATATCGTGCAGCCCTAATTAGCTGTACTTATGCATAAATGTTTGCAAATATAATTATGAATTTTCTCTGTTTCCTATACAGCCATGTTCAACCTCATTCCGGTGGGCTTGCGAGTGGTGGCCATCCAAGGAGTTCAGACCAAACTCTATCTGGCCATGAACAGCGAGGGCTATCTGTATACATCAGTAAGTAACTACAACTTAATGTAGACGCTTGTTTATGTGTACTGTACTTCACTCCTTCAGCTGTTTTAAATCAAGAGGGGAAAGTCACACCAAACTTGCTGCTCTCAGACCAACACCCGAGCTCCTGCCAAATCATGATATCAGACACTCCAAATAAACAGACCTCCTTGTGACCCAAGATCAAATGGTCACATGGCCTTTAAGATACGTTCCTGCTCCCGAACCCTTTACTGTGCTGAAAAAACTGTCACTCCCAAGAGCACAGCACAGCGTTTCAGATTTATCTATATAAACAGATGAAGCCTCCACTGTGTGCTAGTCTCACACCCTCTCTCCATATGGCATGCTGTCAGAACATGAGTTAAGTTACAGCTGTGACAAATATCTCAAGATGTTTTCATAACCTCAGCTCTACACTCGTAGTTTAGATTATGCGCAGCCCCTCACGCTAAGTGGCGTGATTACAGGGTGGATGGCTTAGAGATGTTTGTTTACTGGCTGCGGTCGGGCCGAACTTTGCCCCCCTCACCCCCTCACAGTCCTGACCTTCCGCCTGCCTCTACCAGACGAAATGTCGGTGCTCTGGCATTCGTCTTGGTTACTATGGTGATGCAGGCAAGGCAGTATGTGGGTTGTGGAAATGTACACCAGTCCCAATCATTTTGTTCAGCTTCACCGAAAGATAGATGAGACTCTGCTTTCATAAGCACACATGAAATCATCCTTAATTAGCAAAATACATATGGAGGACTGCTTGTAATTGCGCTTAATGTTTAAAAGTACATGCAAAATACTATGAATCATCGATGCGTTCAGTTGTCAAGATGATTTGGTTGTTGACTGTTGCAGTGAGTAATTACCATTATTGAAACATAGTTGTTGCCCAGAAGATGTTTTAGTCCCTTGCGGAGAGGCTTTTATCCACCTTCCTCTGAAATACATTGACAGGTGAGTTCTCACAGTGCATGAATTGAGTAACATGGCTTTCGTTGTAAAGAAACGCTGAAACATTTAGAAACTCGTGAAAATATGCTGAACAGGCAGCCTACATCCCAATATTGATTGACTGCGTGAAGACATGAATAATGTAGTAACCTACCTGCCAAACTTCTGCTGCAAGACAAATGTCAGAATTTCACTATGTGGTTGGCATTACTGGAGCTCGTGTTGTCTGACAGGAGAGAGTGGGCGCAAACGAATACACAGTCTCAACAATAACACATTCACTCAACCTCAATCTCGAGGCTGACAGAAATCCTCCAAATTATGAATAACAGTAGAATGATTGGACACTAAGCTTTGGAGAAGGATCATTGAGGAAGCAGATGTTGCCTGAGAAAGCTAGCCTGGTCCGAGATCGTAATGAATCAACTAATTGACTCCATCAACCAACTAGACAATATTAGTAAAGTTTACTATTTTCTCTAGATTTTACATAGACGGACACAATACCAGCACAAAGTCAGTCATTTATTTTGAAAAAGTGTTTGAAGGAAATCTCTTGTGCTCACCAAGGATACATTTACTTTATGTACAGTAAAAATAGTAATATTATGAAATATGGTAACACCTTAGTGTAGGGACCAGTTCTCACTATTAACTAGTTGCATGAGTTAGCATGACTATTACTAGCATGTTGGCTGCTCAGTTGAATGCATCTTTGCAAAATAAATGTATTAATTTTGTTAAAAAAACAGTAATGTATAGTGAAAATGAAAAAGTAAAAAAAAAATAATAATAATAAAAAGATATGAGAACCTCACTAATTTTGACATGTAGATTATTGGAAGATGTATTACTTGTATAATATTCAGGACTCTAGACGGCGACCAAAATGGTCCGCATTTGCAACAATATTTTGAGAATGTGCAAGTTAAAATTTGACGTGGTCGCATTTGTGTGAGTGCATGGTCTGCGCTGCTCCAACGCTGCAGAGCCGCAGCACATTGTAGCAGGAGTCAGATTTCACTGATCACATGAAGAGAGCGCTTCGGGGGTAGAGCCTGGTTTATACTCGCCGCGTCAGCATCGCGCGGCAAAATTGACGCGAATATCGAAGAAATGATGGCAGACGGAGGATTTGGTTTTCAAGCTAAAGTAAAGTAAAAGACCACTTCTTAAACCAGAGAAGCTGAACTTATTGGTATACTTGTTGGGGGGAAAATGCAAGCACTGTCACCTACAGAAAGTTTAGTTTCACTTTCCTTTTTGTTTTCATTTTGTAAAGCTTGTTGTCTTCGCAATTTACCTCACGTTACGCTATGGAGGATTTCTTAAATTTTTAAAAATTTTATTCCTCAATGTTTGCTAAACATTCTGTAATTTATCAGTCGGTATATAATACAGCATGTGGTGTAGACCTATGCCATGCCTCATCTTATTCGTTTTTTGTAAACGTTTTTAAACATTATGTAAGAGAGTTTGTCATTATAGCCTACTGTTTTCTTGTTGTGCTTTTTAATCAAGAATAACAATGAATCCATCTTTTGTTTTAGTCTTAAAAAGTGAAAGGTGTATATAGATATGAGCAAAATAGACAATTATCTTTTCTTGTAAAACGTGATGCCAAGATTGCGAATTCGAAAGTGAAAGTGCATGAAGCGCGGCTTATAACACAGCAAAAGAGAAATTCCCGTTCACAAAATTTAAATCACAATTAAGAACGGGTTGAATGTTGGTAACACTTTCGTTACCATATTACTATAAACTATGATAAAAGTTCATCATCATGCATTGATTAATCCCATGTTGTAGCAAAAAAAAAGAAAAATTGCGACCAAATTATGTGCTTGTGCAACCAAGTGAGAAAGTTAGTCGCAAAAGAGCGACCCGTGGGAAGAATGAGTCTAGAGCCCTGACATTTTTGGATATGTCAAATTAAAAATAATATACATTTTACAATTAAAAATATCTTTTTTCTGAAAAGAACAAAAACCTTTTCTCAGAAAAGATTTTTTTTTTGTCCCACTGCATCTGTCTGCTTGTTTTCAAATGTGTTATGTAAATACCCTCTTAAGAAACACGTCAGGTGAATCTCAAGCCATTTAATTTTGCAGGTCTTTCTTGAAAGCAATTAGTTGACTAGTCATTCAAACAACACACTAGTTAACTAGTTAATTTTGAAAATCAATATTTTTGCACATACCTAGTCTAGGAGCAGTGTTTTTCCAGCAGCTTGCTCATCCATGCTGCAAACCTGTTGCCATCAAATCTGTCCTACGTAATGCGGTTTTCAGGATGCTTTGGGCTGAACACGCTCACAGCAGGCGGGAGATAAACAAACAAGGCAGCAGACAAGAGACTCTCACATGAAGTCTGACAAAAGCATGTAATCTGATCATAACGTTAGGTGTGATACAGCTGTAACATATCCAGCAGGAGCCTTTGGGGATGATAGAGAAGCAACGGGATCTAAACACACACACACACACATACAGCTACTGCACATCCCGACCTCAAGCACACTGTAACTCACGGCGGATCTCTGTTCCCACTCAGTGACTTTAATGATGTGTGCTTTAGCATCTGTAATGAAACATATGTGCCGGAGTGCTCATTAAATTAAAGCTCTGTTCTGAACAACAGTGACGTTGTGTCACTGTGTGGCATCCTGGTCGACGATAGAAGGACGGAGGCTATATTTAACTTTTCTCTGAGTGACAGCACAGCAAGGTTCTGTAGGTTAATATTTTATTGCAACTGTAACCGTTAGCCTGGAGAGTGTTAATACACATAGGTCTTTGAACATTCATCTTCATTCATTTGCTCCCTGTATTCATTTCCATTTTAAAAGCTTTTCCTGCAGTTGCATTCCATTGTAATTGTCCAATATCGAATATACAATTTTGTGAAATGTTCAATAATATGGACATGAGAGGTGATTTTTGGGTGAATGAAAGCAGAATGTGCTGATGTTATTGAGTATACTCTGTGAAGTAATCCAGCGCTTACACAGTGGTGGAGAGCTTTCAGCTGGCATAAGTGGTTGGTGATTATGGGTGAAGGATACTGAGTGTGTGGCATTACAGTAATCTAAACAGTATTATAAGGTCTTTTAATGATTTAGTGTGCTGTAATTCTGAAGTCTCTCTGTGTTCTTGTAATGTGTGTGTGTGTGTGCATGCACCTCTGGGGTTTTTATCCCCCTCACTGGCTCTTTATGTCTGCTGCTATGGAGCCACATGCTGCCTGAGTCACACAACCAGCCAATCACACATCAGTCATGTTGGGAAATCCCCAATCAATGGAGAGTAGGTACTGTAGTGAGTGAAGTATGAGAGGTTTGAAGCAGCTCCAGTTCTGCTGGGAGGGTTTACACCTGTTTATGTTTGGAGTTTTCATGTTTTATTTCTCCTAACCGACACTCGTTAACCGATTATTAACCATTAACCGACAAGATTATTTTAAATTAGAAAGGATAAGTGTCTGTGACCCGTTAAATATACTAAAATTTGTTTTCCAGGGATTCATTTTACATGCGCAAAAAGCAGCAAACAACAGAACATGAAGATTCACATGGTCACATCATATCACATCATCACGCACCTGCAGCGCTTCTGCGAGCAGAAAAACATCATAAAGCTAGGCTACACACACACACACACACACACACACACATATATATATATATTAGGGATGGGAGAAAAAATCGATTAACCTAACTATCGCGATTCTTTTTAAAACGATTTAAAAATCGATTGGTTTACCTCAGAATCAATTTTTATTTCATTATTCTATTTTTCCTAAGAGGTGGTGGGGAGAAGTTAGCGCTTTGTAATTCCAACAGAGGGCGAAATGTATGTGGGTTCGACTTGGAGCAGCACCGCGCAGACGATCAGTGTATTACATCAAAGTACCGCGAGAGTGATTCGAAAGCAGGCGGAGCCGTCATTATATATAGATCAGTGGGAGCCATCTGTTCTCTGTAGCTCTCGAGGTGCTTTGATGTAATACAACGATCGTTCTGCGTGCTGCATTAGATGATGTCATATACGTTTAAAGCTGGCGCGAGAAAGCAAAACCATGACGGAGGCATCAAACCTCTTCCAGAATTCTTTCTGGATTCAAGTTTTGAATCCCAACTGCCGGGAAAACATGACTAAACGGTATGCAAAATAGCATAGCACTTTATTTAATTTCAGAAAGAAATATTTACATTTTGCTGAACATTTGACTATTATATTCATGTGCAAGTTCAGGGTTTTGGTACTTTTAAAGTTTCATGGTTCAAGGAACTTTAAATATACACTGTGTATGTGTATGCTCCTGAAATAAAAGTTTAGAAAGATGTGATGCATTGTTTTTGTTATGATGACTCATCATATACAGTCTCTTTTAAGGGTATAATCAACTATTTTCCATTGTCTAGTCTTTAATAAGCAAACAAAAATCACAATAAATTGTATTATCGAATCGCAATAGTAACTGGTAAGATTTGTGTGTTTTTTTTTTTATTGTGACAGTCTGTATATTAAGTGTATCATTCAAATTTTTCCCATGGTCTAGAGTTAAAAACAAAAAACAAAAATCGCAACACATAGTAATATCGAATCGCAATACTTGCAGAATTGAAATTCTTATAAAAATTGCAATGCATTTCGTATCGGCACAAGTATCGTGATAGTATCGAATCGGGAGGTAGGTGTATCGTCCCATCCCTAATATATATATATATATATATATATATATATATAATACATACAGTCATGGCCAAAAATATCGGCACCCTTGGTAAATATGATTAAAGAAGGCTGTGAAAATTAATATGCATTGTTAATCCTTCTGATCTTTTATTTAAAAAAATCACAAAAATCTAACCTTTCATTGGATAATAAGAATTTAAAATGGGGGGAAATATCATTATGAAATAAATGATATCTAATTTATTATCTCAAATACACATTGGCCACAATTAACGGCAGCCTTTTATTCAATAATTTTTGAAACCTCCATTTGCCAGTTTAACAGCTCTAAATTTTCTCCTATAATGCCTGATGAGGTTAGAGATCACCTGACAAGAGATCAGAGACCATTCCTTCATCCAGAATCACTCCAGACCCTTTAGATTCCCAGCTCCATGTTGGTGCTTCTTCTCTTCAGTTCACCACTCATTTTCTACAGGGTTCAGGTCAGAGGACTGATGGCCAGCAGAAGCTGGGTTTTGTGCTCAGTGACCCATTTTTGTGTTGTTTTTGAGGTTTGTGTTTGGATTATTGTAAGGTTGGAAGATCCAAACATGGCCCATTATAAGATTTCTAACAGAGTCAGTCACTTATTGATTTTTTTATCTGTTGGTATTTGATAGAATCCATGATGCCATGTGTTTAAAGAAGATGTCCAGGACCTCCGGCAGAAATATAGGCCCACAACATCAAAAATACAGCAGTATATTTCATTGTACACATGGGGTACTTTTTATCCCCGTGTTCACCAAACCCATCTTGAGTGTTTGCTGCTAAAAAGCTCATTTTTTAGTTTCATCTGACCATAGAAGCCAGTCCCATTTGAAGTTCCAGTCGTGTCTGATACTGAATATGCTGGAGATTGCTTTTGGATGAGCGAGGAGAATTTTTCTTGAAACCCTCCCAAACAATATGTGGTGATGTAGGTGCTGTTTGACAATTTATTTTTCAAGGTTTCCTGACCCCGAGACACAACTATTTTCTGCAATTCTCCAGCTGTGGTCCTTTGAGAGTCTTTAGCCACTCAAACTCTCCTTCTCACCGTGCATTAGGACGATATAGACACACGTCCTCATCCAGACAGTTTGGTAACATTTTATGTTGATTGGAAATTCTTAATTATTGCCCTGATGATGGAAATGGGAATTTTCACTGCTCTAGCTCTTTTCTTAAAGCCACTTATCTTTTGCTGCACATCAGAAATATATTCTTTGGTTTTTCTCATTGTGATGGATGATTAAGGTAATTTGGGCTTTGTTTTCCCTCCTATTTATATTTCTGTGAAACAGGAAGCCATGGCTGGATAATTTCATGTTCATAATCGCCCTGGAGTGCTCAAAATTGTGAACATGAATGGGAATATACTTCAGAGATATTTTACTCATAAGAATTTCTAGGGGTGCCAGTAATTGTGTACAACGAGTATTTGAGAAAAACATTTATTTCCTAATGATATTTCCCCCCATTTTAAATTCTTATCCAACGAAAGGTTAGATTTTTGCAAATTTTTTAAATAAAAGTTCAAAAGGATTAACAATGCAGATTAATTTTCACAGCCTTCTTTGATCATATTTACCAAGGGTGCTGATAATTTTGGCCATGACTGTATATACAGTGCCGCTGGAAAGTTTGTGAACCCTTTAGAATTTTCTATATTTCTGCATAAATATTACCCACAACATCATCAGATTTTCGCACAAGTCCTGAAAGTAGACAAAAGAGAACCCGATCAAACAAATGAGACAAAAATACTTTCTTTGTCATTTCTTTATTCAGGAAAATGATCCAATATTGCATATCTGTGAGTGGTAAAAGTATGTAAATCTCTTGGATTAGCAGTTAATTTAAAGATGAAATTAGAGTCCATCTGTACAGAGGTGTTTTCAGTCAGTGCAATGACTATCAAATGTCAATACGTGACATGTTTTATTCAAAGAACAGGGATCTATCAAAGTCTGATCATGTTTGTGGAAGTGAATCATGTCACGAACAAAGGAGATTACCGAGGACCTCGGAAAAAGAGTTGATGTTGCTCATCAGGCTAGAAAAGGTTACAAAACCATCTCTAAAGTGTTTGGACTCCACAAATCTACAGTCAGACAGATTTTGTACAAATGGAGGAAATCACTGTTACCTTCCTGAGAAGAGGTCGACCAACAAAGATCACTCCAAAGCAGAATGTGTAAGGTTGCAAAAGTTCCCAGGGTAACTTCTAAGCAACTAAAGACCTTTCTCACATTGGCTAATGTTAATGTTCATGAACTCATCATCAGGAGAACACTGAGCAACCATGGTGTGCATGGCAGAGCTGCAAGAAGAAAGCCCCTGTTCTCCAAAAAGAAAATTGCTTGCTAAAGATCACGTGGACAAGCCAGAGGACTATTGGAGAAAGGTTTAATGGATGGATGAAACCAAAATAGAACTTATTGGTTTAAATGAGAAGCTATTATGTTCGGAGAAAAGAACACACTGCATTCCAGCTTAAGAATCTTATCCTATCTGTGAAACATGGTGGTGGTAGTATCATGGCTTGGGCCTGTTTTGCTGCATCTTGGCCAGGACAGCCTGCCGTCATTGATGGAACAATGAATTCTGAATAATACGAGCAAATTCTAAAGGAAAACGCCAGGACATCTGTTTAAGAACAGAGTCTCAAGAGAACGTGGTTCATGCAGCAAGACAACAACCCCAAGCACACAAGTCATTCTACCAAAGAATGGTTAAAGAAGAACAAAGTTAATGTTTTGGAATGGCTGAGTCAAAGTCCAGACCTTAATCCAATTAAAATGTTGTGGCAGGACCTAAGCAAGAAGTTCATAGGAGGAAACCCAGCAACAACACAGAGTTTAAGTGCTTCTGCACTAAGGAATGGGCTAAAACTCCTACATGTTATTGTGCAGCACTGATCAGTATTTACAAGAAACTTTACCTTCATTTACTGCAGCAAAAGGGGGTCACACCAGATACTGAAAGCAAAGATTCACATACTTTTGCAACGCACAGATATGTAACACTGGATCATTATTCTCAATAAATAAATGACAAAGAAAATATTTTTCTCTCACGTTTGATTCGGTTCTCTTTGAGGACTTGTATGAAAATCTGATGATGTTTTGGGTCATATTTATGCAGAAATATAGACAATTCGAAAGGGTTCACTAACTTTCAAGCGGCACTGTATGTATATATGCGTATATATGTATACACACATATAAAACGAATAAATAGGCCTATACGAGAAATATATTTTTACTTAATAAATTAAGAAAAGAAAGAAAAAACTGCAACAAATAATCTAGTATGCAGAGTTTGCTGCACGAAAGGAAACCAAGATGGCAGAAAGAGGCATCCTATTTTTCTTTAGGCCTATTTTATTGTGAATGTACACAAATAAAAGCAAATATTTTACAATTACGATTATATTTATGACTAAAAGAAGTAGTTGCTTCCACTGTTAGAAGGAAAAAATTCAAGTGATAGTGCTGGCGCTGTGTGCGCACACACAGTTAAGCATTGCTACCTTGACAATGCAGCATATTAGAATTAATATGCTGATTTGATTTAGTGTTTCAGTACATTTTTGTGGGGTATTAGGGGAAATTTGATACATAACGTGTCTTGATATTTATGGGGTCAAGTCAAATCTAATTTGTTTCATGCAAAAAGTAAAATAAAAACTATGTAAGATACATATTTTAAAAAAAAAAATTTTTTCAAAAACAACACTATCTCACATCTTTTTATTTAAAAATGACAAATTAGATTTCAATGACCATTTTGACCAATAATACAGATTAATCATTGTTTTGAATCTATTCATTAATATGGAAAATTTGGGCTTATTCATGAAAGTGAATTGAACTTTATCATCCAGTGGTGTCTGTGCCCCTCAATAAATAAAGAACCATTCAGTTAGTAGACAAACACAATGTGTACACACACAAGAATCCATAGTTATTACATGTGAAGCTAAAATGCCTTGAAAATGGCCACAATGATTATTCAAGGCCGTGCAAATATAATAAGTGTGGCCAAATTATAAATCAATGGCAAATGGAATATAGTGAATGATGTTCAGTTAATTTGGGCTACTACAAGCCAAATCAACCATAACATGTCATAAAGCAGTATCCTACAGTTCAGCACTTTTACTACAACACAGTAAATCAGCAGTAGAGGATTAAGTCAGGCTGACTCACCAGTGCAGTTCACTTTAAAGAAAATAACTTTGCACAATAACCTTTTTTTTCCTCTTTTGAGATCTGGCAGTCCATGAATGAATTCTCTTTCACTTGAAAGCATAGCAAGGGCGTTTAGCCTCTGCTGACCCATTGTGTGTTGTTGTAAAGTTTCGTTCCAAAGGTTCTCTCATATGGAGCTCTCTAACCAGGTTTACATGCTCAAGAATATTACAACTAGAATTTGAATTTTTATTCTGTCAGTGAGCGCTCAGAGAACCCTAGAAACCGCATAGCAACATGCTAAAAAAAAAAAAAAAAAACATTGTGTGTTTTTGCAATCTGTGTGTTCGTGATCAGAAGGTAGAAAAAAATATAGAAAGAGAATGCATGAGTGAGTCTGTATGTCTGCGTGCAAATGTATTCATCCATCAGCTTGACAGTGAGTGGGAGAGAGGAAATCAATTAAACATATGTTCTGTTCTCTGCATAATTTCTCTTTACATTTAATAAGCCAAACCACATGATTCAATGCTAAGCTGTGTTTAATGGTAATACCTGCTCTTTGATCAGTGAACACATCAAATATTAAAACAACCATGCAAATATAAATGGTTTAATCACAACATATTAAAAATGAACAGTTGATCAGATGACAGTCAGTGCACACTGGCGACGTGCGGGCTGTCCTGTGAGCTGCTCTGCAGGCACATTTGAAGTCGAAAATCAGTTTAGTGTTGGGTCATTAAGAGCAGGCAGAGACAGGCACATCAATATTAGAAGTCCACAGACTACAGAGAGAGCACAGACACCATAGCCTGCTGTAGTGGCCATAAGCGACATTCTGCAATGGGACAGTTCAGACCTTATAGAACACTTTCTACAAATACAGTACACGTCGATGTCCCATGCCTTTTTTTTAAAGCAGTTAAGACATAAATCCTGTATCTTTTGCTTTGAGAACTATTAAATATGTTTGATTAAACTGTTTTTTGACAATCTGTTATTATTTCGACATTACCAAATTGCAAATACCATAGAGAATGATTAGACAACAAAATTCCTCATGATTTAATTTGTCACTAGTACCCTATTTGTTCCCTCAATGTCCCATCAACTCGTGTTTGAGTCTTGGTAACTTGATAGACTAACTAAAGAATTGAAATATATTGCAGTGGACTGTAAAAAGTATTATTGTGAAATATTTTACGCTCCTCTAAAATGACTTTACCACTGATGTCATTTGTAGGCTTCCATTGGGAATAGCTTTTGGGAATGGCTTTTTAGGCGCCTTTCTGGTATATAACACCCACAGTCCAATCAAATGCTGATTAAATAAACTCAAGTCCTGTCCTACATTATTTTCTTATTCAATATCCTGTTTCACTTTGAAATATGTCACATTACAGAAGTAAAATAGGTTTTGAAGAGCAGTTCACATTAACTTGACAAGAAGCTGAAAAAGGAAAACCGTAGTCCTGTGGTATTCTTCTCCGTAAAGTTAGTGCCATCAGCAGTACGACTCTTTCGTTTGAGACATCTTGAGCTTCAATGATAATTCAATTATTTAGATGGGTGGTTGAGGCAGAGGGGAAAATGAGGTCCAGGTGGAGAGACCTGGTTACCAGGCATCCGTACTGCACCGAGCAGGAAGGAACAGCCTCTGACTGGAATGGATTCTGTCAGCTTCCCCATTTACTTCTTTTCCATAAATGGGATTGGAATTGGAAGAGGGAGAGTGGGTAAAGTAATGAGACAGATCGAGAGAGGGAATGGGGGGAGGTAGGTATACTGTACAGAAGCTGAAAAAGGAAGAATCTTAGAGAAAAATGGAGAAGACGGTAGGAGAGGCGAAAATTAATAAGGTTAGTTTTTGAAAAAGATATTGAAAGACAGAGGGAACATCTGATGGAGGATGGATCAAGAGAGAGAAAAGCAATAAGGGAAAAATAGGATGGAAAATAAAATATCAGATGGAGGGAGAGAGCTGAGCAGATGGCAGAAGATAGAGCACTTAGACATATGAAGACCAAGTAGAAACACTATCTGTTTCTAGCACACACACAAACATATCCTCATGCTTTTCTGTCTGGGAGGGGGAAGCCCTTTGGGAGAAGGGAGGGAGGGGCAATGCGGGATTTCCCCTGTCAGAGGAAAAGATATTAGATACGAATCAGTGAGCTGGCAACAGCATGACTGCAGCTCCTGATATAATTACACTTGGAGATAGAATCAGCTCGAACACAAAGCACTCAATATCACCTCAATATCTGCTCTCTTTTACTCAGCTGTTAGGAGGGTAGATTAGTCATGTGGTTAGGGACAGTACAGAGAAACAGCCCAGGTCAAGTCACTCGCCAAAATTAATACTTGTCAATGTCTAATGCAAAGAAAAATTGGCTTTGAAAAGTGAGTATTTGATGCTTCAGTTAATGGATTGTTGGTCGGTTTATTATGAACTACAACGTAAATACATAATTTGAACTAAACTAAATTTAAATGAAATTAATAATTCACCAAAATAAATGTATTACCAAAACACTGAAATAGAAGATTTCATTCGCTTTCACTGAAAACTGAAATGAAAAATAAAGTTTTGGCAATTAAATTACATGTGGAAACGCAGACGTAATTGCGGAATCCATTCAGAAAATCAGAATTTACAGTATAACGCGAAATGTCACAGAATCACATCGACTTGCAAAATACAATTTAAATATGAATCCTGCATATGTCTCTGTGTGAATGAATGGTGCAGATGCATAGTTTCATTTACTACACACATACTGAAGTGCGTGTGATGCTCGCGGTGTTTTCAGCCTCTGCCGCCTCGATATATGAGTACATGAACGCATGAACATAATCTCTAGAACTGTTCTGAGAGTGACTTTTCTTTTGAGTAAAACTATCATCATATATACAAACAGAAACCTAAAGGTCTTCACAATAACTTGTCAAAATAAAAAATCGGTTTAACTTAATGTAATGATACTACTGCTACTAAAAATAAAATTATTATTAAAACATCGTTTTTATAGGAATATTTACCATAAAAAATATTTACAAGAAAATATTTTGCTGAAAAATGTGAATACACAATGCAGTTTTTCAGTAAAAAATAAATAAATAAATAAATTATTTTATAAAATCAATTAATTAGAGATGTTTTTGATTATTAATAGTTAATTAAACCATTAAAATAGAATCCAGAAAATTTATGGAGAACAGAATTTGGTATAAAAAAAGAGGTAACACTTTCTATGAAGCCCACATTTATAATACATTATAAGGGTATTCTTATAACATATTCTAAGGTTTTTTTATAATGCATTATGTAGGGGTGCTCCGATTGATTGGCTACCGATCACTATCGCCCGATAATTGCTTGGGGATGTTTGATCGGCGGTCTCTAAAAAGGCCGATCTCAAAAACCGATCTCAAGCTGATGGCGCGCCTGCCGTGAGAGGTTTGGCACAACATGCCGCGGCACCGTCTCATTCTCTGTCCGGCGCGGGTGAAATGATTATAATGCTGAAGGTGAGGTACAATTCATATTTCTTCATTAAATAACTTATAAGTAATTTGAAAACCTTATGTGAGACGTAATTTCATAAACAGCATGAGAGTGAATGACCACGGATGCTCTTTCTTTCTCTCTTAAAATACGCAAACGACTTCGATCACATCGTGTCTGCACTATAAGTGAGCTTCACGCTGAACAGTTGACACAGGAACTGTCACTTACACAATAGAGGCAGGGTCGCGTCATCACTAAAGTTTATACAGTGCATTTCTTTTTAATTCTTGCCAGTGTTTAAACCATTCAGCGCTCGCACGCTCTTCTGGAGACCATGTGCTCATGCACACTCGCAGCGCGTGCACACACACATACCCTGCCAGGTTCAAATCCGTTTGCAGTGCGTATGCGGTGCATATTTTTTCCACACTCATCATAACGGATACAGTTTGCTGTACGCACCGAATTAAAGTGACAGTGCATTGTTTGCAGTAAATATGCTGAAAAAGCATTTTCAGTGACAATGATTTGATTTGAAATCAAAATAACCAATAAATGTTGTGTTTGTGGTATACAGCCACAGATCAGTTGCGGACTCCTGTGTGAAAGCACAATGAGTCAGTGCTGCTTCTGCACCGCTTAAAATTAAAGAAAAATTAAAATGGAAAAAAAAAACAGGATCCAAAAAAATTAAAATGGGAAAAAAAAAACGGATCCAGAAAAATTCAAATGGAAAAAAAACGGAATTTGGAAAGAATTAAAACTGATTCCATAGGGCCCTAGTAGAGTTCTTCAGGCAATGAGCCACCTCTTATTTTGGCCCTCCAAAACTATTTCGGCCAAAAATTTCATTTATTTATTTTGCCGTTTTGGTCGAATATTTTCAGTTGCCAAAATTTTCAGTGTATCACTAAATGAAAGTGTTTTTTCCCATCTAGCGACAGATAGTTGGAATATTCATTCTATTAAGCCACCAAAGCAACAATAAATAAACGGGGATACTGTAGAGCTAAATGAGAGATTAATGTTTCTCGCCCCATCACAGTGCACATTATCTGACTTTTCTTCGTTTCCCTCCTCATTCTCAGCACTGATGCAAGTATATGTGTGGTAATTCGATAAAACTGCCTCCTTCCTCTGATCTCCACAAGACATCAGCGGGTTCCCAAAAATATCTGCTGTGTTTCTATGTATATTGCTGTTCTCCAGCGTTTTTAAATTATGCCACTGCTTGCTGCAATTTTCATCAGTGTTGGTGATAAAATGGCATGGACAATTAGGAAAATGTGTTTGCCGTTTCTGCACAGTGCACCTCTCATCTAACACACTCCATCTGGAAGCCGTGTTACAGTATGTGGTGATGCCTTGGAGATTTAACAACTCTTCTCCTTCTTTGTGTGCACGGAGGTAGAAGAACATTTGTACTGTGCATGATTTTGTGGTACTTTCTTGTCTAAGCCAGTGATGTTAATAGTTCTTATGTCCATTTAGAGAAAGAGTACTGCATGTTGTTTACACCCACATCACATATGTTGTGGACCTAGTATACCACAATTGCAGGCAAATAGAGGCTTTGTCTCTGAAATCGAACTGCCCCTTGGTTATTAAATCAATACTGTTATGCACTTGTGGTAATGCATTGTGCCTCTTTATTGATGCTGAATGGCCTTAGTCTCAAGGTTCTGACAAACCATAGGAAATAATTTATTTATCTTAAAAAACAGAGAAGGAAGATTGTATTGAATTTCAGCATTTATAGATGAATATGATTCATTACTCTTTAAGTCAGTTGTGTCAGTTAATTGTTCCAGGACCAGCCGTTAAAGCAGCAGTCACCAATTAGTGAACCACAGTCCAGATGCGAGCCTAAGACTGGTTTCACTCGGAACACAAATCATTTTTCACACGTTAGCATAATTATGAACAGTGTTTTTCTTAAAGTAAGAGGAAGTAAGAGATATTATTAACACATGAAATTAGACACTAGTTACAATGGTCTGATGCTTTTTTCCTTTTTATTGGAAATGAGAGAATATTATATATTCATTCATTTTTATAAATATTACCTTCATTTTTTATTATTTTATTTTATTTTTCTTTGGCACAGACTTTTGGTTTGTGTGTGTGTGTGTGTGTGTGTGTGTGTGTGTGTGTGTGTGTGTGTGTGTGTGTGTATTTGTTTGTTTGATTTAAGCTGCTTTGGAGCAATTATGATATGTGCTATTCAAATACACTTACATTCAGTTGGGGTCTGCAAGTTTAAAAAAAATACTTTTTTTAGCAAATATACATTAAATTGATCAAAAGTGAGAGTAAAGACATTTATAATGTTACACTCCACTCTTTTTCTATTTCAAATAAACACACTTTGAAAAACTTTGTTGATCAGAGAATCCTGAAAAAAAAAAAAAAAACACAGTTTCCATCAATAATATTGTTTTTACATGATTTTTGATCAAATAAATGTAGCCTTAGTGGGCATAATCTTACTGACACCAAAAGTTTTCATTAGTGCTGTCAAATGATTAATCACGATTAATCGCATCCAAAGTAAGTTTTTGTTTACATAATATGTGTTTATACTGTGTGTATTTATGTATATATAAATTCAAACACATGCATGTATATATTTAAGAAAAATATGTTATGTTTATATATTAAATGTGTGTATATATATGTGTGTGTAAATATTTTCAAAATATATACTGTATGTGTGTGTATTTATATATACTGTACAAAATAAAAATACACAGTACACATACATATACGTATATTATGTAAACAAAAACCTTTATTTAGGATGCGATTAATCACGATTAATCATTTGACAGCGTTTGATTTAAAAGTTTTCATACTATAAATTGAATTAAATTGAGTTGTTTTTAATTCTAGGTTTTGTCTTTTGTCTTTGTAGGGTTTGAAAAGTGTTTTGGCTGCCAGCTTGAACATTTAAAATGAATTTTTTTTCGAAGCTCACATTGCTTATTTAATTTCATAACCATACAACATATTGACTATTTTAGAATCTTTATTTGTTCAAACCTTTGCTGGGAAGGACATTTAGAAACGTTATGTTTTTGTGTTTTATGGATTCAGTGGTTAGAATGTGCCATTTACAGTCATCCCCATTTTCCTGCCCTCATTCTCTCAACATTTCACTCTTTTGTTTTTGTTTATTATGATAATTATGATGAATTATTCCTGATAAGATTGGAGGCAATCCAGTCATTATTGAGAGCCGCTTCACATAATGCTTTTGTGCTCCATTTGGTCGTAGCTAATTAATATGACCTTCAGCTGAGACATTAACAGAATTATTAACATAATAGCTGTATATGAGGCACAAAATATAGCAGTAATTTATTTAAACTGAGAGATACAGGATGTTTACGAGGGAGCGTTTCTTCTGACTGAAAGCATGGATGAGATGAGATGAGATGCAACCTTACTTTTAAGTTCTCATCCTGACTGAACCCAACAGTGTCCTTACCACAGTGCTGATAGCTGACCAAAGATACATCTAACATCTTGATGACGTTTATCTCTGGCGAAGTATTGATCCCAGATCTGTCCCTGCATGTCTGCTCGTAAGATCTCACACGTAATCAAACTTTCTCATCAGGCTGACCGCAGCCCCTCAGAGTGCAAATCCTTTTATCGTCCACACTTCCCAGCCGCTTTCTTTTTTCGGGATGTTTACGGAACGTAGCTCAGAGCTGAGCTGACAGCCTGTCCCAGAGGAGGTGCGATGTCACGGCTGGTCTGTGACATCAGGAGTGTTCCTGTCAGCGTGTGTGGGAGCTCAGTGTCTGTATGAGTCACCCCGAGCAGAAGGACAACTCTGGCCTGTACGTTGAACATTGGAGCGCTCCTGTTGACACCAGCCCGGCTGGGAAACAGAGCGTCCTGTGATGAGAGTGCGAGTTCAGGACTTTTATGGATTCATGATGAAGAGACATTCTCAGCATTGCAGTTACAATAGCTGTATATCTATGTTTGTTACAAATTCCCTTTAAGGCAGTCAGTGCACTCTGTGGCTGTCTTAGTAACACACCTGAGCAGCTATTTGCTAAGTACATAATGTACACATGTACACTATTGTTGAAAAGTTTGGGGTTTGTCGGATTTATTTAAAAAAAATTTGGAAAGAAATTAATAATTTTATTCAGCAACATTTATTAAATTGATCAAAAGGGAAAATATAGAGCTTTATAATGTTAAAAAAAAAAGATTGCTTCATTGAAACAAATTCTGTTCCTTTTAATTTTATATTCATCAAATATAAAGTTTGATCAAATGTATAAAATTATATTATAAAAATTATGAATAAAAAAAAACAACTGTTTTCAACATTGATGATAATTAAATGTATATTAGTATGATTTCTGAAGGATCATGTGACACTGAAGTAATGGAAAATTCTGAAAATTCAGCTTTGCCATCACAGGAATTTGAATTACATTTTTAAATATATTCAAATAAAATAACGCATATATTTTAAATTGCAATATTTCACAATATCACCCTTGGTGAGCATGAAATGTAATTTTTTTTCTTTTCTCTTTTTACATTAAAAGTATCTATTTAAGGCTGAAATCTACAAAATGATGAAATCTTTTACATTTTTTCAGATATGATTAAATTCAAATAATTTTATCATGAAGTTCCCAAATCATGCTGAAAAACCATCACAGAGCCAAACAGAAGATATTTCATGTTTAATAGAGTTATGTTGCACTAGATTTCAGACCAGTGAGCTTTTACTGGAGCTGTTCAGCACGATGCTGGAGACCTCAAGCAGTTTTTAAAATGTCTTGATTAACAAACTCAGAGATTTTAGTGTCTCATGTCTGGTTAGCTTATGCTTGATTGTCACAGATATTGAAATTGTAGCCAATATTCATGTGCAAGCACACTTATGTAATTCATGGAGGAAGCGAGATGAAATAACACAATTTGCTGTTATTTAATCTGCTGTCTCCTGTATAAATCTCAAACCTGCTGTAGATTTTCCTTTTAAGTGCATCAAGCTCTCAGAGCTGAAACACTGAACACTTTCCCCTAGTGATGTTTGCAGAGCGACACAAAGATTATTTACTGTTTCTTTCTTCCCTTGGCTCTGATGAAAAACATAATTTGATTTACAGCTCTCTCTGTAATATTTCCACATCATTTGCCACACTCAAACAGTAAAGATTACAGCCACAAGACCCTGAGGTTCTGTAATCCATTTTAACAGAGCCGTTCAGTTACTGCAACAGCAGCCCAAAGGTTCGGCGTAGATATTAATCTAACCTCTTCTAATGACTTTCTGTTTAAATTTACTTTGCTCCTGCATTTAAAGAGATGGATATGGTACGAGTGCATGGTTTTGAAAAATCAAGCATTATAAATCCATATGTGTGTAATATTATCAATATGAGTCTAAAATGCATTTTTTACAAGGATTGTACAAGCACTTCTTCATAGTGATGTAAGAATATGTTACATTCCAGCCAGTTAAGTTTTGCGTGGTTCACCATGCCTGGACTAACTGGTATATAAACGGGAAGTGTGGATCTATGAGCAGTGGGTGTGTTGTGGCTTTGCATAGGCATTGATTTATTTTGAATGCTTTATTGGGCAGGCGAATGAGTTAGACACCCCTTGAAAAGCAATTAGTTAGCCAGATAACATGCAGAATAACGTAATTTGCTGTTGCTCCATGCACTGTCTCTGATCTTTTCACCCTCTTACACCGTTTGCAATATCCTAACGAAGCACATAGTCAATACAGGATCAAGCCTGGTGGGAGGTGAGCGTTTATAATGACTCAATGAAGTGCACACGGTGTACTCGCGCACATTCAATACGGCCAGATCCATAGACCGAGCTGAAGAGCGATCCATCCCCAAACTCCATTAGCATGTTTATGCAACACTACAACATAGATTGCTTTTGGAAGTGCTAATGAGAGAACGCATACAACAGACCAAGCAGGGAAGAGTTAGGATTATTAGTGGGGAAAAAAGCAGATAAAGCAAGTAGTGATGTGAGGAGGATGGCAGAGGGACAAAAATACATATGTTTTTTTTATTTAACAGTTGTTGTTGTTTATTATTAAGGCCAAACACTGCATGCAAAAACTGTTTTTTATACACCTGGCAATTTTGTGAGTATTTCTGAGTTGTTGTTTTTTTTTTTTTTTTGTGAGAATGTTTTGTTCTAGACATGTATGCAAATTACTGCATATTTAATTAGATAACACCTTATTTGCATATTTAAACATAACATTTCAGAAAACATTTAATACAAACAGATGTTTTTAATTCTAATCAAATTTCGTAATATACAAATGTAAATATACATTTTTCATTTATATTTTAAATGTAAAGTTTTATTAATGTTTTGTTTTTGAAAAAAAAATTTTTGCCTATATAGTTTTTATTGATTTTATCCCAATTTTAGTTTTTTTTCTTGTTTTATCTCAATTGTATTTATTTTAATACATTAAGTTAAACTAAATGAAAATAAGTGAAAGTTTTCTTTCCTTCTACCTGTAATAAATTATTTTTGTATATACATTTTTTATTTTATCTCAACAATTTTTTAGTTTTGTTTTAGTTCTAGTTAACTATAATAACCCTAGTTTCAAACAGATTTTCCTCCTTCCCCCCTCATCTGAGACGGATAGTCCCACCCCAAAACTCATGCCATTGAGTATATAATATGTTTTATAATTTTGCAGGGATATCAATCTGTAAAATGGCTTATAGTTGTCTCTGCATAATAACCTGAGAAATCAAATTATTTTACAGTTAATCTTTAGACACTGCTTTTGTGTATATTTGTATCACCATATTACTACTTACTATCCACTGTGTCACGTAAAGGATTTTAAATTTCAAACCTCATCTTGCATCTTTTTTTCTCCTCCCTCCTTTGCCCTTCAGGAACACTTCACACCAGAGTGCAAGTTTAAGGAGTCAGTGTTTGAGAACTACTACGTGACATACTCCTCCATGATCTATAGACAGCAGCAGTCGGGCAGGGGCTGGTACCTAGGCCTGAACAAGGAAGGAGAGATCATGAAGGGCAACCATGTGAAAAAGAACAAGCCCGCTGCACACTTCCTCCCCAAGCCTTTGAAAGGTAAGTCGCTACCTCAACTCACTATGTAGTCACTCTTATTGATATTGACGCAGTTAAATTGCTGTATAAAATTATTTTTGAAAGTCAGTATCCAGCTCTAAAACATTTATTTGACTAAAAATGAGTGCAGTCCCTATAAAAAGCGTCTCATAATCATGAATGCCTGGAAAAGTCATTTGTTAGTTTGTGGGAACCCTGATGATTCATCTACTGGACAGGAAATAAAATTGTATATTTTATCTTTTTTCAATGGAATTCCATTATATGTGCCCCAAAGAGTTCTCTAAACTACAGGCTCCAGACCTGTGAGCACTTCCATTGTGCCTCCACTGTTGTTCTCTCCACGCGCCTGAGGGGAACGCTGGTCTCAGGCTCTTTGCTGAGGTGATGAGGTGTGGATAGTGGAGTCTGTAAGGAGCGCTGCAGACGCCAGCACAATCAGACAGTTTAAAGCGTCGTCTGTGGCAGAAGGCTCTGGAATGATAAAGCAGCTTTTGACAGCAAACAGCACTGTACCCCTTCCATCCAGGCCAAGGCAGCCATCTCAGAGCAGAACACAACAGAGCTTTGTGCAATTGTCAAAGTTCCTTGTGGCTTTCATCTGCCGGCTGCATACTTTCTTGTCAGCGAACACAGAGAGAGAGTGCGCTCTAAGCACAAATCCGAACTCTGTGGAAGTTTTTTGTTGTTGTTTTTGTTGCTTTGGAAAAAGGATGAATGAAAGCTTACATTTTAAAACATTAACTCTACGCATAAATATTACATTTGTTCCTGAGCATGTGCCAATTTCAAGGTAAACATTTCGTTTTATTGCTTTTAGATTGACTTTTAATGCCTTGCTCGGTATTTAGTAAAGACGCATAATTAGGATTTTTCTCTTAATGAAGATTAGACGGTTCTCCAAACTATGAGCTGCTTTGTTTTTACGCTGAGCAGTAACTTATCAAATGACTCATGCTACACAAATGAGTTTTTGAACATAATGTCTGATAATGTCACGCAATTCAGCTACTTAGAGAAATCAATAACGCTTTTCATTGCTTAAAGAATTAAAACAAGGTTTTTTTATTTGATTATAATTAAAAATGGAGGCTTAGCAGCTGAGAAACATTTTGTTCTCAGAGAAAATGCCTTAGCCCTTGAAAATGCATTTCCTTTTTCTAAAGAGGCTTGTAGTGTGGTGAGAGGATAATGGTGAGTGTTGGTAATGAAAGAGACAGCAGGAGTAATGCATTAGCTTGGAAGGACAGTCTGGTGCTACTGGCTCCACACTGCATTCACTGCGGAGATGCTTTACTAGAGCTGATTTCAGAGGCCACCCATTGAGTGAGACTTATGCTTTAAAAAGGTGAAATAGCAATGTAAAATACACCTAATACACTCTGAATAAAAGTCCCAAGCAAATTGCTTGTAAAGTAAATGCTGTCTTGTTTTAAGGATGTTTACTTGGAAGCCTGGCTTTTTTTTCCCATTTTACGTAGTGAAGTAGGAAGAGTAAGATGCTTCACCTAAATTTGATCAGGTGTTTTAAAATGTGTGTAAATATATTAAAATATTGGTTACATTTTATGATAAGTTAATTAACAATTAACATACGTTAATGCAGTAGTTTAGTATAAAATAGCAATACTTTTACAGCATTTATTAGTCTAGGTTAATCTTAAAATTTAAATACCATTCAGAATTTGGCATCAAAGATTTTTTTTTTTTAATGTTTTTCCAGTAAGTGTCTTATGTTCATCAAGGCTATTTATTTGATTTAAAAAAAAAAAACATACAGTAAAACAGCAATATTATGAAATGATTGTTTTACATTTTACTTCGGTGTCACATGATCCTTCAGAAATCACTCTAATATGCTGATTTGCTGCTTAAGAAGCAATTCTTCTTATCAATATTGAAATGTGTGCTCCTTAATATTTTTGTGGAAATTGTGAAACTTTTTTTGGAATCATTTAATGTATAAACAGCATTTCTTTGAAATAGAAATATTTTTGAGCATTATGAAAGTCTTTACTTTCGATTTATTTAATGCATCCTTACTGAAAAAAAGTATTATTAAAAAATCTTACTGTCCCTTTTAAACTGTAGTATATAAAAATATATTAATATTTGAAGCTAAGCTGAATTAATGTACATAAATTATTGTATTACAGATGAACATGAACTAACAGTGATCAATATGTACATAAAGAATTAAGATTCACCTAGAATAATAATGCTGTGAAAAGTTAATTGTCAACCTTGTGCATTAACTTGTGTTAACAAATTAAATGTTATTGCAAAGTGTTACCATAATCTTTCATGCAGAAAATCGACGCTTGTGTCAGTTATGAGTTTAGTTGTTGTCGAGGAGAGTTATGTAATTTTGAAGAGAGAGAGGGAATTGGAATTTTGCTCGCTGCCTTATAAAGATTCTCCAGCAGTGTTCTTCCAGAGGACCAATTAAGGAACTGTCTCCTCGCTGTGAACATGGCTTTGGCTGCCAGCTCTCGGCTCACAAAGTACTGTAGTCTGTGTCCAAAGTGCACACATGCATATAAAGCCTGTACGAACACTCCCATTGCCGAAGAACAAGGCATCATACGGCTGATGTATCTGCATCCATATTCCCTGAGCTTGGGGCCTCATTCATGTTCAGTTACTTTAATTAGAAAAAATGTTTTAAACATTTAAAAGTGCTTAACACTTCAACCATGTACTGCCATATTGACGCAGTCATATTTTGAAGCACACTGGTCCAGACGATTTGAGGTATGTGACAGCCCAGAGAAAGCTCTACAGAGTGCACTAATAATGACCTGGCCACCGGTCTCTGAGACTCCTGCATCCCTCTGGCGAGAAGCTTGACACTCGCTTGCACAACCAATACGTCAACTATCGATTTGTAGAGCTTTCCACTTAAGTGCTGTATCGATTGCATGTTGCAGGCAGAAGAAGCTTTGTGTGAGGTTAAAGGAAGTCTTTGTGATGCTCCCTGCACTGCACATCCATCGTTAAGATGATCAGAGAGGATGAATTTTAGCACATTGGCTACCTAGTGGATTTCTGGAGTGGTGATGTGAAAGTGCTGTCTGAAGTGCTTGAGTCTGATGTTTGTGTCAGATAGCAGGAGTTGTGTTTTCTATACAGCAAGACAGAGATATTAGCTCCCTAAAACAGATGTTTCTGTTGGAAAGGCAAGACGTGGAGTGAAAGGGTGCCTCTCAGAACCTTTTCTGCTCGAATCACATTCTCTCATAATTGCTTTTCACAGTCTGTTCTGCTCTACTCTCTCGCAGTGATATTTTAACAATTTTAACTTTATTTACTGTATGGAGTAATATTTTGCAACATCAATTACCAAAACTTACTCGAAATGTTATATATGTACACTATTGTTCAAAAGTGTGTATGACTATATGTTTTTTTAAAGAAGTCTCTTTTTCTCAAAATCTACAGTAAAAACAGTAATATTGTGAAATATTGTTACAATGTAAAATAACTGTTTTATAATGTATTTTAAATGTAATTTATTCCTGTGATGGTAACGCTGAGTTTTCAGCAGTCTTTTGTGTCACATGATCCTTCAGACGTCTTTTACTGTCACTTTTGAACAAATGCATCATAGCTGAATAAAACAAAAAAAAACTTACTGACCCCAAACTTTTGAAAAGTAGTGTATATATCTGTCATATTGTAAATGCAGTGTCTCATATTTTATAATAGGTATAGAGCCCTGATTTCAGATTTTGCTGTTGTCTTTTTGTTTTTTGATAAATAATAGGCTTAAGGTCATTGCACACTGAGTCCGAAAATTTCGTCCGTAATTTTTGCACGTTAAAAAATAAATATGACCTCACGTTATGTCAATCACGTTTACACACTGCCTCCGAAATTTTCGTCCGGCATAAAAAAATTCGGATCAGGTTAGATTTTGTTTTGCGTTTTTCGCATCTGTGGCTAGCATTTTGAGAGGTATTTTGACAGTTCAGAGCCACCGTACAAGCGAATTGTCAAGTTCATCCACTTCTCGCAGCACAAAGCACTGTATATAGATCCTTGCAAACCGAGTTCACAGAAATTAGTGGTCTTCTTTTTAATATGTGGCTCTAGTATCGCTAGCAAAGCATCAAACTGAGCCACTGACATCCTGAAGTAAACTTTGAATCGCCCGTGATAATCCCGCTGCTCCTTAATAAGGAGGAACTCTCCTTCCTCTCTATATCTCAGGATTGGATGGAATATTTGCAATATTTCCTTTTTTTTCTTTTTTTAAGAAGCGAGAGGACAACAAAATCATCCTCAGTGCTTGAAGACTCCATTTAGTAGGCCTACTGCTTTGCGAATTTTTTCACAACCATTAATTAATATGCATCGGACTCAGTGTTCAAGGTTTCTGTGCGTGACGAATTTTTAGGATAACGAATGCATATGAAAATTTCGGACTCTGTGTGCAGAGACCTTTAGACAATTACCAACCATTAGTTATTGATCAAACTGAAGGTTGGCATTTTCTGTGCATATTTAATAAGAAAATGTCTAATTTGCAAATGGGTAAATGCACAAAAACATTGATTTTTTTTTTTTATTGATTTTTTTTTTTTATTGTGAACATTCTGTTTACTAAAACTGATGGAAAATGTTCAGCCTATTCACATTTAATCAGTGGCTTTCATGAAGTAAACAAGCACATTTGCATCCAATTAGCATTTCCTCTGTGCACATCTAACATGAAATGTGGGATGCTTTTACTAACCACACGCTCTATCTTTTGTTTCCTGTTTTTCAGTGGCCATGTACAGGGAACCCTCTCTGCACGACCTGACCGAGTTCTCACGTTCTGGTAGCGGCACACCCACCAAGAGCCGGAGTGCCTCCGCTGTGCTGAACGGGGGCAAAGCTGTGAGTCAGAACGAGTCAACGTAGCCCGGTTTACCTGGCCCGGCCCGCTACCTTACGCCTTCACCAAAACCTCTGAATGCTTGTGACTTCACACAGACTTCTCTCCAAAAAGCTCTCAGCGGTTCAGGACAACATGATACATAACATAACCACTTGCAAACTAGAGTAACATTTGATTGGACTCCTTTATAATTAGCTCGTTTTTTTGGTTCTGTTTAGCTTGTTTTTTTTCTCGATCACCACTATAATAGCCTTTTCCATGTGAAACACAGAAATTGTAGCCTTTCTTACAATGGGACGTTGCGTTGCAGTTGAACATCAGTCATCAAGGTTCATTTCCTAGCATCGCAGGTCCTGATGAAGTAATGCATTTTTTAAGAGTTCAGGGCAGTCAGTGAGGGTTTTAGCTGCACGGATGCGGAGGAAGGAAGGCACCCCTGTCCTCCATGCTTCCTGAAAGAGAAGCGATAGAGAAGCGCCTATCCCGGTGCATGGGGGGCTCCTGCGTTCTTGTGCACTCGCTCAGAGAGCTTTGCTCTCTAGCATGGGAATATAAAGCCTGCGTTCTGCTCACATGAAGAGCCAAGCTGAGCCTCTCCGAAGCGAGAGGCCACAGCTTGCTAATTGTTTGAATTAGCTGTGAGCTTTTCTTACTTTCTCTTCCTCTTGTTCTTCCCCAAATCAGTGTTTTTCGAGGTTTAACCGCGACTGGAGATCCAGTGCACCAAAGACAGAACTGTGAGAGTTTCCCCTCGAGCCGTCAGACCACATATTTAAGCATGACAGGAAGCTTTTTCTGATTAGTGAGAGGTTTCAGTATTCGAGGAGATGGGCGTGTGGTTCACGAGGGCTGTTCGAGGTCACCCCTTTCGTCTCTTTTGCGTCCTGTTGTCCGTTTTCTGAGTTCCTTTAGTCTGTGTGCTTGTGTTTTTGCCTTTCCCGCACATGTCGACTCTCCTTTGGTCAATGCTGGTCACTGTTGCCGGTGATTTCCCAGACATGGCGGGACTCCCACCTGGACTGCGTTTTGTGTGTAAGTAATTTATGGTGGTGACAATTTTCTATTTAAATGAGCAAACAAAAGATGATACTGTGGAACTTAAGTTGGTTGAATTTTTTAGGGTATGTCTAATTTGTAAAAGTGAAAAAATGTGAAAAAAAAAAAAATCTTGTACAGGGCATGTACAAATCAGGTTGTGTACAATAAGGACCCTTTTTGTGGCCTGCAGTACAGTATATATCCTTCCCCTCGGGCAACATAACGTCATACATGCTACATGGGGGTTCTTCTCTCTTCTGTTTCTTTCTGGGTTTCTTTCTTCTTTTAGATGAACATACAGTATCTGTTGCATGGGAGACTGCAGGGAGGTGAGGAATAGAGCTGCATGATGTAGGCTATGTGTATTAACTCCTCCCTGCATCATATGTTCCAAACTACCAGGATAAAACTGACAAACAACATGTATGTACTGACTGGCACTCTGCCACGTACCTTCAAGTTGTTTCTTATTTGTTGTGTACATACAATGCACTGAATAAAATGTTTATATTAAGATATACTTTTAAAATGTGTCTTTGTGCTTTATTTGTTGACTTCGATCGCTGTAATTGTATTATCATTCTACAGGCTGTTCACTGGGCAACTGCTCTCGTCTTTCTCCTTGCCAATTCGGTTTGTTCTAATGGCCTCTTACATCTTATTTTAATCTACTTGCTTCTGAATTGGGATATTAAATAGTCATATTGTGCCAACAAAATCAAATACTGAAGTGAAAGAGGCATCAGATTGATACCACTGTGGGAATCAAAAAAACTGTTACACTTTATTGCTGTTGTTGGAGCACTTTTGTGTTGTTTCCAGCGTGAACAAAAGTAAAACGGCACTTAACAGAGGACTGTGTTGTAAGAAAGTGACAAATAGCACTGCACTGGGGAATGGATGTTGTTTTTGATGGTTTCCTGGCTGATGCTAGCATGTATTTGAGCCAGTGATAAAGCCAACTATATCCACTTCCTCTGGACTGAGATGAATTACCCCTCAAAAAATCTGCTCTTTAATTGCCTGCAGAGTCAAGACTACTACATGGCTTCTTCTCTGTGAAGCAGTTCCATGTAATGAATCAATATGGCGGTAGACAGCTGTGTGACTAAGACTGAGTTCCCTAGAATAATATAGTGTTCATATTATAAAATCTTATTATAGAGCAGTAGTTCATAGTACGGGAATCGATACTCTTGATCCTTTATGATATTGTGAGATGAATACTATAATGTCAATTTTGGATAATGTTGTTTAAACTTTTGGGGTTGGTAAGAGTCTCTTAGGCTCACCAAGGCTGTATTGATTTGATCAAAAATAAAGTAAAAACAGTAATATTGGTAAATATTATTACAATTTAAATTCACTTTTTTTCAGAATATATTATTCAAATGCAATTTATTCCTGTGATGAAAAGCTGAATTTTCGGCATCATTACTCCAGTCTTCAGTGTCACCTGATCCTTCAGAAATCATTCTAATATGCTGGTTTGCATAATAATCTTTGGCAAATGAATCAAATGTTGTCATACTGTATATTATAATGTGATGTCAGAATTCACTTATAACATTTAAAACAATAGATTTTTGTTTTATTTTTAATTTCCACAAATTAGTATAGCCTTAAAATTGTATATAATTTGAATATTAGTAAATCCCTGTATATAAAATGTATATAACTTTTGATGAATATATATATATATGTGTGATGTCTATATATGTGAGTGTAAGAGGGATTACGAGGATCGCTAACAATGGCAGAAATAGTACGAATGTCTTTGGCTGCTGTGCAGTATGTATATACATATATACAGCAATCAAGTGGTCTGTGTGTTAGCTCTGTAAGCAAAAATGAACTAATGAGAAGTCTGTTCCACAGCAGCAGGTACGACACATTTCATCTCTTATGCTGCTGCTCTATGCACTCCCATTATTTCCTCTCTGTGGCCCTTTCTTCTTGTTCATTAGCCAGCACACTCTAATTCATTAACACAGACTGTTCTGTAGCACTGCAGGCTGAAGCCAACTGGACAGACAGTAGCTCACAGAGCATCCAGCATAATGAAGACAAACCCTCAGGGGACCTGAGTTACTCACTATAGAGACCTCACACACCAAACACAACTTACAGACATTTGCAAACCTTATGAACAAAAAGTGAAAGCAGCAAATGAACAGCAAATTCTCAATTTAAATGTGCTTTTTAGAATGTAAAAGGTTTACATATTTGTAAAATAGTTTGTATTTTAAATGTATAATGTATAAATGTATTTTAAGAAATGCAAACTCAAAATAAAACACTAAAAACAAAAATCAGTCATAAATGTTATAAGTGAATGTATGCATCACTATAATAATGTAGAGTACCATGTACGAAAATGTGTTTTAGATTTTTAGATTTTCTGTTAGTTATTTAATTAGTTATTTAAAAGATTAACTTCAAGCTTTAGACAATCTTATATTTAATTTAAAAAAAAACATAGAACATAGCACAAAAAATCTCACAACTCATGATGAATGGTTGTTATTTTTAATTTTGTCATTTCATTAGTTCAATTCTTAATGCCGGATTTGTGGAAACATCAATGCTTTTAGATTTGTGGAGTAAAAAGTATAGTTCTATAGTAAAAAGACTATGCTATTATGATGGATCTTCAATGGAAACGTGCATCTTTGACTTGTTTGACATTGTGCACATGCTAAACTTAAATATGGTACAATTTTCAAGTTAATGCACATAGTTCTTAAGGCTGGCATCTTTCCTCATCTAATAGTACACAGCATACATACTGACACATTAAATACGTATTTGATGTGGTACAAATAAATAATGAATCTCTATTTAATGTATTTCAGTCAGTTACTAGCTTTCCAAAGTTTCAGCACCACGGACAGCAATTGGAATAAGAATAACATCTATAGCTTTCTTTATGTGCCGTTTCTCTTAGATTCATCTCTTTGTTAAGCTTCTGTATGTATCCTCTGCCTGTGTGGAGAACGATTCCTGATCCATTCGAATGATATCAAGCCATCATCCCACTTACATTTTTACACTTACATTTGACTCGCACTAATACTGATCCTAGCAATGAAGTATATCTGTCTGCTGGATAAGGCTGAAAGTCAAATGAACGTGAACTATGTCAAGGTAAAATATAATATGACATTATCAGACATTCTGCATAATAGCCTGTTATGTTGAATCCCAGCGCACACTTCTCTAGTCATGCCTTACCTAAAGGTCTTTGTATGTCTTCACGCGTGTGTGGTTTGATAATTGACCTCTGGAGAAAGTGGTTTGATCTCTGTGAGAGTGCTGGAGCAAATGAGTCTGATTGGGGATGTCTGAAGCGCATGTGCGAGGGAGACGTTATGCAAGAGCTGTTTATGTGCTCAGATAATAGCTCTATAGGCTCAGAGGAACACACACATACGTACAGCGCCGAGTTCACTGAAGGATATGAAGGCATAGAAGAAGCTCTTGATGTGATGACATAATTCTCTGCATCTTTCAAATGCTGTATCACATATCGAGCACTAGACTGTCTATGTGTATGTTTGATTTATAGATATAATCCAGGGCAGAAAGCACAGTCCTCTTTGAATGCATTAATCATCTGCACTCTGACTCCTGTGTGTTGCCCTGAGAAGAGTATGTGATGCAATACTTTCAGTTCTAGAATGAAATAAATAAGCTGCATATTACAGTTGAATTTGCTGTTACATAACACCTTCATGCTTGCTGATTTGTAATATCCCTATGTTTTATCTGTATGTCTGATTTATTATTTCTTTAACCTTATTTCCTTCCATCCCTCATGATTCTACCCGTCCTTTTTTCCGCGGCCTCGCCTATCTCTTCCCTGTTTGTGAGCAGGTGCAGGAGGGAATCCCGGACTGCGTGTGCTGCTGCAGTGGGAGGGATGTGATTACATAAGAGAAGCAGACAGGCCTCTCCTCTCTTCTCTCTCCGCCGGTCATGCACTATTCATGAGGCTCTCTGCATCAAAAACTGCATTCCTATTCCTGACACTTCCATGGTACTGCCAGGAAAACAGCCACACTGACCATGAAGAATTTACACACCTCGTCTCTCACTCCCCAAGATACTTTCCCCCTCATTCTTCAGCTGCTTTAACCCACACTCTTAAAAATAAAGATTATTTATTGGCATTTATGGTTCCATGAATAACCTTTAACATCTATGGAACACTTCCACTGCACAAAAATTGCTTTATAGTGGAAAAGGGTTCTTTAGATTATTAAAAAGTTCTAGGGAAAAAATCCAAAGAGGATTTTCTTTTTCATGAAAATGCTAATGTTATCACATTGGACTAAAACTTGACTTTGCTCAGACAGCGTAAAATAACTTCATAATTTTTAATAATCATTTTTGTTCTTTTTTTGGGATTCCCCACCACCAACCTTATTATACTTGTGGTGTTCCCAGTGCCTACCAATAATACTTATTAATTTGTCATTCTGCTATTATCATAAGGCTGGTCATTTTCAGCACAGTACAAGAACTGTTCACTGAAAGGTTCTTTGGGGAGCCCAAATGGATCTTAAAAGGAGAGAAAAAAAGTGACTGCATCGCCACCAAGTTCATCAATTTGTTTGCTAATAAATATTGTTTAATTGATTAGGTAATGAGCTCATAGATGAGGGGATGTGTGAGTTTGCCAATAAGTTTCCTGATGTAACATTCACTATAGGTAGATCAATAAGTCCAGTAATGAGTCCAGCGATCCCACTGGCTTTACTGTCCACTTTTCAAAGTGGTTCTCTGATAAACTCATTGGCACGTTAGGAAGCATCTTGCTGCTCATAGTAAATTACACATTGGATAGATGCATCTTCATCAATGAGGCTGTCCAGTTTGAAAAGTTTACTAATGCATTTTAAGGTTTTACTAATAGACTCCTTGATGGATTCACCAATTTGTCACAGATAATCAAAGAATTCACCAATGGGATGAACTGACTTGCTTTTTCTTTAGGCCTACTATAGCCTCTTTATACAAAGTTGCAATATTGTTAGTATATTGGCTTCTGTATAAATTGCCGGTGATATCATATCACTTTGGAAAGACTACATATACTGTAAGTAACATTAATTACTTGTGTTCATTCATTAGCAAAATTTACCCATGAACTCAATCCATCATCAGCAGGATCAGTCCACTAATGACATTTGAGTTTTTTCAATCAAAGTCTAATTTGCAGTCAATTAAATGATTTTTTTTTAAACACTAGTATATGCATTTCACAGTGTTTCAACAGGTTGTCATGAGACTGCAGAGATCAATCTAAATCACTGATAAAACATTATGATTTACAGATCTGACATTTACAAATGTAATTTACTACAGGAAAACTCTACTGAACTTCATAAAGGGAGTCTGGGATAGTTTTGAACACAATGCAAAGTAAACAAATGAGGTAAATTCTACATTCAGTACTACATTAGTATGAAGAGCAGGATTTTTGATGGTGTGATTTAAGGGGTTTAATCAGGACATGAAACAGCAAATGAAACATCTCACAGACTTCATATCCACCTCTCAGAGTATAAATGCACTGTGCATGTTTCTAGTTTAGGCATGTTTTTTTTTCCATTATTCTACAATTTTCCAGGATGAACAAGAACTTGATTTGGATCTGTTTAGTCACATGTTGAGATAAAAAAAGGTGTCAAATGTAAAGTGATGCAGGTTATGGTTTAACTTTGAGCACATTCAAATGATGAAAGCATCTGGTGAGACAGCTAGAGGGAAAAAGAGAGATAGAAACGCTTGGAGTGCTCCTGTAGCAGATAGACAATCTTGTGCTTCCAGTAGAACGAGAGTGCGAGAAGAATTTTCAGCCATTTAATGAGCAACATGACAGGATGTGAAAAAGAGTTGCTGTGAGAGTACTGGCGGTGGCGGTGCACACAGTTTTGTAACTTCAAGAAAAATTGAACAAACACATTTCAAACACTGGTGAAGCGTGTGATTTATGCTGCATTAAAGAATACAGTGAACTTGATTGAACAATGATTTTTTAAACAGGCTTCCCAAACTCTAATCTGCCATTGGTCAGTCAAACAGACAATCCCATTGGTTGAGCCAGATCTGCTGCATTGAGAAGTTCTTTCTTTCT
Source organism: Acrossocheilus fasciatus (assembly GCA_036784905.1). Taxonomy (NCBI): domain Eukaryota; kingdom Metazoa; phylum Chordata; class Actinopteri; order Cypriniformes; family Cyprinidae; genus Acrossocheilus; species Acrossocheilus fasciatus. The sequence goes on along the minus strand of CM071951.1, from coordinate 7,849,615 downwards.
TCTTACAGTATATATCATATATTTCAGGTTTGAAGTACTGTATGCTACCCTTTACTCCGGTATACCAATGTTTACCAATGTCAACCCACCACAACTGGGAATAAAAGCCTCTTTTATGGGGTAGTCGTGGCCTAATGGTTAGGGAGTCGGGCTTGTAACCTGAAGGTTGCTGGTTCGATTCCAACACCTGCAGGAATTGAAGGTGGGGATTGTGAATGAACAGCACTCTCTCCACCTTCGATACCATGACTAAGGTGCCCTTGAGCAAGGCACCGAACCCCTAATTGCTCCCCGGGCGCTGGAGTAAGGCTGCCCACTGCTCCGGGTGTGTGTTCACTGTGTGTGTGTGTGTGTTCACTACTCACTGCTGTGTATGTGCACTTGGATGGGTTAAATGCAGAGCACCATTTCAAGTATGGGTCACCATACTTGACAATACGTCACGACTTAACTTAACTTAACTTTTGCTTTGTGTTTCTGTGTATAAGGATACATAAACCAGAATGATTCAGAGAGCTGCTTATTGATATCTGAATGTTCCAAGTACAAATCAGTTCATCTGATTAATTATGCCTATGTGAGTAACCCCTAGAGCTGAACACAAAGCACATTGTGGAGGATGGGGGTCAGGCTCTTGTTGCCATGGTGTCACTGCTCATCACGGTTTCTTCTGTCAGGAGAGAACCACACGATGCCTCTTCCCTTGCCGGATGGAGATTCCAAGATTTCCAAGAAATCTATCTGTCAGCAACTCAGCTGATGTACAAACACCCTCCCATCTGGAGCGTATGGATTACATCTGGCAATTAAATATATATATATATATATATATATATATATAACTTTTATTCTACTTGTACATGCAAAGAAAAAAATGACAATAACATGAATATAAATAAGTAGGTGGGCAGTGAAAGAGCAAACTAAGCCCTCAAATAACTGCTCATAAAAACATCCTCGTTTGTTTTTGTGACCTGGTCATTTTCTTGGAAAAGTACAGTCTAGCATCACTGCTTTACCCAATTAAAAAGTCTCAGGAGACTTGAGTCGACTTACAGCTCTGTTAATTAAGGACAAAAGATGAAGCAGTCAGGGCTCTGTAAGAATCTGGTTTCCTAATATGGGTCTCTGTAAAGCAAGACCGGTCCATACACAGTGATATTGCTGTTGTATGACAGAGTTGGTTTTGTAAGATGTACCAACATTAGTATTCTGAACAGGAGGGCTTCGCCATCTGTTAGAGACATATCTAACCTCTGTACATCCTTCAGGGCAGCAGTGCACAGTGTAATTATTCAGGTGTGAGTCAGAGAATTTTGTATGGTTTCAGTGTAACACTCTTATAGTGTTTTTCACAATTTCTGATGCCAAGGAACCACAGAATATAATGATCTCCTTGTCAATGGCCCCCCTCCAAAAATCTTAATATTTTAGCACATACAAAATTGCACTTCATTTATTGGCTTTGGCTGAGAGCATTTACATTATATATATATGGCTAATTAAATGCTTAAAAAAATTAATTAAAAAAAGCTGACGGCGTATCTGAGATCAAATTTAATATAGTATATTGTATTTTCTTTCACAAAACTATACGAAATTAATAGAACAAACCAATCAAAAATATTATTGTGGTTTCTCACCAATCTTAAAAAAAGAAAAGAAAAAAAAAGCGGAATGAAATAGTAATATCAAAGAATGGTAAAGGTAAAAATATTTTATTAACATTAATATTAGTTTGCATGTTTACTTTGATAGTAAGGACAGATACATTTAGAAGTTTTCATGGACCCCCTAGTATAGTTTTGCGGCCCCCTGGGGATCACTATATGCTTGTTATGTACCACTCAATGAAATAATAAAAAAAAAAAAAGAAGTTATTCTGTTTGTCTTTCTCATTAAAATGCAAACTGTTGCTATTTAAAATAGATGGTACAGTAACCCAGCAGGGGTTCAGGGGTTTCAGTGATACACCAGACTTTGATCACAGCAGAGAATCAGCACATATAAAAATCAGTCATGCGTTGCGGTTCAAGGACACGCTCAATGCAAATCACACATAACGATATCAGAATATAGATTTATATTAGCTGCTCATTGCTTTCTTTATGCATGGAAAGTACAGGAAATTGTAAAGGAAAATATTTGTTATTAATTTATAATGATTTAAATTAATTTTATTAAATTAGTCAGACCCTCATACTTAAGAGTCAAACCATTTTAAATGCTTTTAAACTATTCCCAAGCAGTAGTATGTTTACTTCAGCGGTACTTAGAGGAATAGTTCACCTACAAATAAAAATGTGCTGAAAACTGACTCCATCCAAGGTGTAGATAAATTTGTTTCTTCATCAGAACAGATCTGGAGGAATTTAGAATTACATCACTTGCTCACCAATAGATCCTCTGCAGTGAATGGGTGCCGTCAGAATGAGTCCAAAGAGCTGAAAAAAAAAAACATCACTATAATCCATAGGTATCCACACAATGCCAGTACATCAATTAACATCTTGTGAAGCGATGTCTATAATAAACAATTCCATTATTAAGACATTTAATAACGACATTTAAACATTTATTAAAAAAACAGGTGTTTGAACTATTTTTTAGGCAGGTTCAGATGGTAATTCAAAAGATTTTGCTTTGTTAAACCAACAAAACCTATACAAATGAATTGTGTAAAACAGCTAATTGTGATTTATGTAGTGGTTTTTCAGTTCCTTTTAAAGGTAAAGATCCATTTCTATGTGCTTTACTAGCACGACAAATAATAGCACATTTGTATTACCAAAGCATTTGCACTTTAGCTGCGTACAAAGAAAATAAAGAAAAAACAGTGTGAAACAATGCACATAAATGATCAAAAGACAGAATATGAAGACTAACTGAAAAACGAGTGATAAAATATATTTAGAAATAAAGGCAAAAGATAAGAAAATATTAAGTAAGAGCAACACTAGAAATGGGAGCAAGTCTCCTTATCAGCATCTCATTTTCTCCTATTTTCACACTTTCATACAATGCACAGGAGTCATTAATATGCTAATAGCTGCATTCCGTACTGCATTGAAATGAGTGTATTTAATCAAATGTGCTGTGACAGTCAACTTCAAATCGAATGCCCGGTTCACCTAAATTACCCCATAATACACATTATGTGCGTTTCATCAGCATATTTTCAGTGGTTTTAGTATGTGTAGTGCACAGAAACAGTGTTTGTGTATTTGTATTCATGTCATCTCTCCGTTTTCCTCTCGCTCCTGTGCTCTGTCTATAAGGCAGTGGTAAGTGTAGCCCTCTCCCCTCAGGACAGGGCATGTAAGGTGACGGCAGCGCTCCTTTACTTGATGTTGTGCGTGACCTCAGCGGTAAGGCTTCTCTTTCAGTGTTTCCTCGCTCCCTCAGGGAGCACTTCCTCTATTCATCAGCATACTGCTGCCACAACAGCTTCTCTGCCATTAGCCGTGGAGTCACAGTGAGCGTTCATTAGAGGGAGGATTTGTGTAAAGGTGAATAAGCACAATGTAGAGAATCTACACGTTCCCCCATTTATGTTTGCACATCATTAGAGCATTTTATAAGCACAGGGATTTCAGAGGTACAGTGTAAAGAAGCTACTACCACACGCCAACATAATCTCATAGCAATTCATAACTAAGTTTTCATGAATTTGTTTTGCATCCCAGTGGTGGTTATGTTTAGGGGTGGGTGTTCATACTTACATTATATGTTTTCAAAATCAACACCAACTGTAAGTTTCCCTGTGAGATTGGGTTGTACATACTCTGCTATTACTGAATAAGCCCTTATTAAAGATGGACTAGAATAAACCCACAACATTAAAGTTTTTCTTCTACCCTTTATTCTTCATGCAGTTTATCAAAGGCATTTGTCATATAGTTGCACAACTAATATTCTCTTGTTTTGAAGGGAATGTACTGTCCTTAACATAATTGCAATTTGTGTGTCATTAACAGTTTTCTTATGCAACAGCTTTCACACTCATTTTTACTTTGATGCCAAAAATGGTTCCCTTAAGAGCCTTTCAGTGAATAGTTAACAATAAAACTAAAACAACTTAAGAATAAAAACACCTTTTTTTCCTGGGTGAAAAGAACATTTTAAGAATCTGAAGTTTGGAAAGTTTTGGCTTTGTTTTCCTATTGATGTGCTCTCATACATTATATGTATTGACATTGCTTTGTCCATTCTCTGTAGAATCCACGTTCTCACATTCAATTCAATTCAGGTTTATCTGTGTAGCGCTTTTTACGATACAAATGGTTGCAAAGCAGCTTTACAGGAAATGAAGTTTCTACAATATATTTATATATTGTAGAAACTTAATATATTTAACTCATCTCTTCTCTGGTGTTTGGTCATCTCAGATCATTTAAGGGTTGGATCAAGATTTATGTACGATACCTGCACACTGTTGGTCAAACTACTTTTCAGTCATTATTATGTTCAGAAAGTATGACAACAATAGTAAATAAAGCCAAAACCTGGACACTTCAGACAATAAAAAAAAAATCCCTGCTGGGACATGGATGATAAAGGACCAGTTCACGTCCAGAATAAAAATGTCTTGATAATTTACTCACCCCTGTGTCATCCAAGATGTTCGTGTCTTTCTTTCTTCAGGAAAACATTCCAGGATCTTTCCCCATATAGTAGACTTCAATGGTGGGTTGAAGGTGCAAACAGCAGTTTCAATGCAGCTTCAAAGGGCTCTACATGATCCCAGCCGAGGAATAAGGGTCTTAACCTAATGAAACGATCGGCCATTTTCTAATAAAATATAACAATTTAAGTACTTTTTAACCATAAATGCTCGTCTTGCACTAGCTTGACTTCACGCATTACATAGTCACGTTGGTCACGTGTGACGCAGGTGGAAGTACCGACCCAGTGTTTACGAAGCGAATGTGCAAAGTCAAACGCTCTTTACAAAAACAATGATGTTGGGTGAGTGAAATGGAGTTTTTCACTCTGCCCTACCTTTTTTAAACTTTTTGAAGTACACAGACAATGTGACTTTTCCAACGTGATTACGCAATGCGTGAAGTCGCTCATGTGCATCGAAGAGCTAGTGGTTAAAAAGTATATAGATTTGTAATTTTTTTTTTTTAGATTAGGGGTGTACGGTGGCCGAGAGAGCTCAACGCGCTGCAAATAGAAAAAAAACACCTGCAAATTAAGAAAACAACACACAACACACGCTGCAAATACTCACAATACAAACAAATAAAGAAACGCACTGCAAATACTCACAGCACAACCTATTCTTTTTTTGGTTGTGTTGTGAGCATTTGCACCACCTGCTGTCAAACCGATGAAGATGTTTTCTTGATTTGCTGGTGCTTTTTCTATTTGCATGTGTTTTCTGAAGTTGCAGCACATTGATCTCTCTCGACCACCGTAGGGGTGAGTAAAATTATCAGGAAATTTCTTTCCTGGAAGTGAACCACAGATGCCAATGAATAATCACATTACAGCTGCAAGGTTGTTTTTTGCTGATCTGCTTAATGTTTTTAATATTTTAGGTAGTTCCTGACAATATATGAACTTCAGTTTTCCTCTGCATAATGTACACGTTTTGCTTGTTACTGGACTTAGCTGGAGGTTGCTGGAGATTATTTATTTATTGGGTCTTGACATCATGTTGCCTCTGTGCTGGAGGTGTAGGAGTACACGCAGACTCCCTGGAGGAGGGCAGTGAACTCCTCACAGCATGAGAGAAAAAGAGAGAAAGTCTGATTCCCCAGAGGTCACAAACACATGCACATGCACACAGCGCTCTGTCTGTATCCCCCCACCTCTCATCCTCAGTCACTGCTTTCTGACTGAAGATGGGCCTCCACTTAGTGTTAGTCAACACCACTAGTTTTCCCCTGTGCCTAATTCCTTAATCGGCCCCCCACTGAGGCACTCAGGACCCCCGGAGAGGGCCGAGTGTGCAGTTAACTGCACAAAGGAGGGCACATGTGTGTTACAGGGGGTCTTTGTTGCATTGTGGCATGCTCTCGGCCTCATGGTGATTACCCGCACCAGGGGTCCCGCATTGTACCACTGCACCCGAGAATCTCACCTTTACAATCCCCCCCACTGAGAGCCAGCAGGGGGCTCGCTGCTGCTTCGCCAATCACTGTTCTTTTACAGTGAGCGCAGGCACTTATCTCAAGCACTTAAACACTAATGCATACACTAAACACTCACTTACACACACAACAGACACATTCCTAAAGGAGACCTACAACACCATTCATTACTCTAAGAGCAGAGTACTCACAAGCACTTAAACACCATACACTTAAACAGCCACGCACCTTCAATCTCACTATCTAATCGCTTCTTGTGTACACGCTTGTCATTCACTTGCTACCATTCAAAAGTTTGAGGAAATGTTTTGAGAGTCTCTTATGCTCATCAAGACTGCATTTATTTAATCAAGTATTATTGAAAACATACAATTTCAAATATGAAGTTTAATATATTTTAAAATGTAATTTCTTCTTATGATGCCAAAGCTGAATTTTCAGCATCATTACTCCAGTCTTCAGTGTCACATGATCCTTCAGAAATCATTCTAATATGATGATTTTGCAGTTATTAATTTCAGTTTTAAAAAATGTCCTGCTTATATTTTTGATGAATAGAAAGTTCAAAAGAACAGCATTTATTTGAAACTGAAATCTTTTGTAACATTATTGTCTTTATTATTGCTTTCTATAAATGCAAAATATTAATTTCTTAATAAAAACTACAAAGTATTTTAAACTTTTGATGTTAATGTATGTAAGACTTAGGTTTGTAACAAAACATTCTTTGCTCATATGGATCATTTTTATCATTGTCATTGTTTTATTTAAACATTCAACAATATTGGTGAAAACCATACCCACTAAACTTATTATACATATATTATTTAATACACATATTATTATTATTATTTTTCCAAATGCATTTTATTTTACTTTTCACTGGTACCATTTGACCTCATTTCTTATCCTGTCACAGTTTTTTTTTTATTGTGAACATTGATGCTTTTTTTTTCAATATAGTACTTTGAACTTTTGTACAAATAAAAGAACACTGTCTCTCTACCTTCCTCACTCACTTTCAGAGATGGAGACAGAGAGAGTTTGTCCTGTGGTGCTCCTGTCACAGAGAAGCATGAGCTCCAGCTCCAGGACCTTGATGGTTTCAGTCAAACACCACCAACTCTTCACCCTCTCCACCACTGATCAAGAACCAGTCCTCAATAAACTTCTTCAATTATTCAACCCTTTGTGCATACACAACAACATCGACTCAAAATCAAATGCCTTGATCCCGTGCAAACATTGCAGAGCTCTTAGGGGAAGAAACCACAATGCTTCTGCCAACCCATAAACCCCCAGGAGGAGCATGCAATAAAGATAAAGTCTGAAATATCTAATGATAGATTGGGAGAAAGAAACCATCAATAATGTATGGACAAATTGGGTCTAAAGGATAGACTGTAAAAATCTATGGCTCTTCACACAGAAACAAAACACGGTTGTCAGTTCTATTTGGAGCTCAAAATATGGCTCTGTTTGTGCACAATTTAATAAAAGAGACTGACAAGCTCATGATATAACCAAACTGACTGCCTAAAATTCACAACTGAATTTTTAGAGCGAGTTTGGTTGATATGTGCTGCAGGAACACAACTGCAAAAGTTTATGTCACTGACATAATATTCCATAAGGCGCATGCTGCAGGTTATTCTTTGCTGTCAATCATTAACATTAGGCCCGTCAATCTCTCTCAGGTTATGGAAGAAATAGTAGAATGAGACAAAACTCTTGTATTGAGGCAAAGTCATTAAAAAATGAACTAGATGGAATTTTTCCATATCTGAAATGATGAGCCATACTGAGCAGTAGCTACACAGAATAGTTTAGAATAACAATTTTAACTTTAAAAGATGCGAAATCTGTAATCACAGCACCAAAATTTATCACTATGATTACAGGCATTAGAAATATCTACAGATTTTACTCAATCTGCTCCTGTTTGCATCTATCAGACAATCTGAGATACGTCTGTGCGGCCTGCATGAACATTGCCAATGTTTAAAAGTGTAAATAATGCATAAAATTGTAGGTAGAGGGGTAGCAGCGGCCCTTTTGAAGAGTCGAGAGGCAATACGAGCTCCACACGTGATTAACAGCCGGCTCTTCGGTCTCTGTCAAACAGATGCTGTTTTTAGCACAGAATCCTTAATATTAATATCCGTCATCCGTTCTGATTTGCCCCTTCCTTAGTAAATGAGATCCTCTAATGGGAATAATTCCACTGTCTGAACTGGTTCCGTCCTCCCTCTGTCAGCAGAAACAGATGAGGCCCTCGAGTCCGTCAAAGGAGGATGTGGATGTTCAGAGGAGCGATTGTTAAGACGACAGACACACGAGAGCTGCGGGATGCAATCAACAAAAACGTGATGAATCATTCTGGGCTTCTTTACATGTTTGGATCACTTTAGATAAATCTTTGTTACTTCGGTGTGGGCAGGTCCCAGTACTCATAACTCATTGTCTGTTTTAGCTGCAAAACGAAGCCACATCTAGAACAAAAGAAGAGCTATTTTTTAGGGAAGAAAAGGCTCCATCTGAGATAACAGCTTGCATATTGGTGGTCTCAAGGCAGCATACAGTACTCCCACACAGAACGCATGTCCGCCTAGCAACCGTCTCCTCTGGCCGAGCAGCAGGCTCATCCCGACTGATATTAGCCTCTAATGAAACCAGGCAACGGGCTGCAAAATCCTCCTAATGCCTAGTATATGAATAGAGTCCAAATCATGGCCCACCAATCAGTTCCTATGGTAACCTTACTCGCAGTTCACTTCTTGATTTCGCTTTAATGATCACACTAGGGAATGTATTGGAGGAATACAGGATGTACATGTGTGAAAGGGAAAGAAATATGAGGGAGAGAGAAGACGTGTGAATGAGTCATTGTGCTCAAGCTGTTGAACAAATGTATTCAAATGAGGTGAACCTAAATTCTGCGTAGCTTTTCAAAAACAAGCCGACTTCATTAAACTCCTGTATAACAATGCTTACAGTGTCATAGTTGCTCTCTCCAGCGAGTTTTATTGTTCTGTACCTGTTTGAATTCTATCGAAACATTACAAGGGGAAGAGAGCGAGAGAGACAGAGAGTGAGTCACTGGCTCGAGCTGCTGCATGTGTAAATGATAAGTAGACAATGCAGTTTGTCTTCCCATAACCACAGCAGCAGCACTATGAGAGAAACCCCTGCAGTTACTTTCTTCCTAGATTTTTGCAGGTGAAACATTACTTCCATATTTGAGTGTTTTTTTGTTTTGTTTTTTTTCTTCTCAACTTTAGCCAGTTTATGTCCCGAGGGTTGATTTTTGTTCAAATTAAAACATTTACACTTCCAACAGTGTTTATATAATCTTATAATCTTAATCGTATAATTTTAATTATGCAAAATCACAAAAACGTGCTAAAATCTATTAAGATAAAGTAAGACAAGCATAAAAAATTCCACAGTCATTTCCACCAGACCTAAAAAAAAAAAAAATGTTCCTAAATAGATGGCAAAATTTAGTGTACTCATTTACAAAGTAGACAACAAAGTTGGTGAAGAATAAGGTTGAAAATTAGACATTTGATGTTTGAACAAAAGAAAAACCAACATAAACAGTCATCACAGTGAACATAATACTGTGTTTTATTGTACATGTCCAATCAAGCTGTCATTTTGTCACATTATGCAAAAAGAGAAAAATATATTTATTTATGGGCATTTCTGATACATATGTTAGCTGTGAGCCTTAGCAAAACTAAAAAAGTAATCCATTATTTTATTTAAAAAAAAAAAAGTTTACAGTGTAATTTCCACGTCTGTCATTTCCATCACAATCATAATGATGTGGTTGAAAAAAGCTCTAAAAATTCAAAAAATATTCTACTTTAACATATTCGAACAAAGTATAAACTAGTGAAAGTGCAAAAATAAATAAATACATATATAAAAAAAACAGTGCGCATTCTACATTTTCTAAAGGTCCACAGGGCAAAAGTGCCCATCACTGAACAAACCCATATGTAACCACCCATATTATTTCTATACTTCTAGCTGATTATTATTTTCTCTTGTGCTAAGAACACAGATGCTGAAAAGGCCTGAATCAAAGTATAGATGCTGGTCCCTGTGCTTGTTCTTCAGGACTTTGATATTGTGATTAAATCAGAATCACAACCCACCCATCTTACTGGAAGTCAAGATGCTTCAGCATCCATGTGTCTAATACAGCAGAATACCACCAATATCCCTTTAAGGCAAGTAAATATAATGCAGGCACGGAGAAAAGCCAAATAAGTTTCAATAATTTGAATCATGAATAAAATGTATAAACAATGGGATCATGAAATGTATTTTTTTAAGCTCATCTCTCTCACACACACAGAATTTTTCAAGCTGGTCCTACTAAAGCACATGTAAAATTCAAAAGTGAGCCTACAATCTCCTTCATATGTCTTTCTCCTTCCTGTAGGGTCTTCTAAATTTGCTTACTGACACACGAGAGCACACCTGCCTCTATCTATCATTCTCTCATATCTAATTACACGAACTTGAGAACAAATACGGTCCTGCAGTGAGTATTGCCAAACCAAGAGACCATTTAGAGTCCATTAAAAGAGACTGATATGACTTATCAACACCAAGTGTTTAAGTGCAACTTAATCAAAAGTGCAACTGTCCCGTTCAGTCTACTTCTCAAGTGGAGAGGAGAGATGAGGAAAAAGACATGACACTCATTTAGAACAGTCAGCAGACTCTGAGAACACAATTTTGGTACATTGCTGACGAAATGATGCACCATACTGTAATTTACTGATGCTACAGGCACAGGACCTGTTGTCCTGGCAGACCGATGCGCGTTTAGTCTGTCTGGCTAGCAAGGCTGTGTCTGGATGGTGGCCTTAGGATATGGTGCTGTAACAAAGCCAGTCATAAATTTGCCATAAATCGGCAAGCCGCTCATTAGTTAGTCCCACTTCATCTGGAAATTGAAATGCTAATTCAATAGTAATGGCCAGCACAAGAAATGCAATTGGTCTTCTACATTTATAGAAGAATGAGAATGTGGACCACCAAAAGCACTAGTGCACACACAACTCAAAGTGCTATGGGTAAGGTCAGTTTTTTTGTTGTTGATGCCTTGGAGCCCAGAATATGATGATCCCCTTCCTAATATATGAATTCAGCTTTATATTTTCATGTATACCAACCCATATACTGTTTGATGAAAGTTCTATCATAACAACTCTCTGAAGATTTTAGCATGGTAATGGTTATGGCAATGTTAATGTATTTGGTCTTGGCGGAATAGATCTATGCTGCTGCTGCTGAGTTGCTGCTATTATTGTTGTTATTGTTGTAGTTGTAAATTATTGCTGCTGCTACAAGCAAGTACAGGAACTTGCTACTGCCAGTGCATATGGCGATACAGTGCTGAGAGTATTTAAGACATGTTGCTGCTGCACAAATAGCATATAAAATAACCCACAGCAGATCTATACAGGTGGAGCTGGGGAAAGTGGAGGGTTTCAGAGGAACTCTGAAAGCATGCTGCAAAATGCTCAAATGGATGCTCACCAGCCATTTGAATGTAAAGCAGCAAGCTCATTGGCTGCGTATGCAACATGAACCAATCAGCTTGTGCTAAATCATTTAACGTTGTGAATCTCATCAGTTACGTTAAGACCCATCAGTCTGTGCCCTCTAGAGTTTCTATGGCATTACTATGTATAATATTATAATAAATAATTGTCTTTTATATATTCATTGCACTAACACAAGTTGTGAAATATTACCTGGAAAATACCTACTTTTATATTTACACTGGAGTTGTTTTATTGTTTTTTTTTTTTTTTACTACATGCAAATGTGTTTGCTTACTGATGAAAAACCTGTCTGTCACAATTACTCTCATGATTTTTGACCATTCAGTAGAAAGAAGAAATGTATATAAATCTAAATATATTTCATTAAGATCATTAATAGTGTTTTCAATTTTTCACCCACTTGCACCCCACTGGATCCTGGTTTAAAAACCTTTATTTCATGCTTGTTCCTCCAATTTTACAAATGCAGTGGATATAATTGTTACCGAACACTTCAACCACAGTCAACTTTCTCCACAAAAAACATCCCTAGTTTAATATCTTAAGAGCTTTATCTCACATGCTGGAGCTGTGATACACACGTTGATGACTAATAATCTTCACATTGCTGCCGGGCTCCAGACAGGCTGCTTTTTCTGTGAGTGAGGCTGGTGCCATAAACCTCTAACAGCTGCCTTCTGCTCTTCACTAATGACCAGAATATTCATAATGGGGAAGACATCTGTGTCATCACTGATTTCTGGAAGCCTAATTATGATTACCGTTTGCCCTCCTTCTCACCTGGGACACATAAGCTGCCATTTAGCTTGTTTGTGATTTCCAGAGCCTTAGCTAATCAGCAGTCCTGAAACAAGTGAACTTGTTACGGTTTTACTTTCATTTTAACTCAGAATTGACTCAAACATATTTCTTGTATTAGAGATTACTACAGAAAGCATTTCTGTAAGTTTAAAAACAGTACCTAACATTATTACAGTATATGATTTTCACTTGTACATCAGAAAAAAATATCTCAAAATATCTCATGACTCATTATGTTTTTGTAAAAGTAGGGGTTGACCACATGCTGATCCATTAAACAAAGAAAAAAAAAGGCTACATGCTTATATAATGTCACAGCTTTAATGGCTCTGAAGCTCAGGTCCTTATCATTTATTTATTTACTTCTGAATCACATCGACAGCATGCTGCAGGAACCCCACCACGTCACTGTTGACAGCGGCACCATGCAAGGCTGCGCAGAGGTAGGAATGGAAAGATGATGTGATGATGTTTTCAGTGACATCAGTACAAACTCAAAAATAGAGTCACGTAATTCATACATTATCAGGGAAATGCTCAGACGCATTGACATTACTTTATGCTGACTCAAAAAGACCCCTGTTTCCTCTGGGATTTTAGCTCCATTTGTGTGAAAGCCTTTTTTCTGTTACTGCAGTGGGTTTTTTATTGCATTACTTTCGTTTAAACATGATGTGGTTGACATGGGAGAATAAACCCTCTAATGTGCCCAGCAGTCTGAGAGTCGTGCCAGAACTTCCTCCCTCCCCGTCATCACACACACCAAAGTGCACTTTTGTACTGAAAATATGTGCACTGCTCCTCTACCTACAGTATGCTATTATTTTAAATCCAAAAAACACACACATTCTTCCTCTGTTAGATGCAGAAGTTAGATTAATGAGTTCTAATGAGGCACTCTTTGTCCTGTTTTTTTTTTCTTCTTTTCTAATAACTTTGCGACAATAAATGACTAATATAAAATTGGCATCTTAGAACGGGGGGGGGGGGGGGGGGGAGCACAGTCTGTTCCTCTTAACTGCTCGTGTTTGGTTTCCACACTCTTGAGGATGTGAGCATGGCACACAATGGCTGTCTTCAGTATAGTCTCTGATTGCCAGACTGAAGGGACATGACTGACCTTTGTGGTTTTAATTGGAACGGCTGCCAGGCAAACAGAAAACTTTGGCCAATTGTCGGAGCTCTGTTTAGTAGTCATGACTCTTCTTGAGAGTTAGTGGGAAAACAGCAATAAGCAAGTTAATATCCTGATTTGTCATTTTCAGTTGAATACTTTGTCAGTCTCACTTTAATAATCCATTATATTTGAATATCATATATAGTCATATTTTATAATTGAATACAATCCCATGGAGTGAAATTACACTACTTTTCAAAGTTTGGGTCAGTTTTGTTTTCTTTCTGAACACTCCTTTCAGAAAGGATTCAATAAATAAAAATGACAGCAATGGTGTTAACAAGGTTATAAAAGAATTCTATTTCAAATAAAAACAATTCTTTTGAACTCTGCACTCAAAGATTCCAGTAAAAATATATTCCAGCACAGCTGTTTTCAACATTGATAATTAGAAATGTTTCTTGTGCAGCAAATCAGCATATTAAAATGATTTCTGAAGGATCATGTGACCTAACTATTTGCCAGATGCCGCTCATTTGAATTCAAGAATCCTCCTGTTCTTCTTAGGAAATAATACTGGCAAGAAGGTCAGGATCCACTTAATGTCAAGAAGCCAGACAAAGCCTAGTCATTGTAGCTTATCCTGGCTAAGAATAATCTATTTAGACAGTAAAAGACCATCTGACTGACATGTAAATTATCCAAACATGGCTTGTAGGCAGTCCATAAGCATGTCGTCGGCTCCAGAGACTTTCCCCAATCAACCTGATATTGTATAAAATGCCTCAATGACTTCTCATTCTGCATGGCTTTGACATCTTTCCACTGATTTATTGCCATTTGATCCTTGGATTTCCTTATACCCTGACCTTAAACCTTCCTTTAACCCATCTCCTCTTCTCTCCCATGTGGTCCATAACAGAATACACTCTGTAGTAGGCAGGATGAAAAAGAGAGAGGGAGATCTGTCTATGAATCCTATTATTTTTAATATATCAAATTTGTGCTGCTCATTTATGATAGATGGTCTTGACAGTTGCATTACAGGGCTCCTGTCTTGTGTCTGAGTCTGAGAGAGAGAGAGAGAGAGAGAGAGAGAGAGAGAGATTACATAACTGAAGTCTGCTTTATGAGAACTGAGAGAGGCGTGATGTTCCTGACTGCAGATACTGAGCTCCAACATCAGAAGGACCACTAGTGAGCTTTCAGTCACATCCACTGCTTGTTTCAGATACATGTGACATGTGTTATCAACAGAGATCTCTTCTCAAACAGAGCTCATTTTCTGGGTAATACTGAGTCACTCCCACACAATTACACAGAGTTCTGATCAATTTTCCTGGTCTGTATTCAAGGAAATATCCATGTTGGCTATCCACCTTATATTTCGATGCAAAAGCAAGCTATTTCCTGGGAATGGGCAAGATATCAGATTTATTAGCCGATATAAATAACTAGAACAATAACAAAGTACAGTAAATAGTAAAAGTATTTGACTAATAATAATTATTGAAAATAATAGGTAACGCTTTATAATAAGGTTCCATTTGTTTACTTTTGTAAAGAAGATATTTTGAAAATTGTTGGTAACCAAACAGTTGCTGGTAGCCATTGACTTCCATAGTATGGAGAAAAGTCAATGGAAATCAATGGGGACCAGAAACTGTTTGATTATCCACATTCTTCAAAATATCTTATTTTGTATTAAGCAGAAGAAATAAATTCATACAGGTATGGAACAACATAAGGATGAGTACATTTTCAACTATCCCTTTAAAGTTAGTTAACTATAATTAACTAATGTTAAGTAATGAGACCTATTGTAAAGTGTTACGAAATATTATGATGACAAATGTGCAATATCACGCAGCATAATGGATTTTTTTTTTTTTTTTTTTTGTAGAGCTAAAATAACTGGACATGGCTGATGCCGGAAGCCTAGCACATTCAAGATAGCTGAGCCCACTCATACAGTAAAAATACAGTGATTTTAAAAAGAAAAATGGATGGGTATAAACTGGCTACAGTTTGGATCATAAGGTTGCATTCCCATTAAAACAAATCTCTAAATTCTGTCAGAATATAATAATAAAACATTTTTAAAAAATGAGAAAAATTTTAAAATAAGATCATATATTTTTATTCAGTTTCTCCTTGTAGTAGCTGTATAACCAATATTTAACTTTATTTTTGCTAATTTTTCAAAAGTTTACATACCTTTAATATTGTCTTGCCTCCTCAAGCATCAGATGTTGTTTGCATCATTTTGTGATTCTGCATAAGGCCATCAACTGTCTTGAGTGGCAAAGCTGGATCTCAACAATATACATGCACTGTAAAGAAAAACAAAAGAATGCAATTTTTTTGTAGAGGTATGTAAACTTACTGTACGAGCGCAATTTATACACAGTATTTATATACCAATCGCATCAGTCATCATAAAGCACAGAACGCTTTTAAGAACTGATAAACAACATCAGTAGCATTTCCATTAGTGAGATTAAGTATTGTACAATTACAAATCATTCCATGCACAGATTTCTCAGCAGGGTTAGCTAACCAAACAGAAGCGCCGTGATGGTGGAACAGCTTTCGTGATGTGGCAGCTCATGAATGCTCACTTGTCAGTTGCTAGGGTAACTCTGGTGCTGCTAGGTAGCTAACTAAACTAGCTGATATGTGACACTGCACAACAAAACTGTTCAATTTTTTGAAATTGAGATTTATACATCAATAATAAATAAATAAATATGCTTTCCATTGATGTATGGTTTGTTAGGATTGGACAATATTTGGTCGAGATACAACTATTTGAAAATCTGGAATCTGAGGGTGCAAAAAAATATCTAAATATTAAGAAAATCGCCCTTTAAAGACTCCTAGGTCGCCATCCGCCGTTAAATTTAGAAGAAGAAAAAAAACTAGGCAGGAATGGTAAAAAAACACAGCAAATGTTGTAAAGCTTTTGCATTGCTATGCTGCAGTCAGATGATTACATTGACAGGTCTCAGATGAGCGCTTTTCAGGCACAAGCTATACAAAAAACAGCCATGGCTTTTATTATTGCCTGGAGTTTTACAACATGACATGTAAGAGTGTGTGAGATTGTTATGTGTTGTCCAAATGAAGTCCTTAGTGATGCATATTACTAATCAGAAATTAAGTTTTGATATATTTATGGTAGGAAATTTATATAATATCTTCATGGATCATGATCTTTAATTAATATCCTAATGATTTTTGGCATAAAACAAAAATCAATCATTTTGACCCATACAATGTATTGTTGACTATTGCTGCAAATGCTATTTATGACTGGTTTTGTGGTCCAGGGTCACATATTTGGTTAACAGAAGAACATAATAGGAGAAAGCCTGAGACATAGGTAACAAGCAATCTATTTGATTTCTTACAATATAATTCTGATTTCACAACACCTCAATGGGAAGAAAAACAAAACAAAACAAAACAACAACAACAACAACAACAACAACAACAACAAAAAATGTAATTGTGTCAAAAAGAGCCAGATCCAGCTACAATAACCATTCAGTCTGATGATGAGCTCTTCTCACACAGTTGTCTACTTCCTGTCTGTAAGCCACTGCTGTTGCAGACTTGTAGCTCCTGAGAGCAGGAGGTGGAGTGGTGTGGGTGCAGCCTGCAGAGTTATCTCTCATCTCAGCCGCTGGCTAAATTGAAAGTGACACCGGTGAAATTAAGACAATCGACTGCCAGGTGAGGCCAATGGCCTTGTCCATAGCATTTACTCTTGAATCTTGGACAGACGAATTCATATGCACTGCTTCCTCCGTCAAGAAGCACTCTCTCACACACATAAACAATCTCACGCACACTTACATGTCATGTTGTAAAACTCCAGGCAATAACAAAAGCCATGGCTGTTTTTTGTATAGCTTGTGCCTGAAAAGCGCTCATCTGAGACCTGTCAATGTAATCATCTGACTGCAGCATAGCAATGCAAAAGCTTTACAACATTGCCTGTGTTTTTTCACCATTCCTGCCTAGTTTTTTTTTTTTTTTCTTCTAAATTTAACGGCGGATGGCGACCTAGGAGTCAGCGCTGTCGTGGTGACGCTGATGGATTTATGCAAATGTCAAGGCTGGCTTTGTGCTGTGGCTGTAGCCTTTTGGAAGGCATGTCTCCAGGGAGGGAGACTGGGACTTGGAATGCAGTTGTTTCATCTTCAAAGGCTCTCCTGAAAATAAGCAGACACACTAAATCACCTGCTGGCTTTATTTATTTATATGGTGATGTGCAGAACAGGCGAGTACAGCTGAGGGCTCACGAGAGAAAGAGGAGGAGACATAAAATGGTCATTTTTATGCTGCGGCTTCTGTATGTCAGCTGATGACAACTATAAACAGTATGTTAGCCAAAGTGTCCTTTTGAAGTTAATCTGCCATGGTTAGTAACATATGTAGTTCTTACAACAAAATACGTTACAGCATTTATTATGTTGGTTAATGTTATACTCTACCTACTGTTCAGTAAAGTTTGTGGTCACTACCTTTTTTTTTAATAATACTTTTACTCAGCAAGGATGCATTAAATTGAGCAAAAGTGACAGCAAAGACATTTACAACATTGCAAAATATTTCTATTTTGTATAAATACTGTTCTTTTTAACTTTCTAAAATATGCTGTTAAAAAAAAAATCACAGTTCCAACAAAAATATTAAGAAAAACCGTTTTCAACATGAATAAGTAATGTTCTTGAGCAGAAAATCAGCATATTAGAATGATTTCTGAAGGATCATGTGACACTGAAGACACTGAATGATGCTGAAAATTCAGCTTGGCATCAGTGCAATAAATTACATTTACAGTTATTTTAAATTGTAATCATTTTTACAGTATTTTTGATCAAATACATGCAGCCTTGGTGAACATACAAGACTTCCTTCAATAACATAATATTGTTTGTTAAAATTAGTCAATGCATTAGTAAATATGAACTAACTATGAGCAATATATTTTACAGCATGTAATAAACTTTGTTAATTTTTTTTATATATTTAGTTCATGTGAGTTAACTAATATCTAAAATCTTACCAAACTCAAATTTTTAAACAATAGTGTATGTTCTACATATACTAAAACATTTTACACATTAATAATAAGTTCAAATTATATATTAATAATACATTAGATCATGTATTATGAACAAACATGAACTAACAATGAACAATATCATATTTATAAATCAACTTTAGCCTACATTAATAAATGGTATAAAGAAATGGGCTGCTGTAAGCTATGGACAGCCAAACATGTGCATAATAGCAGGCTGGCTAACATGAAACTGCTCACAAACTCCAGCATCACCAGAAAAGAAAACCCCTGCCATAGGCCATCACTTGGCACATTCCCAGCAGTCGAAGGGCTGATAGGCAGATGCATTATACACAGAGGGGTCACCGCTATACCACAGCAGATAGAGCTGAAAGTGTCCTGGTCCAGCTAAAACATCCTGTAGCTATTATAAAACTTCACTGGTTTTGAAGGTGTCATTTATTTTAGGACAACTTGAAAGATTCTCAAATTAAATCTTGGAAAGACCTTAAAAAGAAATATATTTAGCAAAACAATAAAGATATGGTAATATAAAAATTGTGGCACCATCTGCCATCAATATCTGTCTTTGTGCGTCAGATAGAATAAGGAAATGTCAGTTCCTATATCTCTAGTCCTCTATATCTTGCTTACGTAACAAACATTTTATTGAAGTCAACCTGTATATACAGTAAGCTCAGAATAACTGAAAATAGCCAGCTTTGATGTGAAAGTTATTTTTTCACTCTTTCAATAAAGCTAATGTTGACAGTCAAGTCCAGACATGGCATTACACAGATGAAAATAGAATAAAACCCTACTTTAACTCCAAATAGCCTTCTTTAATCAAATCATTCTGCCTATCGAACTGCTTAATCTCTCCGAGACACAAAGGAGAAGATCCTGTAGGTATAAATATATCAGTCAGACAGATAAATGAAATTATAACTGATCTGACATGTTATAGATTTTTGGATCTCTTACAGTGACACAGAGACACTAGGGTTTGCCATGTGGGATCCTGAGAGCTACACTGCCACCTCTTGGTCAGATGAAGTCTGCTCGACATGCTGATGTAAAGTACACTGCTGGCCTTGTGTCAAACCAGAAGAGTCAACAATTAATAATGTGGCTATTATGATAAAGGAACAAGTAGTCAGGAAACAGGCCAGTGCAGATGTTAATTTACACAGAGATCAATTCGATGACTGGAAGGATGAAGTAAATGTCTTTAGTGTGTGTGCATGTGTGTATAGGTACATGAATTACATTCACCATCTATGAGCGTTGATCTCATTGATGGTGGCAAATTGGCCACAGCCATATCACCCTGCAGCCCAAGACTGGTTGCCACAGAAGGATTGAGCCTGGTCAGTACCTGGATGGGAAACCTCCTGGGAAAACTAGGTTGCTGTTGGAAGAGGTGTTAGTGAGACCAGAAGAGGGTGCTCACCCTGTGGTCTGTGTGGGTACTGATGCCCCAGTATATGACGGGGACACTATACTGTCAAAAAAGATGTCTGTGGTCATTAAAAATCCCATGGCACTTATCGTTGGTGGTTGAGGAGAGACCCCCCCCACATGATTGTAAAGTGTACTTTGGGTGTACAGCATTACACAATAAAGCGCTATATAAATGCATCATTCATTCATTGGAGAGTGTTGATATGGACATTTTGGAGGCTTTTAGATGCATTTTTTAGATCAAGCAGAGAGCCAAAACAAGGTTTTTAATAGGCAAGACTCTGGGGAAGCTGGACACTTTGGAGGAAGAGAAAGCTGCCATTTTAGGGCTAATTTTAAGAGTGCAACATAAGGTGCAAATTGATCTTCTCCACCTGTGATGCTAAAGATGAAGATAAAATAGGACAATCACATAAAATTAGAAACAGTGTTAAATGTGAAAATCTGATATGATGTGTATCTAAAATCAACGGTAGCTTTATGAGCTCAACAAAACTGCTGCAATTTACATAACCATGGAGAAAAACAAGGTCACACTTTACATTAAAGCATTTACATTGTATTTACAGATGAACTACGTTACTAAAACTGATGAAGTACATAAGCTTTTAGCACGGCTTGTTGCTGTTTATCTGTACACTTAAGTATACACATACTGAACTATACAAATAACATGGACACAATAATATAAAGTGTCTGTGAAGAACTGCTTGTTTCTGCAGGTAAAAGAGTGCATGGATGCATTCCACACAATCAATACGGTAATTGCAGCTTCACTTTTGTTCGCATATGGTCACCACTGAAGTACTTAGGGTTGCTTTTATGGTTTGAAGGCTTTTTTAGCCATGGAAAATAACATTAGTGGGGCAGTGCTGCAGAAAGGCTGAACAGCAGCAGAGTAAGAGACGTTCAGCACTACGGCAGGGCAGGACAGCAGGGGAACACAAGCATATAAATGGAGGAGTGCAGCCATTGGCAGGGTGGCTCAGGGGAGATATTGTTCTCCAAATAGGTTTGGAAGAGTGCAGGTTTAAAAGAATAAGCAGAGGCAGTGCTCAGAAGCATGGAGAACACTGAAGCCTTAAATCTAGATGGTTTGGTTTAACCCCACAATCAATTCTACAGTAGTAGTAAGGTAATTAAATAATTATCCACATAAAGTTGATATAATTATTTTAAATGTACAACTGTACTACGTTTACCTAATTTACAATTAATTATAAATTATTATCATTGCACTACAGCCAAAAGAAATGTTTATTATATTATTAATTATATTATCTGGAGAACACAAATGTGTAAAAAGATTAATATTTTTCTATCCACGATTAGAATAATGTAAGATAAATCACAAATTAAAACAAATAGCTTGTTGTTAAAAAATATGGAAGTCAAAATAATAAAAATTTAGCGCATAAAAATGCAATGTTAAACATAATTGCAAAAAAATATATATAATTTATAAACAATTTAATTAACATCTTAGCTGACAGCTCTAAAAAATAACATCAGAATTTTTTTGACCCCCAAAGACTTAATTGTGCCCCCCTTCTTATAGGCATCCTTTTTTTAATTTTTTTATTTTTTATTTATTGCATCTGCGGTTTTACATCCCCATTGGCCTCCCTATAATCCATCTTACTTGTATTAAAAACCCTCTTGAATTCAAGTTCCATACACTGCAGGTCTGTTATTAAACCAAATCAAAGTAGTACTCAAGTGCACCAGCGTACATCTCTTAAAATCCCTGATGACAACACTAACCTACACTGAAGCAGTGCAGGCTAAAAACAGAGTCCTGATTGCCTTTTTTCTGAGCTTCTCAAATTGCAAGATCAACTTCAGCAGTCTAGGCCATAAAACCACACAACAGTTTAGCAAACAGTGGTTTTAAAATCCACAAAACAAGATCTCATACCAAGACTAGACACGTCTCAGACAAGCCTAGTTGTCCTGTTAACTCTGATCAGCTTTAATAGTCCTGATTCTGATCCCATCCCATTAGCGTACATTCAATTAAATCTGAGCGGGTGTGCTCCCTGATATGTGTGAAAGCCCAGAGGCTTACGGAGGGGTAATTAATAAGAGTGCATGAGATTAACTGACTCCCCTCCTCACTGAGCTCAGCACTACTGCTGCTCTATTGTACCACTAAACACATGCTCAGATTCAAATGAACACTGATGGAGAACACGCTGTTAAATCCAAAGCAATTTTTGCATTGAAGTCTGTGGAAATTGTCTACATCATACAACTATTCACTGAATTTATTTAATCTAGATGTAATATAGTGACATAAGGGTAGAGCTTCAGCCTGTGTGTGCATTCAGATCTGTTCTTGGGTCTGAACATTACAGATGTCTCACAGAACATATTCTTCAAAGCGGAATCAAATACCCTTGATTAGAACATAAATGTGTGTCTGAGAGGCTGCGTACACTTTCATTACACTTGTGCAGACAGGCCGTGATTCACAATCTACTGCCGTCATCACTGCTGAAAACGCAGGACTGAAGCGAAACACACATGAAAACAAGAACACGCCACCTGAACACTCACACATCTGCGTGCAAGCATTGAATCTATTAGTTTTGTACAAAATGTCTGGCTAATGCTAATTGCTAATTGGAATTTTGAAATAATCCTAAATAAATCAAACAAGAATCCTGTAGAGATCAAACACAATTTAAACTGTTAATTTGATATTTCAAATTTTGAAATCTCATACTTCAGTTTATAGAAGATTTCTGTGGGGTTCTTTTGATATGCGTTTCCTCATTGAAATTCCATTAGCAATACATTAACATTCCTTTAGAAGTTTTCAACATTCCATCCATCTTTTGAGCAATGACCTCAGAACAAGGTGATCTTCTGAAGTCAGCTCAGAGCTGTCTCTCATGCTATGACTGTCAGTCCTCATTTATGGAAAGCACAAGTGTGCCCGACCTTAAGCAATCTAAAGCATCTTCAACATGTTCAACACAGGAACTAAATCTTGGGAAAGAAGTGTTCTCTTGGCGCCCTCTAGTGTTCATCCGTGAGGTGACTAAGTCAATAGTCAATGTGCCATTAAAATATCTAGTTGTGCATTTTAACTAATTATCACATTTTTATGTTTGAATAATTGCAATATTATTGTATGTATATATTAGTTATTGATTTATATGAGTTATTGATTATACTTGCAATTTTGTGCTGTTCATCGGTGGGAGGACATAAAGTCCTATGCGCAATACATACACACATACATATATAAATACACACACACACACACACACACACACACACACACACACACACACACACACACACACACACACACACACACACACACACACACACAAGGAAAGTTCACAATTTTAACTAATCATCACATTTTCATTGCATGCCTTAAAAACAATACTAGTAGTTTGGCATATATAGTAACATAATAGGCCTTATTTGATTTAATAACATTTTTTAATGTGCTCCACACTGTAAAAAATTTGTAGTAGGATTTACTTGAAAAAAGCTTGGAAACAATTTTCTCTCAGAAAAGGCTAGTTAATTTACAAAAATTTGCTAAACATAATTAGTAGCTTTAAATACAATTTTTTAAGTTAAGTTTACTTGGGAATTCCCAGTAAATTTTATTGACTCTTTGTTTGTGCTGTTAAATAACAGTAATATACTGCACTGAAAAAAAAAAAAACAATAAGTAATATTTACTTAATTTTTCTTTTGTAAGTTTTTGCACACATATATTTTAAGTAAAATTCAAGTATTGAATTAAGTAAAATCTACTTAAAGGAAATAAGTAAATTTAACGTGAACAGATAGAGTAGACTACATTTCACTCAGACACAGTTGATAAAATTTACTCTTGACAATGTAGCACTGGGAAAAAATCATTCTATCAAAGCATGTGGCTCACTTACAAACAAGTAGACAGCTTGTTATCATTTTAAGATAATATGCCCGCTCATTATAATTAGTACTCAAATGAACACAGAGACCTCAATACCTGGTACACCATAAAGATCAGTGAATAGTGTTTGAGTATGAATGGGTCATTTTGAAAAGAAAATGAACTCCAGATGTCACAAAACAGTTAGTTACTAAACCTAATAACAAAAGCTACCATAAAACAATGTAAATACCACTCGAAAACAGTGAAAAATTTACCTTTTTAATTATTCATGCCCCAGTGCTTGATGGGGAAAAATGGGATCATAACTTTGATATTTACTTAAAGAATCCTTGTAAACATAACAAACAATTCCAAGTAAAATATACTTAAAAGTTCAAACTTTAATTTCTACACTGAGTACTAATATAGAATTTACTTTAATTTTTTCATTCTTGCCTGAACTATTTAATGTAGAAATTACATTTGTTTTTATGTCGTATTTACATCACCACAAAATCCTTTTAATCAGTGCACATAAAAAAAGCTTAATGCGTGTGTTAATGTGTGGACTTAATAGGCTATGAATTTGACTTGTATTTAAAGAACCATTATGACCTTTGACCTTTGGAATTTTTGGCAGCTTTAAACTGTTTTATTTTATTTGTTTCGTTGAGCTAAAAGCTACTTGGGTATAATTTTCTCCAAAAAATACAACAACATGGAAACAAAGACCACTAGATTACTTTCCTAAGCATCTGTAAACAAACTGTTCTGAAGATGTGGGGAGTCAAGAAATTTTTGCGACAGATAATCAACTGAGATTCCATGTCAATATATTATGGTTTTGCAGTTGCAGCAACAGCTGTATTCAGATGTATACAGTGGTCAGAAACTATGGGTAATGTAAAAGGCTGAAAGTAAAATATTCAATTTAAGCACAATATGGCTTGTCTATGTCTGTCTACTCTACTAAACAGGAATATAAGGGAATCATTCAAACTGACGCCCTCCATGTGGACGTTGACATGAACAAGGCAAGATGTTTTTGAATTAGATGACTGGCACACACATCTTATGAGCTGGAGACTCATCATGAGATGAATAAATGGAGTAAATGAATCCAGGTGACCATCTGCTTGGAACTCGGAGCTCACTGGAGTAAACACACTCCAGCGGTGCCAGCAGGTTTTATCGTCTTTAACTTAAAATGAGCTCTGAGTTTAGAGGAAAAAAGCGTGTCTGTCACTCCTCTGCACTCCTGATGAGAGTAAGACAGCTAAGGGGCTCGAACGAAGGCTCTCATTTTTAGCTGGGGTGTCAAAGTCGCCTGAAACCTGCACTGGTTTCCACTCCCTCTTACATCTCTCCCTCCACTCCTCACAGCGCTCCTGACATGCATGAACAGGCACGAAACACAGTAACAAGTTTGTCTCATGTCAGCTTTGAATAAACAGTGCGATAACTTCTTTCCTTCTATATCAGCCTCTCTCATTCTCTCCCTCCTGCTCTCTCATTTTGCTCACTCTGGGACCCCATGCTGATTGATAGCAGCCTTAAAACGTTGCATGTTCAAATAGACTAAGCTCCGAAAGCCTCGTGTGCAGAGTGGAAACGGGGAACAAAGCACCTCCACCTCCTCTCTAACCTGTCAGGTTTAAAATCAGGCTCTTATCCTGAGCGAAGAAGGGCATTAGATTTGAATAATATCTCTGTCTTCACATTAAACTTTTCTTCTTAAAATACGGTAACACGTACGCTTGGAGATGGTGCGTCACACGGTGCCGACTTATAATGATAAATGTAACCTGTTGTTTTCTCGCTACAAACTGTTTATAGAAACACGGGTTCACTTAGCACGCTTTTATTCTGGGCCCAATGCGGAATAAAATGTCACTAGAGTTAATAACATTTAATTTGAGCAGGAATGTGATTTATATTTAGAAATTTTACCCCCTGCTGAAGTGTTTCAGTTAATGGAGATGCAAACTTTCAGCGTGTCGTTGTCTAATCCTGATGCTTCTTGAACATTCCTGCTGGAGTCTGCATTAAAAGGTTTTAAAGTTTTATGCAAAAAAAAAAAAAAAAAGCACTTTTGTGAAATATTAAAATGATTTATACTCAAGTTGAAGATTTTCTCTCATAAAGAGCCATTTTATTCTACATATTGACCACTTATCTATATATAATGTTCTCTATTATAGATCAGAGATATTGACTATTATGGCGCCGCCATTTTGAGATCACATGACCAACCGTGTCATACAAGTGACTGAGTTAATAATAACAACCACAACAATAGCCAGTGCTATTATTGGGTGAACCAGCAAAACAAAAAAACCTATGAACTAAACATACCTAAATGTAAACAAAAACTCAATCATTTTAGACAATAAATAAGCAAAGCAGCAACAGCTTGTTAATATTCTGATGCTCTCATTTATACCCATGATACTTTTGAATTGAAATACGCGTGCAATACAATGACACCTTCACAATTATTATGACTACAAAATACTGTATTTTAAGCCCCCCAAAAAGACAGAAACACTCAGTAGGCCTGACCCAAATTCACATGACTTAAGGGTACGAGACACGTCAATCCATTTTCATGTCAGTTTGTCACTGCCTACATTATGGATAAAACAAGCTGCCAAATCATCACAGTCAGTTGAACAAATCCTTCACTCAAACACTCTTTCATTTTCTTAACAGCATTGTAATGAAGCGATCAGTATTTAATCTTCTTGTGAAGATACATAAAATAACCGATAAATTTTGTGAATTCTGAACACATTTAAATTTCAGTGAAAGAAAAAAAAAAGTTGTCATCTTTAAAGCAGAAAAACAAGGAAAAAGCCACAGGAGAGTGAATCTATGCAACACATTTCTACCATAACTTGTACAAACCAAAAGAGGGCGCAACTAGCCACTGAGAAACAGCACAACTTGTCAGCCAGTCTACTCTAAAGGCTCTTCTCTTCTCTGAACTACAGCAGCCATGAGTGCCGAGACCAGACACAGAGACCACATCTCTCCCACACGCACGTCCTGGGTCATGGGACAATAGCACATGCTTGTTCTCCGCAGGGTTCCCTGTGTTCCTAGCAAACTTTGACCCCTCGCGTCTGTCTAGTGCACTACAGACACCTGCGCTTTGAGACTTCCTCCACATCTTAACATGTCGCTGCTTGAGATGATGTGAGACTGCTCTAATGCACTTTTTCTGTAGATACAAGCATTAAATAAACTTTGGATTCCCAAAAGAATGCATTCAAGGAAACAAAAATGAATCATATTTAACTGCTTATGGACATCACTGAATGAAAAAAATTGAAATTATACAAAAGCAATGCTTGTCAAGCACAAGTGCATCGTCAATTACATGACAATCAAACAAAAAAGTGACTTTTTTTCTAGTTTGAACATCTTTGTTCAGTACTTGAGGTTTCGTTTATATCCACTGATGCAACCATCATTCTATACTTCAACTGTTAAAACAATGTTCAGCTGAACCTTTAATTACAAAGGCTGTGTTTACCTAAATGACTAGTGATATGCAGTTTTTCAGTCATTCTTCATTCATTTTTCAACCTGAGCATTTGCACCTAGAATCCATTTGTGATGTATTTTGATTTCACAAACCCTGTAATCTACTTCTTCCTGGTGAGCGCACCAGATCAAAGAAGAAGCCAGGCATATCTCAGCACAGAATCACAGAAAAGCACAGTCTATCAGCCAGATTAACACACATCATTTCCCAAATACATTATAGGGTGAAGATTATACCAGCACTCGCTACATACAGTACCAGTGTATCTAAGCAGTAGGTAAATGTTATTCTACCATCATCACCGTTTGAGAAATTTGTTTGAACAACTAATTTTTGGGCAAATTAAAGTGAGGCCGACTTACCTGTGTTTGTTTATACTGATTCAACACAACAACACCGGTTGTGCTGAATCAATGACAGTGAGATTACACAGTGTAATTGTGTAATCAATGCCAGAGAGTCAGTCACAACTAAAACTTGCACCTCAGACTCACAGACCTGTAAACAGATGCACTTGACAAGTGCTTCTAAGAGACGCGCTGGAAACATCTAGAGCATGTGTTTCTGTAAGCAGACAGCGGATGTGCAGACTTTAAAGTTTGTTTAGATGATTTATGGCTCCGATAACAGCAGGGACATAATGGCGATGAGATTGCACAGATGGATTCAGCACAGTTTACCCTGACGCCCGACCGAGGAGCTCTCCACAGGGCCGTATGGCTTCAGTCTGATTTATAGCACGCTCTCAAAGGGAGTGGCACTCCATTTATTTTTGACTCTACTTTAAGATGTCTCTGTTCGGATTGGGACTCAAGTTTTTACGCAGGAGCCTTTCACTACCAAGCATAAAATGTATTTGAACAATTCAGATTCTGATTATTTAGCAATTCTCTTTATTATTTTAATTTTCAACCTTTCTCATAAATATATATCCAATTACACTTTAAGGGATACACTCTTAACAACAAATGTTCTTTATTGTCATCTATAGTTCCATGAGGAACCTATGGAACCTTTCCATTCCACAAAAGATTCTTTATAGTGGAGAAAGGTTCTTTAGATTATTAAAATATTCTTCAGATTATTAAAATATTCTTCACATTAGAAAAAAAAATGTTATTTTAAGAACTGTTTACTAAAAGGTTCTTGGGGAACCAAAAATGCTGCTTCTATGGCATTCAATGTGAAAAATTGTCAATTCTGTCATCATTTACTCACCCTCTTCAAAAATGACTTTCTTCGTTCTGAAAACACAAAAGAAAATTTTTTGAAGAATGTTTACCAAATAGTTTTTGTTACCATTGACTTTCATTGAATGGACAAAATGAACACTGAAACGTATCTCAAAATATCTTTGTTTTATGTTCCACAGAAGAAAGAAGTTCATAGAGGTTTGAAAAAAAAAAAAAAAAAACATGAAGGTGAGTAAATAATTCTAGACTTCTCAATTTTGGGTGAACTATTCCTTTAAGCATCTGTCAGAAGCTTTTACTCAAGCAACTTGTAATTGTAACCTAATATGAACAATTCTGCGAAGGTTGCTACAATCAGTTGTGCAGATCCCCTCTAATAGTTGGTGTGTGGTACATATAGTTTGAGGTGATGTAATTACGCTCACGTGAATAGTGTGTTGCTATGAACTACACAAGACATCATAATGACACTATGTAATTAGAAATGTATTAAGACAGTGCAACCTGTTCATCCTGTGTGTGTGTTTTTTTTACATTATTTTGCTTTTTAAATATTTCTCCACTGCTCTCTCTCTCTGCAAATTACAGTATAATTGATGACTTTTGTGAACGCTTTAGACTGTGATTACAAGTTTTGAGGTTTCAACATTCGTTTTTGCCTTTTTTGTGGTCTCTCTGCTCAGATTAAATGGAGGCATGTGTGGAATTCTCAGGCATGGAAAACTGGCGTTGCATAAATATGGATTTTTAATCGCCTACCAGTGTTTATTTTTTTCTGTGCGTCTCTCCATTTGATATGCGTAACATCTTACTCGCTTTAAAGGCCCGAAGAGCAGCAGCAATTCAGAGCAACTTCTCGCCCCCTCCAACCCATGATTAAGAGTAATGGCGCCCTTTAAGATTTGCATGGTGATGTTAACTAAGCATGGTTGTTGAAATATAATTGACTTTTCTCATGGACTCCAAAGACAAACAAAGACCCTAAAGGGGGTCCAAGAGCGAGCGGCATTAAAAAAAATGGGGCAAGCAAGCTCCATCCACCCTGATGAATAAGCATTGGAATTTAGAGCTGGAGGCAATGTTCACTGTTTTCTTTTTCGGCTCTTTTCTCCCTTTTTAGTCTCGCCCTTTGTGACCACAGCCACATTTATTAATGGTCACTAAGATGTCAGCCATAGCCTTTACACATCAGTCACCGAGGGCTGTCTTATTTATTTTTACCGTTGTTCTCGCCTCTTCTCGTCTTTGTTTTTTCCTCTTTTCTTGTGTCAGGTATTTAAGCAGGCTGTCAGTTTTATAGGGCCTGGTGAATGGGGTTGATAGGGGAGACTCTCAAAGGACTGCATGTGACCCATCTGCCCACAACACCCTCGCACACACCCTCTCCCTTTTGTGCCCTTGTTTTTGTTTGTCTGGGAGAGCCGAGTGAAAGATAAACTTTACTAGGTAGGAGGTTACAGATCGCCGTCCCTATAACAATGCTAGGTAGATTACACTCCCTAAATGATTCTGAATTAGAAAGCTTTGTACACTTGGAGACCCGAGGGGGGAAAAACACCAATGCTAGAATACGTTATAGCATTAAACATGACATCTCGAAGTGATACTACCTTGACGTGATTGAAAGCTGAAATAGCTTGAACGCTCAGATTCAGTCACTCAAACGAGGATACCTGTACACTCTATGCTATTTTTCGCTCCAGATGCACTGTGTCACGGTAAAGTAATCGTCACTGTGTACTACATGCTAGTCGGGTGGCCGATGTGGCGGTAGATGTGTGGAAGAGACAGGGGTTGTTGTGAAGTGAGTGAGCGATGGGGCTTTCACGCTTCAGCAGACATATTTGCTTAGAGCTGATTAACTGCACCCCAGAGAGGAAGAGCTGTAGTGCACTGGCTACTAAGCTTCAGAGGGCGTGTGTGTTATACAACTTAGAATAACAATAGTAATTGTGTATAAATAGATATGTTAAAATGTATTTAGCTTTGATGAATCATTGCAGCTATTTAGACAAGACAACTTAACTACAAACTACACTTTGACTACAACTTATTATAACAACGTATTATAACATTAGCGATCAGCGATTCCCAACTGGTGGCTCACAGTTCTAATTGGTTGGCGGACAGGAAAAACAATGATGATGATAATAAGTTAGGACAAAAAAAAAATACATTTCCTCATCACATTGCATTCTGGGAATCCAACCCATGGCTAGCACCTCGCTCTACTCTTAGAGCTACAAGAACACCAAAAAGGGAGGAGCTTTAAAATTAGGAGAGGAAATGTTTCTTACAGCTTTTGTGGACGTCAAAGGTTGTCATCCAATCAACAAACAGTAGTTTGACACAAATCTATCTAATAGATGTAATACAATATAGGCTGCTAAAAGTTTATATACACTACCAAAAAGTTTGATATCAGCAAGTTGTTTTTTTTAAGAAAGAAAGAAAGAAATTGATCATTAAATTGATCAAAAGTGAAAGATTTTAAAATAAATGTTGTTCTTTTGAACTTTCTATTCATTAGAATCATGAAAAACCTATCAAGGTTCTAGGGGTGACCCCAAATAGTCGAAGATTCGATGCTTTGATAGGAGGAGCCCCGGGAGCAAGGATTTAAATCTTTAACAAGACCGAGTGAAAGACTGGGGTTTTTTTTCGATCAGGTAGGGTACATTTCAGCCGGTTTATATATATTGTGTATTATTTATCTAGTATAACATGCATTTGGTTGAGTTGTGCTGCAGTAAATTGCTTCATTGTAGTAACAGTGATTATATCTTCAGCGCGCAGCGCGAGCAGGACAAACAACAATTCAGAATATTAATAACTATGACTGGGACTGTCATATACATAACATTATAATGAGAACACTATTATAATAAAACACCACGACGCAGGGATTATAAGTCGATTTAGGCTTTGATTTGAAGGCAAACAGCGAATGTTGTGGCTGACACAGAAGAGTGTACGCATTTTGCGTCAAGGGGATATTCTCCAAAATGGCGCAACAATGACGCAGAGGAGACGTTACGGTGCCTAACTGTTGAATAAAGTCATTATTTTTGTTTTATTTCCGTACAAAAAGTATTCTCGTCGCTTCATAACATTACGATTGAATCACTGATGGCAGATGGAGTATTCTGATGATGTTTTTTTTATACTTTTCTGGACCTTGACAGTGTAATTTACTTGGCAGTCAATGGGACAGTCACAAGCCTCCCGGTTTTCATCCAAAATATCTTAAATTGTGTTCCAAAGACGAACGAAGCTTTTACGGGTTTGGAAGACATGGGGGTCAGTGATTAATGACAAAATTTTCATTTTGGGGTGGAGTATCCCTTTAACATGTCCACCCTGTCGGCATAAAATATGCCAGAAGTGATTAGAGTACAGTATTTTCAAAATATGTAAGTTTAAATATACCAAATTCTCCTCAACAACCAGACTAAATATTTAGCTAGTCACAGTTTGTTTGTAAGCTAATATGCTAATTGGAGCTCAAAATGTCCATCCTGTCATTGTTCCAAAATGTCCACTCTGTCGGCCATTTACCCTGCTGAAAAAAACAATAGAACCCTGCCCAAAACACAATAGAAAATGTAATGGCTTTAATGGAAACTATAATGGTATCTACTGCTATGTGGTGGATTCTGTTGGTGGGATGTTAAATCCTATTGGAAAAATGCCCAAAACACACTACAAAAAGGAATTTTGTAATGGTTTTACTGGAAAAAGCTAATGGTTTATAATGTTATTTTAATGGAAACCATTGGAATTTCTGTGATGGTTTCTATTGGGCTTCTATTGTTTTTTTAGCTGGGTAGACTCGATAGAGTGAACAGACGCATGACTGGGTGAACTGAATCAAAATGAATGGGGAGAGGGCGGTATATCAATGTGATTGAGAATGTAATTATATTATTTATTATTATTATTATTATTATATTATTTTTTTTAGAAGTTGAATAAATGTTTCAATTTCATATTTTGTCATGATTTGTGCGTTCTGCATTATGTGTCCACACCGTCATGTGCTGGTCCACCCTGTCATCTTGATATTTTACAATAATATTTTAAATAATAATTCAATCATATCTATATAATCCAGTGTGTTCAATAGCTAGGTGTGGGGGCGATAACATGCAAACAAAAAACTGCATCCAAATATCAGTTTTCTCAAAAAAAGAAAAAAATACATGTGCAAATTGTATGACTTTCTTTAAAATCGCATGTTTTACGTAAAATCTTGTATGTATTTGTATGTATTTAAAGCAAACAAATAGCCCTGTTTAGGAAAGGGGCATCATACCTTTCAGAAAATATCATTTGCATCTTAATATTGCAATGAAAATGTATTTAACAGTAATATATATGACAGGGTGGACATATCTTATGGTTTATACTTCGAATAATGGCCCATAATTATCTAAAAAAAAAAAAAAAATGTGTGGGAGCTCAGCTAATATGTTTCTATAGTACTAGAGTGTCTACTATTTATGATATGACAAACGCGAATGGGAAATTAAAACCAACATTTTTGAGTATTGTGAGGGTTGAAATGCACTCTATGGTGATACTGACCCTCGTAATATTAACGTTGTGTTGTATAAATAAAGAAGCGTATTCTATATGAGATAAATGATGAGTTAAATCCCATTGATAAAAAACCTGCTATTAAATGCTTGATTCTACTGGTCATATTCTGCCCGTGCAGCTCAAATGCAGAACATTAATAACTTGTCATATAGCCAAGCCTACATAATGTTATCATGAGAGCACTGTTGTAAAAAATGTTGTGAATTGTGAATTTTAATCAAAACATAAAACATTATTTTTGTATCTGCAAGGCGTCTATTCCACATTTCCCCTGTGTGTTAACGTCAGTAATTATGACTGTCGAATGTCTGACTTGACTCTGGGTAATGTATTTTGCCCCGCCCCCAAACATATGATTCGACTATCAAAAATATGGATCCTGAAATAAAATCAGCTTAGAACAACTGATCTAGATGAGAATAAGCATTCAAGCCACTTTTCACCTACTCAAAGCTCACCTAAACACTTAGAAAACTGCAAGGCAGTAAAATGATGGGGTTTCCATCACTAGTGGTAACAGCACCTCTTTGTAATGTCATTAAAGCTGTTTAAGTCTGCAGTCTTACCCTGAGTGGCTAAAATCTTGCTGTGTGTAGAACAAAGCACAACTTGTATACGACAGCTTTTGCCAAAAGCACCTCCCACACAATGGCCCCTGAGGAGGGACCCCCTGTAGCCGAGACCCCAGTGCCCAGACCACTCAGCTTCTTTTCCCGCAATTTTCCACCCATGTGGCAGCCCCAGGCCCATGCATGAAAGTAACTTCATTAGATGCCTCTTTAACCTGGCCCTTCTCCCTCTCATTTTCTCAGAAGTACCTTTCACAGGTTGACAGGGTTAATCAGGCGCTGGCTGTTTTGGCCTAGACCCCCAGGAATGATGTGCCATGATGAGGTATGCAGTATGTCACTGCTCAGCAAACTGAATGGAGACAAACTGCTACATTATAACTGCATCCTGTGAATTACACAAACACATGACACCAATACAGGAAAGTTAAGCAAATGAGTAGCCATAGTGACTGGTAAGGTACTGTACATTACACTGTTAAAATATACTGTTACTGTATAAATCTTGAAATTAAACAGCACTGAAGTGCATTACAGTGATTCCAGTAAGTCAAATTCTGAATTTATCACAAATTGTGTTATTTTTTCAACTGCAGCTTTGTTTCTCAAAATTAAAACTTTTCACAATGTGACTTCATATCTTGCAAATGCAATTTCACTTTTCAGAATACCAACTGTAGAAGAAATGAAGTTACAATTTGAGATACATTATCTAAGAAATTACCATTCTCATTTCTTACTCTGAGGTGGAAATAGGCTTCCAAACAAGACAGGTTTTTATAGTCACTGAAATAAAACTGAAAATAGTTATCATTGCTGGGGCAGAAATAATCAAGCCTATGATTCATCAAATAACTCCATAGCACTTGCATATATCGTCAATAAACAGGAGCAGCATGTGTTTAATATCAACGGAGGAGTTAAACCAAGGTGATGCCATACTACTCATAAATGTTACACATAATTACTCATAGCATTACTCATAAATGGCATTATAACTGTCAACAGAGAGATAATACTGTACTTACAGCCTGACATCTTTCAAAAAAAAAAAATCCAATCTATTACAAGCAATGTCTTTAGTGCCATAAAATGTGTCTTTAAAAGGAAGCTGCTGGCTGAATGATTCTTTTTGTGCCAGGCAGTGAGCCAAGCCTACAAAATACTGGATGAAACGTGTGTATTTGTAATTCGTAGTAAACCTTAAAGTGTGTAGTTTAAAAATTCATGCTGCGATCCTTGTTGCTGACGAGCGGTGTGCATGTATTATTGCATTTGGCCTCAGCACAGAACAGAATGTGTGTCTACTACTGAATAATGGCTGCGAGTCCACTATGACACCGAGACGCTAATGAGCACGTAGCTTCAGGCGTAGTTAGAAACACTGTCTGCCACTGAGAAAGTCACACAAATCCCAGCAGTAAAACGAAACAGCTGCATCATATCAGAGCGTTTAGCAGAGCCCACAAGTGCATTGCATCGTGAGGAGCATCTGTTAAACTGCGCTATTAGCAACTGCTTCTTACAGAGCTGTAGATCAATAAACCACAAGTACAAGCACAACATTTAACAGGCAATATTTTAGCGGCTGTAGAGAGCGTAACCTGCCAAAGTCGCATCCTGAATGAAGAGCTCTCGACACACCCAAACGCTCCACCACTTTCCCTTTGGAGCACCTATCTGTGAAGTTCCCCGAGCGTAGACCCTTCAATGATGCCAACGTCAATGAGGGGCTTGTCATTACCTCCCCTCATTCACATTTGTCCACTCAAACGTGGCAGAGGAAAAAAGGCACAGATGTTAATCTCTCTCTTATCCCCTCCTTTTTATTAAGGGAGATTAAAAAGAATAGAGTGCAATTTGGATGAAGGCCAAGGCAGACTAGATGTGCAAAGTATTTCTGGATTATTTCCACTTAGTACAGGCGGGGGCTGAAAGGACGGCTGTCTTGTTAGCTGGTGTGTCACTGAAGACTTCACAAGCCAGTTGGTCAACCGGAATCACAATAAACGCTGCTTGTGCCATGACAAAATTCCCATGGAGGTTGATTGGCGCAAATGCATGGCTCAAGTTAAATATGATGATGGGAGATGAAAAGTTGGGGTAACAACTTCTTCCGAGGGTTCGGTTGCTAGAGACCTCAGTCCCGCCTTTCATGTTTTTTGGTTAAAAGGAGTAGAAGTGGAAGCGTACCGAGGCTAAAAAGGACTGCTTCTATTTGTAAATCTCTTTCTCTATCTTTTCATATGGCCAGACCTTCCTTTTTTTATTCCTTTCACCTCAAAAGAAAGAGAAAAAAGTTAGTCAGTCCCCTGTTCCTTTTGTTGTGCTCTTTCTTCTCCACACTCTTTATACTTTTATCCTAATCCCAACCATGCATGAGTGATCAGTTGTGTCCTGTTGTTTCACTGTTCTGCTAGTTTTCAATCGGTAGGGTTCCGTCTTTGTTCCCTTTCAGCGAGAAACACAGAGAAAGGTAAAGAGAGGGAAGGGTAATGAAACCTCCTCCACAGACTTACTCCTTTGTCTTCTTGATCAGGTTTATTTTGCTTTTTCTTCTAGAGATATAACTGACTGTAATTAGGAGAGATCTGTGCTGTGATGATCTGTTCTTTGCCAGCTCTCAGTCTTTGGAGAGTGCTAGAAATGCCTCATCAAAGCCGACTGATGAAGTCCAGCGGTCACAGAGCCGGAGCAGGTTTTGATGTATGAATTCGATATAAAGATCAGCAGATGTCAGGCCCTGTCCAAAGGCCGTACCTGACAGGTGAAGAATGCTCTCATCCAACATGAAGCAAACAGGCACGAGGACATCTAAAATTCTACCTGAAACATGAACAAGCTGCACCACGAGGGCCTGGGGGTTTGTTGGTAGCTGTTTGGATGTTTGGCTTCTGTTTTCCCAGCAGTCAAACTGGAGTTTTGATCCCTGGACACGCTGGGAATATATAGAAAGAACTGAATTCTAGCTATTTAATGTTCTTTGTTCTTTTTTTTTTTTTGCTGTGTGCAAATAGGCATCAATGACGTAATAGACCACATCAGTATAGAGAAATACTTTAATTTCTGCGTTAAAATGGTAAACTTAAAAAATGATATTCTTAAAAAGAACTTCTAAAATAGTTTGGCATTATATTATTATTATTTTAACAAAACTGAGAAATATTTGAAAAATGTGGTCCAACTAACATGCAAAAACCTGCCGAAAAAAACCCAGAAAATGAAATCATAGAGATGAGCCCTGCAGTCTGTGTTAAGTTCAATAAGTCAGAAAGTTTGATTTTTTTATGACAAGGCAAATTTAGTTCAGAATGGAAAATGTCATGTGGTGCAACTCCCTAAAAAAGTTAAGATATTTATGAATTATTAATTTGTGATGTCTGTAAAAATACTTTATACCTTGAAAAATATAGGTAAAAACATATGAATTAAAAAAAAATGATTAAGATGTGTATGCTCACATGTGTCAAAGGGGTAAGGAAAATATCTTATTACTTAACTTGACAATTACACTACACTGCATTTTTAGGTTCACTAAATTCAAAGAAAATTTAAACAACAGAAGACATAAATTGAAGTTTTTTTTTTTTTTAGTTTTTTTTACGTTGTCCTTTTCTTTATAGTGAACGCATTATACAACATTGACCCATATACCTCTGAATCCGGAGTAGTTTGTGCTTCATTTATTTCTTCTCTATGCATGACTGTTATGAGATGCATAATAATTTGATTCTCTGCCTCTCTGCAGAGTAAAGGCTCTGGTCAGTGTGTCCTCTGTTCAAAGGGACAGTCATTGTTGCTGACTGATCCCTCCTCTCTGTGGTTGTCGGGCCTAATTAAAACTATTCTGGGGGCGTGGGGTGAGCTGAGGGGGAGGGGCCGGCCAGCACTCCACAGGAAATTATGATCGCAAATGTCTTCCTGTCGAGTCCTGCGCTTGGCACTATAAAGTGAGGCGAGCCGGCAGCACCTGAAAGGGCTGGAATCCGAGCAGACATCCACATCATCCCAGTCCATAGTCCAGCGGGGTCGCACACAAGTGGCCTTTGTGGCCGGCGAAAAACGGGATTAAGGAGGGGTCTTCAAGAGAATTGATTTTCTGTAGAGAACAATGAGCGGGTGAGAGGAGCTGGGGCCAGAGCTCTGAATCACACAGCCTCAGTGCCCCATGAAAGGCCAAAGCCGCACAACACTGAGATTAAAGCAATCAGGTTCTTTACCCCCTTACTGCTTCCCCGCTCTCCCCCCGCCCCTCACCGCCACATTACACACTCGGCTCACAATAAGCAGAATAGGCCCAAAAGAAGAGGGATGAAACGGACTGTTTGCTTTTGCGTTCTCCTTCGGCCCTCCAAACGCCGCAAGGCTGCACTGAACGGGTTGGCGGATTTTGTTAAAGCAACAGCACGGCGTAAATGTAACATCAGTACTTCTGGATGTGGCGGCAAAGAGGGCTTTTTTGGGACGACAATGTCAGGGTTAAGATGACGTGGTGTGGTGATGGGATCAAGGGCTACACATGAAAGAGGCGGGCTGCGCGGGTGCAGCTGTGCGTACCATTGTGATCAATAATTTGCATGCATTTAGTCCAAGCCTGAAAACACTGAGCTGGCTGCTTTGAGAACGCAAGCAAACTTTATCGTATGAAATGCACTATATTAAAACTCACAAATCTCATAATTGACTTAAAAGAAGAGTGAAATTCTCTCATCATTCACTCAGACAAATGTCATTCCAAACCTGTACAAACACCCCTTTTTGCTTTTTTGCCCATATTATTAAAGTCAACGGGACCCAAAATTTTCAAGTTCCAAAAGGGTCATCAAGGTAGTATGATATTTATATATACACAACTCAATGCATGCATATAGCATTACAAACCTCAAGTGTCAACTAACGTCAAACCTCACTGGTTCTCATATGCCACGTGACCAAATATTATGACGTCTAAGGTGTATGCCCCCATATTTAATGTAGTCTATGCATGTGTGCATTGATTTGAGTGAATAAAGGCTTAAATTCCAATCTTTCTATCATACATGACTCTGTATTTTCAAAAGACTTTGAAATTGAAATTAATCTATAAAACTCTCCTGGTGTTTTCAGCTGTTTTTGTCCATATCATGAAAGTCAGTGGGAGTTAAAGTTCTAAAAAGGACACACACACACACACACACACACACACACACACACACACACACACACACACATATATATATATATATATATATATATATATATATATATAGATCTCCTTTGTGGAACTTTAGCTCCCATTGATGTTCATATTACGGACAAAAACAGCTGAAACACTCTTTAAAATATCTTCTTTTTATTTCAAAAAAGAAAGCCATACAAGTCTGGAACAACATGAGGGTGGTTTTTGGGTGAACTATCCTTTTAAGGGAGAAATACAAACAAAAAAAAAAAAAAAAAAAACAAGTGCTGGAGAGACAGATAAGGACGTTCTTCTTTGACCGGGTACAGGGTTAAGTGTGGACTCTTCCAGAAAGGAGCTTCTCTCTCCAAACAGGGATCAGATTCATAAGGTCGATGAGCACTAAGCCCCTCTGCCTGTCCAGAATGAGGGTTGTGATCTCCCTTTGTGGCTCACTGGGAAGTGTTGGTGCACTTGCCGGCCCCGTTCCATCATTAAACAGATTGTGAGCAGGCTGCTGAAGGCCACGGCCAGGACTGGAGGAGCGGCAGCCACTTCATTAGGGGTATTATGAGGGAAAAGGGCTTTTCTTCTCTCTCCCATAGTCCAGAACGCTCAGGTCTGTTAAATCGTATAATTCTCTTCTAGCGAGGCTGCGGCACAGCAAGAGCACTTTAGACGCATGACAACTCAGAGATATTAATTATATTCATTTTCTGGAATATGCTCAGAATAAGAGGGAATTTAATATCGGCTGTCCTGTGTTATTTTCTCTCCTCCTCTTCCCTTCTCTCTTGTCTTTTTCCAGCTGGCGCTTTGAAGTGTTCCTGTTTTTGTTCTGGGATGGCTGCGCATCCCACTGCTCCCCGAGCTTTGATATCTCCGGTGGGGTGAGGGGTTACCAGGCAGAGGTCTGGAGCTGGGATATCCTAACTTCTCTCTCCAAGAGGGTTGACCTCTGCACCCGAGGGGCGGTGCGAGCGATTCCAAATGCACGGCTCCTTTTGATGTGCCCTCTTTCAGAGCACTTAATTAGCCAGTGGATGAACATTTAGCTTGAGCGAGCATATGTCCTTAAAGTCACTGACTGCCTTTTTGTTGTAAGTCAGAGTGTGGTAAGGGCCATTGAAACAATGACGCCTTGGAACACTAACTTGTTTGGATTGAGAATTGACTAAACCCGCCTGTTTACAGAACAGCACTGGGTGAAAAGAATGAAAACAGTGTTCTTTCAGAAGACGAATGCTCTCTTCACATCGTATTGTCTTACAGGGCTGACTGTAGAACTTCAAAATGCCAAACTGTTCATATTTAAACATATTTCGATCACTTACATCATCGTGATGCATCAAATGTGATTTTTAAACATGAAGATTCCTTTAACTTTTTTTTTCCTGACAGTAATACAACCAAATATATTTAGTTTCTTCATCAGTTTTTCCCTCTCTTCTTCCTTCAGGAATCTTCAAAACATGATTTTCCAGTAACAGTAAATACAGCACAAGCACAAATTGAAAAAATATTGAAAAGTATTTTTGATATGTTAGAGTAAATAAGCCGTTGGATTCCAGTACAAGATAATGTGACTGACATCAAAAAGTGTTACTAAATATTGAGCTAGAATTAGATATGATGGCTGTTACGGGTAAAAACTCATAATTTTTTTCATGATGCAGAAAAAAAGATAACCATTAAACTACATAAATTCTATAATATCTTCTCTAAATAAACAATAAAGAGAACACTAAAATCTAAAGACAAGAGAATTAAGGTATCGCAATATTAAAATGTATGTATGTATTTGAGATTTGATCAAGACAACATTTTTAAACAAGATGTTTGAGATTTAGGCCTAAATCTAAATTTAAAAATAATGGAAATGAAAATGAACAATTAAAAAAATACAGATAAATTCAAATTAAAATATCTAATATCTGTCGTTAACCGATATATTATGTGTTCCTAATCATAATTTACTCTCTTAAAGCTAAAGTGTGTAATTCACCATCCTGACACACCAAATATGGCTCAACAAATAGTACTTTGGGGTGGAGCTATTTATCCGATCAATGGCCAACAGAAAGAGCATTTGTGGAACCTGCTTGATATTTGCAGTTCTGTTTGGTAAGCCTACAGATTTCAGCTTTAGAGAACCAAGCTAAAGAATACAGTACGGAAGCAAATATGTTTGAGAAATTCAGGAAATCCATATTAATAAGCACAACTGTAAAAACAAAGTTAAAAATATTTTACTCTGTTTTGGTCTCGTGAAAAAGCTTCAACTGAGCTTTCAGATCTCACCGTGTTGTAATTAAGACATGAAAGGAGTCTGCAATAATATCTCAGGAAAGTAGTATAATTATGAAGCTCTTATTACTGAAACAAGACTTAACCATTCAGCAGTCCCACGACGGGTGCTTTACCCTCTCTCAACATCTTCTCAAGCTAGATAAACACTTACCCAAAAAGCCTGAGATCTTCATGTCTGCTTTGGAAACAGTTAACATCAATATATGACAATATGATTGTCATGAAGCCAGCAGTGAAAGGTAGGGCTTTTTTAAGGATCCAATTTCCAGCTCCTCCTGCTCCCGATGTCCATAAAGTGGGTCGCTGCTGCCCAGGAGAAGCAGCCTCAGCTGGAACATGCTGGATTCATCAGGCCTGGAAAATCAATTCTTTATTGCAGCACTTTGTGGCTAATAATTTCCCTGTGTCTCAGTAGGAAAGAGCAAATAAAGCCTGTTTGTTTCATTTTGGAGGTCCAGTAAAACTCCCCCATGCTGCTGGTCAGACTGTGACTCCTCTCCACACCTAACTAATACAAACCTGATCGCCTACAGTACTCCAAAACACACTGGCTGCCTATGAACATACAATATACAAGCCCAATTATCTATAACAGAAGGCTACATGAGTAATTATGGAGAAAAAAAAATCTACTCACATGTAAGGACTGATCATTTCCCTTAAGGTTTGAGGAAGAACAATAGACACTCATTAGGGAACAAAATCCTTTTGACATCACACCACAGGCATTCGGTTTGAATTTCACTAATATATGCCTTATGTCAGTAAAGCTACCAGAAATGATATAAACAGAATTCTTAAGCGAGAATAAAAACACCAGAAAAAAAAACAAGAAAAAAAAAAAAAAAACTGGACTTTAGACTCTGCTATGACAAACTAAAAGATGTGTTCCCAAAGCCAGATCCTTTTGTCTAACAAGCATAAAAAGATTTTAAGAGATTTACTTGCCGCCTCTGACTTAAACATCAAGGCTTAACCTATTTCTTTATGAATAAGGAGCTGCAGTATCACAGCAGAGCTCAAAGCAGAACCTGATGATTCAGACTTCCACTCGCCCTGGCATATGAGAGCTGGAGTCTTAATGACTTTGTTCCCATGCGTTTCAGTCATGCTTTGTGACATCTGATCAAACACAGTTGGCACACGCTCAGCGGCAGTTACTGTACATGGCCAGAGACCGAAAGACAGAGCGAGAACATGTTGTTCAGCGAGAGGGGGGATTTGAATGAAATGGACTGTAGAGTCTCTGAGATCAACCGCTGCTGGATGCTGTGAGCATGATGGACGGATCTGATACCATTTTGTGGCCTAATGAGGTAGCAAATCAACTCCGGCGGGGAAAAGAAATGCCCTGCGTTTTTTTTTATTCCTTTCAAAAACTATTTTCTGAGTCCAACAGAATGTCTTTTTCTTTAAGCTTTTCTCTCTGGTAAACAGTAAGGTTAATACAGGATTGAGTGTATGAATTTATATCTGCGTTCAGTGTGTGTGTGAATGTGTTGTTCTGGCAAGGTGTTTTGCAGTCAGTCGACGTTTGGCAGTTCACATAGATGATCTACAGACTGCCTACCTGTGGCTGGCCGATCGATTATCTCTGTGGGATTCTCCAACAATAGCTGAGAAGGGCTTTCTGTTCTCCTCAGCTTGCATCACGCTCTTTCATACCCCCTTAACTCCATTCTCAAATCCACTACTATGGACATGTTTATAGTGCTTCGGTTAGACCTGTGTACCACCAAACAGAGGCTGACTCAAATGCTTCTCAGTTCGTGCCACCCACATAACACTTTAGTCATTCCAGCACTGTGGCTTTAAGTAATTTCGCACACAAATCATAGTTCTGGTCACACTTTATATTAGGTGGCCTTAACTACTATGTACTTACATCAAAAAATAAGTACACTGTACTTATTGTGTTCATACTGTATTGCAAAACACTTTTGCTGCTATTGAGGTGGGATACGGGTAAGGTTAGGGACAGGTTTGGTGGTTTGGGTAGGTTTAAGGGTGGGTTAAGGTGAAAGGGATGGGTCAACAGTGTAATTATAAATGTAATTACAGAAATTAATTACAGATGTAACTACATATAGGCGTTTTTAAAAAATATAAGTACAATGTAAAAGCATGTACGTACACAATAAGTCCATTGTACCAAATGATTAATTTAAATGTAAGTACATAATAGTTAAGGCCACCTAATGTAAAGTGGGACCGAAAATCGCAGAGTGTCACAAATGTTCAGAAGAGGCCTTTGTGAATTAAAAAATTTGCTATCTTAACTGTTGAATCAATCAAACAAGGGAACACAGAAGGTGTGACCCTGTTACGAACAAGATTCCCAGTGAAATGTCATAGCATAAGACGATTATGTTTGGTTGAAATCCAGATATTAAATATATGGCCAATATAAATAATTGTGCTGGCCATTAATTAAGATTACTACATTACTGTGCATAAATAAACTACAAATAAAACAGTAAAAACTATAAAAATCAATTCAATCCATTTTTAAATGCTACAAAAGATTTTACACATCACAACACGAGAAAGCACAGTACAAAAATGGATATTCACTTTGAGGTTTGCTAAAGATTACATTTAAATGTTAATTTTTTGAGTGCATTTTTAAAGACTTTTCACATTATTTGAGAGCTAAATTGAAGTGAATGTTAGTGAATGTGAATGGTCACCTGAATGCAAAAGTAGGAAAAATAAGCATGCATAATTAAATATTGAACAACATTAATAAATACTGGGCAATGACCCATATAGAACTGATATATTATGCATCCCTAATAATAACACAAAATTAACTCCACAACAGGGTGGACAGGACCATGTCATGATGTGTCTTTTTGTATCATCCTAAGGGGATTTATTTTGCACTAATTACTGACTGTACATTACCCCACAGCTACTTATCAAACAAGTGAATACATGGTCATGTAATACTAATTTGATGTTAAAATAATTTGATTCTTTAAGAGAACTAACACAGAGTAGGAGACTGACTGCCAGGAACAATGGTCAAATATACAGATTAGCTTCTTTCTAGGGCTGATATTGACTAAAAATCAAAATACAGTACATACTGATACAGAGAGTTGCATGGTAATTCAGACCAACTTTCTATGTGAAGCTTTAGCTTTATTTAAGACCTCATATCTGCAGTGAACCACCAGTTCCACACTTCCTACTACTCTGTTCCCTGAGTGGTGATAAACACTCAACATATGGGAAATTACTGTTGGGCAATAAAAGGTTGTTGGCTTTTGCTGACATGTAATAAATTAGGCCGTTTGCATAGGAGAGCTACAACAGAGGCTCCTAAGAAACACCTTTGTGGTACTTTTTTCATGCACTCTGTCTTTTTTTTTTACATTAACTCTGTTATATCTGTCGTAGTTGGT
The DNA here is from genome assembly GCA_036784905.1 of Acrossocheilus fasciatus. NCBI lineage: Eukaryota > Metazoa > Chordata > Actinopteri > Cypriniformes > Cyprinidae > Acrossocheilus > Acrossocheilus fasciatus. Next base: position 7,804,783 of record CM071951.1, on the reverse strand, counting down.
GGTAACACAGTGGGGTATATACACACAAATTACACACATAAAACTCCTGAAGCCTGGAAAATATTTTAATAGTTTCCGTCCCCCCACCAAAACAGCCGAGAGCCGAACGTGCCACACTGGTGAACTCTGCGAGTATTACTGGCGCAATTAAATGCGAAACGCTGGGAGGACCAGGAGGGAAAAGATGCCCAAAATGGCAGTAAACAAGGGAAATGACACTTGACAAGTTGTAATTTATCGACGTTGTTTGAAAAGAAAAAGACTCACTGTTTTACAGAGAGAAAAGAGAGGCATGGGGAAGCAGGCGTTAAAGAAAACCATTCATAGAACGCAAATGCATCAAAAGCAACCCAGAGCGGAGAGAAAAGAGGGAAAGAGAAAAGAGAAAGGGAGAGAGAGATAAAGAGACAGGGGGAGAGAGAGAACAGCGAGACTTCAAAGTCCATATGCAATAAGCAGTGCACACAGAGAGCAGTGCACATGATAGGACAGAGAGCAAGAAGAGCCCCCTGGAAGCTTGTGGGGGCCGCTCCTCACATCATCTCATCTCACAGAATACCAGATTTCAATCTGCAGCCTGCCGAAGAGCGGCCATTACACAGAATGAGGAAGAGAGAGCGCAAGCACTCATAAATAAACTTACCAACACCACCCGGCCCCAAAAATAAAATGAGCCCCAAACTGTGCTTTAAAACAGCAGCATTTGAATAAAAAAACGGCAAGTAAAAACCACCAATAAATACATAAAATGCTTTATTCTGCATCGATGGCACTGTATTAGCTGAAAATGTAATTGCATGTCACGTTCTGTGATAACAGGTACAAACAACTTGAGCGAATCTAGATAATAAGTCCAATTAGGTATTATCTTGGCTGGGAGTAAGAGGAGCTGCTCTGATAATGGTGTTACCTTTCCATCTCTACACATATGTCCATTACACCTCTGCTTATTGGTGCTATTAAAAGTGGCAGATTGATAGCCATTCAGCCAGTAAAATAACTCGGAATAGAATGTAAATTGTTCCAACAAAATGCACTGTCACCAATTTCAGCTAAAAGAAAATAAATAAATAAATAAATGCGAATAATAACAAGTGCACTGCTTCAATTTGTGCCTGGCAGATGGGTAATGGAATGATTATGGGTATTGTATGATAAACTGGACATGTGTGAGTGTGTGTGTCTGTGAGCAAGCGCGTGTCTTCCGTCCATTATCAAGCATTGATATTGTTACAGAAAATGAATGCGCTTTTTTGGACTACTTACCAAAGAAGTGGCAAGCTGTATGAGTTTTTTCTCCAACATAATAGTGAAATGATAGGTACCAAATAGATAGTGAGAGGCTAATATGAAATAAAATGAGCCTGGAAAGCTCACAAAAGGCTGTAACTTGTAATCATTGAGCAGCTAGTATTATTTCTGCGAGTGTAAATGCCTTATCTGCCTTCGTGGCGTTTGACACAAAACAACTGTGAAAAAGATGAACGATTGCGTTTTGCGATTAAAATGATTATACTTTGCGACAGTTTTTTTAGATGCACGGAAATCTTCTGGGGATTTGAGCATAAAGTTTCAATTTATCCTTGGGGAAAAACAAAAAAAGCAGAAAAAAAAACCTGTTTTCCGAGCCTTGTTTGCTAGTTGGAGGCATGACACTCTCAGCGTAAATGAGGAGAGCAAACGTGCTACATTAGAGGTGGGGAATAAATATTCCAATTCCAGCCCAAAGTGTCTTTATTTTGACTCAAATGTGAGATATGCCGTTGCCATGGTGACATGGTGCAGGCTGCAGCCCTCTCCCCAGCTGTTGGGAGGTTTTGTCTGTGTGTGTGTGTGTGTGTGTGTGTGTGTGTGTGTGTGTGTGTGTGTGTGTGTGTGTGTGTGTGTGTGTGTGTGTGTGTGTGTGTGTGTGTGTGTGTGTGTGTGTGTGTGCGCGTGTGTGTTTGTGCAAGCCCAAGCGCGCACATTGAAGCCCCGCTCTCGTGCTGTGTTCCCCTTTCAGCCGCCAGAATAGAGTCTCAACTAATCCGTGAAAGTTGCGGTGCTCTGAACCGCCAGCCAAGCCTTTTCCCACTGAATTGAGGGCCGGGGGTCTGCACTGGGCTTTACACTTGATTGGTCTTCGCCGTGGCAAGACTCCCCTCCCTGCTGGGTGTGGGCCCGTCCCCCTCGCTGTGCTGCTCGGGTCTAGGCTAATCGGCTTCTCCCCGCCGTAATTACCCACACCCGGCCTGGGCATGCTGAAGCCACCAGTCGTCTTTCTGTCTCTTTCTTCATCCCGGTCCCTCACCAGTATTGGCACCGTGGACCACAGATTGGCGTCGGTGCCAATGCCGGCTCAAGTCTGTGGCACTGGGTGCTGGGCAAGGGAACAGTGAGCGAGCGAGAAGGTGGCCTTACAACTGTCCTCCTCTACATGCACAATCCCAGGATGATGGGTTTATTTGGCACAGCTAATCAGGTAATAGTTTGTCTCACAGAAACAACTGAAAGCGACTGGATCGGTATGGCCCCGTAGGAACCAGTCGGAGATGGTGTCGCTTTTTCATAGCTCTTATCGATTTGGATTACAATCACAGGCCAACTCTAGTATCCACACACGTAACAAATGTCAGGCGCAGATGTTGAACATTTCTGGTAGCACACTTTTGGCAAAGCAGTAGTAAAAAACGCAAACACTGTGACTGAGAATATTCTTTGTGCCCCAGATTTACAGCAAGATCAAACAGCTCCTCAGAGAAAGTCTTCATTTCCATTCAGCTGGAAAATAAGTGAGCCATATCAATATTGAGGTGGCCCTCTTATGATGTACTGTCACATTTCCAGAGCTCTATAAAGGCAAAGGAGAAGACGGTTCACAAAGATTACAGAGCAGTGCAGAGGATCTAGAGCGTTTTGTGGGGAGCGAGGGACACCAGAAGACAGAGTGTTTATTGGACCCCCATTTGCTGCTAACATCTTATTATGGAGATTTTTTGTCCCTCCAAATCAGTTGGCAGTCACTCTCACAAATCCTAAGACCCTCGCTCAGTCAGAGCAGATCAAAAGATAACTCACATTTCAAAATACGGAAGGGGGAAAAAAAGAGCAAGAAGAAAGGACAACAGAGAAAAGAAGAGAGCCAGAAGGGGGCATACTGCTCTCTCTTTACATAGGCGAATAAGGCGTTTAAGCATACCATGTGTGCCTCCTTCCTTCTATCGTCTTGCACTACCCACATTTTTCTCAAAAAAAAAAGCAGCCATTGTTATTTTTAGTTTTATTTCTCAGGGCGAATTTAATTATCAACTGCACATCATAAACGAACGCAGAAAAAAAAATCAGTACTTAATGGTCCATTCATTGGAGGGGCAAAATGAAAGGTCTGGAATCTGGCTTCTAGGAAGTATCGAGACCCCCTTGAAGCTGGAATGAAAAGTGTAAGTTTAGCCTCTCAGCTGTGTGTCTCAATCCATAATCCTGCCCCAAAACCCCAGCGGAGAGCAGCCTGACACTCCCATGGCGTTCCTGACCAGTGAAGGCCTGGCCTGTGCAGATTTACGGAGTTCAGCTCCGTGCCTTACTGTCCTAGTTGGGCTGAGACTTTGAGTCAGACTGCTAGAAGTTACACAAGATTAAGAAGAAAATACATCTGGTCCAGCAAGCTCCAAGCTACACATCATAAACCGTCAATTATGCAGGAGGTGTTTAAAGAAAATGAATAAGGTGAGTGTTTATGTACACGTCATTGCGCAGTAAGGTGTATAAGCGTTCTTGCAGTCATATAAATCTTTAATAGGCTTAGCTGTGTTGTGATTGATAGATCAGGTAATTTGAGTGGGTGGGTACACATATGTACTCCCTAATTGTGAGTTGATGTTGTTTGCATTCTGGTGAGGCCGAAGATGCATGTGCTGAAAATAGGCAACGGCTAAATTAAAAAATAATTATTAAGTTCAAATAAGTCAATACATCTGTGTTAAAAATAAAGCTTACTACGCTTAACAATATCCAGAAGTGTTTCTTGAGGGGGATTACGTTACTCACCCTATTCCAGGGTGATCATGAGTTGCAGATGATGGATTTTCATGTTGCTGTGTTGGCAGAAAATAGTTGGTCATACGGATCTTGTGTTCTCCGGTGAAAATATACTTACAAAACTTCAGCGCTGACCCGGCCTGTCAAGAAAAAATTAAAAATGTATTGATTCCGTTAAAATATTTCTGAGATGTGGAGATGTTAAAAGGCTATATGATTTGAGAGATCTATTATTAATTAAGGACATTATACATCTTCAAAGAGTGCTAAAGCCTTTAATTGCAAAAGTATCAAATTAAATTAAATCACTCTTTCAGAGTATTTAAAACCATGCGAGTGCTCACACAGAATTCCTTAGCTGTTCGCCATCTTCAGATTGGATGAAATTAAGTTTGTACTTGATTGAAAGGCCTAATTAAGCAAAGAAAGATTATATCAACATTTGATTAATACATCATCTGCGGTGTCACTTGCTAGTTATCCACTTTACCTTTTTTGTCCAAACTAGATTTTCTCTTCTGGCTGACTTTGTCAATTCAGGATAAAGTCACCTCTGGACAACAAGCTCAGTGTGAGAGCGAGCACAAGTGTGTGTGTGGACACGGTGGGTGGGGGAGCAGGTGTGAGATTGGCTCTTCAATGAGCCTCATCTTGTCCCATGTTGGGCGCTTTGGTGCATTTGTGTGTATGTGTGTGCGTTAAAAAAGAAAAGAAAAGAAGGGAGGCATGTGGCGTAGCTATTACTCAATAGTGTCTGGAACATTCTGAGCGGAAGATAAGAATCATAGGCACTACCTCAAAATGTGCATTTTCTGTCAGGGCCGGACTAAACGGGACCGTGTGACACGGGCGTTTGATGTGGCATCATGAATGTTGTATAAAATGAGGGTTTAGGTGTCATTCAATGAGAATGGAGGCACATTCAGAGAGAGCCAGACAAAATGGCTGCCTCTTTGTGCGGTAGTGAGCGAGAGCTGTAAGTGATATGATATTTGTAGTAATGCAGCGCAAATCGCATTTCCCATCGCATGAGTAATCGCACACAGATATGAATAGATTGTGTTTTTCTACATAATGACATGAAGATCTATCATTTCTTTCTTGATTTATCCACAGCCAGGATCTTATTTCCCGCAGACACACACACCCACATACCCCACCCACAGTTTGGGTACCTTGTTTTGTTTGGGGGAAAAAAAAATTGGTGATGTAACACTCCTCCGAATTAACTTGCCCCATTTTGAAACTAAAACTTTGCCTCGTTTTTTGTGCATCTTAACGCAACTCAGTTTTATGTTTATGCAACTATTTCCTTTTCTTCTCGCACGCTTCTAAAGAGATCCATATGAATTTAGTTTCTCCACCTTTGTGGGGATAAATCACACCAAAAGGGGATGAAAATATGAGAGTTGATTTAAACCATAAACATATGCTGTTGCATCACTACTCAGAAGCGGTCTTCGAGAATAGCACATTATATGGAGCATGTCTTTAAGGCTGGAGGGACATCGTGGAGTAAATGAATCTTTTACACTAAAAAAAGTTACTTTTATTAAGACCTATTAGTTTGTAAAATATGACAGCCTCATATATGAGTCTCTTTGACTCTTTTTTTTTTTTTTCTTTAAAGCTTTTCTAAAAAGAAGGGGAAAAGCCTCTTTATCCCATCTCCTCCCTCTGTCTTTTTCTCTGTATGTAAGGTTAACTTGGGGATAATGTGAGAGGGTTTTTAAAAAAAAAATTATTTGGAATGAGAAGAAAGAGAAAGGTAACTTTCTCTCCTCCACTTTCCAAATCTCCCAGGTCTGGAGAGTTTGACTGGAGAAATGGGAACGGCAGCACAGTGAGAACACACTGTTTGCTTTTGGACTTTTTCATGAGCGGACAGAGAAGGGACCCATTCCAAACACTACAAACAGCATGTGGACTTAATATGGAAGTGTAGTTCTCACATTCTTTCATTCTTTTTCATTCGATATATATTGAAAAAAAGCATTTTATTCATTATACAAGTCTTTCTGAATGACAGATGTATTTAAGCCTACATTAAACCACATAAATATCCCGTCAAATGACCCAACTATTTAAATCGTAGAATGCAGCTGATTTCTTAAAGGTTCACAAGCTCCCAGCATGCACTTCAGCAAGGATAAGTTATGAGGTTACCCTTATAGGATGGTTGTTTGCTGATTTTATGCTATTGCTATTATTGTTGTTTTTGTCATCACTGATGTTTATTTATTGTGCGGTGATATTCAGAGAGCATTTTTTACGTAACGTTTGTCGAATGTTGTTATTGAGATTAGTCGTAAGTGTAGTGCAAGTCTACAAGTGTCTGTATATAAACACCGCATATAATATTTTTGTTTTGCAAGATGTTCTCTAAATATACTACAGTTAACTTCAAATAAAACCAGAAGTAAAAACGGTAAAACTGACAAGTAAATTAAATTGCGTTTAGAGACATTTAATGAAATAATCAAAAACAAGATGGATAAAGTCGCATTACTCAAATATTTAAAATGCGTCATATTGACTTTTAACGCTTTTATCTTTAAAAACTTTTTTTTGAAGTGTACGCTATCTACAGATATATTTCATAAATAAATGATTCGTTACATATAAATACGCACACATACACATGCTACAGCCCACACAGTGCTTAAGCTTAATAATTATAAATGCACAAACACACTTTGTACTTTTAGCAGATGAGAGTTCAGCATATCGCTAAATAGTGCAAATCTATTGGTGTGCCATAAAATGATGCAAATGAACAGATGACTGTAAATATCAATTAAAAGAGATGGAGTTTGAGTGGCACTCAGTGAAGAAGTGTAAAATGAGCTGATGACAGAGTCTGATGTCTCCAACACTGAGGAACATGTGAAAAACAGATGGTATGCTTTCATTCAGCATTCTCCTAGTGTTTCCCTTCTCACACAGAGGAACCATCTGAATAAGAGAGCAGTTTTGATCAGGCCTGTGCCTCTGTCGATTCCCTCCTATCATTAAGTATGATTAGTTTATGACTCAGTATAAACCATTCATGACCACTCTCCTTGAAGAAGTAAAAAGCCTCACTGGAAATGAAAAAGTTTTGCCAATTAGATTCTGTCATGAAATACCTAATGAACCGAGCCAGCTTTTGATGTTGCGGGTAAACTTTACCAGCAAAATAAACAATACAAGAAATGCGACAAAAAAGTCCTCTGAAACAGATGGAGAAATCAAAAATGCAAAATAAGCTGAGAATGCATTACTGGCTTTTTTGTTGGTTTTCAAACACTCATTGTTTAATCAAAACGCTTCTATGCATCTATAGTTTCAACTGTCTGTAATACAAACAACAAACTTTGCACTAATTAAAAACGAGAAACATGCAAGGAAAACGTTGAAGGCATGCATTGTAAAACTTTTCAAATATTAGAATTAATAATACTTAAATATATATAATATAAAATAACATTCAAATATTAAACAACATGAAACAGTCTTTAAAAAAATAATGATGCTAAAAAGTGAATAGATTTGGGTTGAATATAACCCCTTGTCATGCAGTCTCCCTGAAGAACTTTGTTAGAATTAATTTTATTAATTCAGGGGGGAGAAAAAAAAAAAGTGTGTGTGTGTGTGTGTGTGTGTGTGTGTGTGTGTTATGCGGTTTACAGCAAGTTAATTAATCGTCTCTTTTCACAAAAAAAAGGCCACCTGCTTTTTTCCACATTATAATGCAATTTAATGCTGTTTACAATTGTATTAGTATGCAGTAATCTTTTAAATGTAATTGTCTTTGAAACTTTCAAATACTTGACAACATTCAACATTTTACAAATGATTTGTTTTTCCTCAATAGCCGCTAAACTTTTTTTAGCAATTTCCTATGTAAATGAATGTTAAAATAATGGTGTATTATACAAAATAAGAAAAATAAGACATCAACTTAACATGAACATTGACATTTTCCGAAAAAGATCCATAAAATCAAGACTGATTTGAACAAATTCAAATCATTATTAGATGATTATTTTAAAAACATTTTTATGACCTCATCGGCAGTTTTAACATTTGCATCAGTGCAATTAACACACCAATGACATTTACAAAATAAATTAATACATTCTCTTTGAATATGATTTTTAAAAAACCTTTTCGTTATTTACAGACAAAAACAAATAAATGTTATGATGCCGTTGCGACTCCATAATTCTGTACATTGTGTATCTTATACAGTAATGTGCGGTGTGTTTATGCATTTCATTATATCATATCATTTTTAATATAATAATACATTGGTTTATTATGTTTTGTGAAAAAAAGACCATTTGTTTGTTTTAAAAACAAAAACTAATATATTGTAGGCATTCAACAAATATATAATGTTAACTAACTGTTTACACAATTTTCATAAAATCAATTAAAAATGTGAGCACTGTTTCGAGGAACAGCTTGAACGGCTTAAAAATAACAAAAGTGCTCAATTACAGTTCAATACATAATCATTTGATGCAATTGTGTGTGACTTTTTTTCTTCGAATATGACTTAAGAACACAAGATATCAATTAAAAAAGTTTTGTATTGTGCCGTTCAAACAAAAAAAGTCATGTTTTCATGTTTTATATCACTGGAAAAACAAAGAACATTGCTGTATTTCGGTTAAAATGATATTACACTAAATCAAAAAGAAAATGGAAGAGAAAAAATATGAATAATTATGATATCTTTAGACTTCCATCTATGGATAGTACATATACTTGCATACTGAAAGCTAAACTAAAGAAACATTAAATAAAACACACAGAAAACAACAATTAAACAGTCAACCACTTTGACAAGAATATTTCCGATAATATACGATCATGTATATTTTTTGCAAGTGTCACTAAAAGTCAAAGTCAAAATGTGTTGGCAACACCACAGACTATTCAGCCATCTTAACTCTATTACCATATTTCCTCACAGCAGATGCTATGATTTATCTGTTAGATTTGTCAAAAACGCATCTCCCATGGTTCACTGTTGTCAAGCACTTTGTGTTTAGCAGGTGACAAGTCTGAGTGTAAACTGGCTGAGGGGAAGATGTTAAAGCCCCCTTGCAGGAAGAGGCATGTGGACCACTGACATGCAGGTTTACGGCTCTACACTAATGAGACGTGATTTCAGAAAACAGGTTCAAGCAATGTGTAAAGCAATCAAGGACAATAGCAAACGAGGACAAGGGCTGACGTCAGAGGAAAAGTAACGGGCAATGCAAAAGAGGGTGGGATATTTGGGCAAACTACATTTAAGGACAACAAAAGTGGGTTATATTATTTCTACGTTTTTTCTACGTATCCTAAATTTGCTCACATCCCCCGAGTCAGGCCTGTGATCTGCCGTTGCAGAAAAGCAGGTCACATTATACAACCAGGAAGTGGCCTGCCAATGTCCTGCAGCTTGTTTATGGAGACATCTTGTTACCAGGGTGATAGGGTCCTGTCTGGGAGCGTCTTCATTAGTGGTCACACATGGTGGGCACAGGCATTCTGTTCATTCACCTCATGCTACTAGAAGCCGTGGCCAGGACCCCTAAAGCCACCCGTTCACCTAACACCTCCAGTCTGCCCGAAGCTGACAGCCTCCCACCAAAACCACTACACTCGTCTGCGGACACAGCTTTAATTGGGAGTGACATGGACAAACTCAAAACCGGCTGGAAAGAAATGCAGGCAAACTTACAGGATTTACTTACAGGAAAGGAGATTCCTATCTAAAGTCTGAACGCTCCTGAAGAAATTCCTTCATTTTCCACAAACGATCCAAATGGCAAAGCAAGAAACGCTTGCATTTTCAAAAACAGGATGTTGTAACTTCTCAAAAAAAGCATCAGGAACACATTCGGATTACCAGTTGCATGAGTTTGAGCATGAATCTCAGCAAATTCACAAAGCGCTGAATGTTTATGTACAAAAATCACAAGGAAGACTGACCGCGGTCCATTTTGTTCAATTTTTTCGACATGCTGAGACCGGCCATTCTGATTACCTTTTAATCTGAGGGCTGAATTCCAAATGTGCCCAAGTTTCCTCCGGGGGGAGCAGCAGGAGGCGCTGTAAAGCAGTTAGCCTTTTGATAATGAAGTGCCAGCAAAAACAAACATGGCTGATGAGGGGGGAAGGGTTAGCACTACCTTACAGTGGCTCGGCACGTTAATGCAAGATTAACATTGAATGAGCGTTGGGAGCCCGTACCACTGATATCAAGTAGATACGGCCCCTACCCACCCATGCCCGACAACAAAGAAGAGTCAGCTATGACCTCTGCTCACACCGCAAAGTCACGAGCGACGGCTTCATTACACACCATGCCGGAGGAAGCCGCCATTACCGTGTAGTGTGAAGCACAATGCAAAGTGCCACATCAAGGTGTTTTCGGTAGAGGTGTGAAAGCACCTCCATAATAAAAAGGTTGTTTTGGGTTATTATCACTTTCCCTCATTGTGAATGTGGCGGCCTAAATACAGTATTCACCGCAGAGAGTTTGGTGATGTTCCTGTTCATGCCGTGTTCTTTTTAGCTTTGCATTTTTGTATTCCATGTTTATTTTAATATTTTCCAGAAAAAATATCTGTACTGTGGGTCTCTTGAGTATAAAGAGGCGTGCTGTTTTAGGTCACTTCTATCTCAGTTTTATTTCATTATTTATATGGGAGACTTTTGATATTTGTTTAAAAAGAAGTTGAATTTGAATATTTTTGTCTGTTCGTTGCAAAATAAACTTTGAGACAGGACTTTATGTAACAAGCACTGTGACTTGCAGATTCTCTAGATGGCTGATATTACCTACTTCAAAATAGCATTTAAAAAAAACTGAGCTTTTAAAAAGTGTATTCCCACAATTAAGTCTCAAAATAAGAGCTATGAAGCTGAAAAACAGCCTTCCCTCAGCACATTTATCTTATGTGATTTTTTTATTATGATTTTATTGATTTTATAATTCTATTTTATTATGATTTATTATGATGAAGATCTTACTCTCTCTATATATATATATATAATAAATGAGATACAATGGACAGGTAAACAGCATGAAACTGTGCTCCAAGCAACGAGGAAAAAAAGCAACGGCTAGTTTGACTTTTGTGCTTCATTAATATTACTCACTGCATCTTACCTACGCTTAGACAGCTGTAATTTATGCGGTAAAAATAAGCAGTGAATATGCCGTTCATTATTTACCGCCGAAACAGAAAAGAGTATGACCGACGGACAGAAAACACACACAATTGTTCCAATAATGTCTGAGAGTTGCCCCCTAAATTTCACGGAAAATTATGCACGGGAAAAGAAATTCAGTTATTTGTGGGAAAAAACAAAACAAAACAATATATGCAAAAATATATAAAATGCATCTACTTGCCAAACCATTTTACCCGTTGGCTGCTTTAAACAATAAATGATTGTAAATTACACAGCTTTTGTCACATCGTGCAAAATATCACTTACAGAGACATTTTGTGGTGTAGACAAGCCAAACTAACCACTTACATGTGATATTCAAGCCAGAAGTGAAATAAAGGCCGTGGAGCTTCACTGTAATGTGGGTCGGCCCATGTTCCTGTTCTATTGAGGTTAAACATTAAATCATTGCTGTTTCTAATCAATGATAATTTCCCAATGTGAGGTTAATTAATTGCACTAAAAGCTAAATTTAGACATCACCATGACTTAGATACCATCCTCAGAGTCTAAAGCAGCCCTTTTGCATGGAGTTAAGGACCCTGATGAATTATTAATTTTTAATCCACATGAGAGGTGCGGGCCTGCAAAATACAAGGCAAAGTGAATCTCGCTCTTGGACTACATTCTTCTGTCTGTCCTGCTGAGGCAAGCAGTATTTCTGACTTCAGCGGAAACCGAAAAACCAAATTGAAATGACTGCTGGGATCGATAGACTGAGGGGGAAAAGGCACTGCCAAACCAAAATTGCCAAAGAAGCCTCTCCTTTCCATTCGGCACTAGTCCGCTCTATAAAGACATCTGCTGATGACACACTTTGGGGAGGCCTGCTCAAGCAGAGACTAGTGGAGAATCGCTATAACAAGATTGAACCACATGACTGCTTGCTGAAGGAGCCTGAAGCAGGCTCCCACACAACCTGCTGCCAAGCAGGGTGCCACAAAGCTGAACAACCACCACAAAAATGCCCTTACACTATTCTACAAGACGTGGCCTGGATGGCCAGGGTGGCAGATACCATTATAAAATGAAATCCAGCTGACATGTTATTTCTATTCCCACTCAACAGGCAAAAACTACTATGCCATGGGCTGCTTTTCTTTCCAAATCATTCGGGACAGAACATTCTATCCGTTTTCTACAGCTTTTGGTCAGAAGGACAAGAGAAGAAAACGTTCATGTTCATAGAGGTCAGTGGGTGATGCACAGTTGCCTTGACATGAAAAGGTATTTTAGTTAGCTGAATGGATCCGAAGAGAAAAGCTTTCCTGTAGCTCAAATAGTAGAGCATGGCGCTAGCAACCCCAAGATCATGGGTTCGATTCCCAGGGAAAGCGAGAGCTGATAAAATGTAAAAAAAAAAAAATGTAACTTGAATGCAATGCAAGTCGCTTTGGATAAAAGCGTCTACTAAATGTAAATGAGAAAAACAGCTGCATGCTAAAATAATTTCAAAGTAAGACTCACAGTAGACATAATCTCGCAACAAAAGCATATTATGAAACAAGCATGACAAAGGTCATCAGACAGGGCTGTAGGTCTCATGTCCACTGACAATGAAGTAACGTGATGATCCAATGCAATGTTCACCCAAAATGATAAGAATTAGCCTACAGTTTAATCATACTTTGCCCCAGTCTCTATTAATATTGCAATTTAAATTCTCTCAGTATCATTGAACATCTTATATATATATATATATATACATATACATACAAGTCTATATAAACAAATAACAAAATGTGACAAAGAGAAACGCACCAGATAGAAAGACACCGCAAAACCAGGCAATATCAATTTTCTTCAATCACATACCATCTCTCAAAATCTGACCTTCCAACCCTTTCAGCAAACCCAATGTCAGAAACCTTGAATGCACACAATGATTGTGAAGTGTCTCACAATCAAGAAAAAAAACACCAAAAAATATGGGCTATGTCCCTGACTCTATTTTTGCCATTCACAGAGTCTAGGGCTGTCATAAAAACAGGTGTGATTTCTCAGGACATTCATTTCAGTGATAGTAGGGACAATATATATACTGTACAAAAATGTTAGATTTAGTTAGCAAGAATAAAATCACATTAAGGTTACTATTTTTTTTTTTTTTTTTACATTTTTATTTAAATTTTTTTTATTATTTTTATTATCAGCTGTTTTTGTCATTATCCAGGACTTTCTCACATTTTTTACAAACTGTAAGGCTTTGACAAACTACATTAGCAGCTGAATGAAAGCAACTCTACATGATGGAAAACCAAAGAAGCTGGATAGAAATCAGAATGACAAAGAATCTTGGGAAAACCACACTTGATGTCTGACAACAATAAAGCAGAAGTAGGCAGTGCTGCAGACAATGTCAAACTATTTACATCACTATGAGTGAACGCTGACTTACGGCACCTTTGATTCGGATAACATCACTACAGAATAAGGCTGAAGTGATGGATAACTGCATAACAGGTTTATGGTTCCCTTGACAGGCACACATGAGGTTCCAGTGAAGGATGGATACATTAAAAGGTGTGAGAGAAAGATTTTAATTGTTTAGTTTTGAACATCCTTCTCTCACTGTCTGCTTTAATTAATTTCAAAAGAAAAAGAAAAATGCAGTCGCTCCAGCAACAGTGGGGTTAAAATGTTCTTTTGGTGCATTTTCCAGATCAAGTGAACAATACTTTGGCTTTGAAATTTTAAAACCCCTCTGTCTTGGTAATGACTGAACTGGATAATTAACTATCATGGCAAATCAGCAAGCAGTCAATCAAAGCAGCAGTTTTTTCTTTCTTTTAACTGAGGTCAGGGGGGCAAGTACAAAGGCACTGTGAACATTTCATGTGCTCCTGAGGAGCGATATCAGTTGAAAATGCATGTTACCTCCAGACAGTGTTTGGTAAATGTGCCCCATGTGTGATTCTCTTAAGTTTGCCCTCTCCTGCTGACCTCTCACCTCTGCTCTCTGTCTCTCTGCACTCCAGGTCGGAGTCGCCGCACAAACACAGATGAAGCGCATCACCTTTCGCCAGTACGGCACAGGTAAGCCTGGCCCCGACCGAGCTGCTGGACCAGGGGTCAGGCTTGTGGCCCAGCATGCAACTGGTCTCGGTCACATCAGGTCCTCACACCCCAGAGATGAGTTTGCAGACGGACGTTGTCTGAGACCTTTGATGTGCGGCTACGAGAGTTTCTGTTACTGTGCTTTTAATTAGGTCCAGCAGCTGCCTCTTCCTGGTCCGAAACTCCACTATCTGCCTAATCTCTTGCAGGTGGCCATCACAAACATAACAAAATCAGCCGCCACTCTCAGGTGCGCGACGGCCAGGGAGGAGCCGCCGCTGCCACCACGTCTTGCTTCCCTCTGTTTGGCACAAACAAGTCTGATGCACAGAGGCTGAGCTAACACAGCCCAGTTGCAGTGAGACATGGTTAAGATTCACAGTTCTATCACTACGACCAGCATGTTCCCATCTTACAGCCAAGCGGGTGTGAAATTATGCAAATATATGCTTCCCGTCTATCATCTTTTGGCAAATTTGATGGCCCAATTTCTTAAACATTATCCTTTACAGATATATTAGCAGGTTTGAGTGTGGTAAAATGTTGAGGCAAACTTTCACAATAGCACGAGATGTGCTTCTCTGGTTTTCCTGAAGGAATGTTTCGGGTTTGGTTTAGTTAAGCTCAGTCTAAATTGTTACAAGTGAAGCACTTACAGCACAACTAAAGTGAATTGGGCAAATTTGTAAACATGAAAATATCCACTGCCAGAAAACGTGAACAATACGCATGTATATGCATGATGTCAGTTTAAAAAACACTTAAGTAATATTTTCCGTACAACTTTATTGCCACGACAACATAAAACCATAAATCAACTGTAAATGATGATTTGAATAGCTTTACAGCTAAAATAATAAACAAGTTTTAACTGAAGAATAATTGTAAATGCTTTTATAGAGCTATTACTTTTAGATGTTTTTATTACTTTTAGATTCGCTTCCATTGTAAGCTCTTTGCCATAAACTCCATTTTTCTTTTTTTTTCAAAAGTCCAAATTATTTTTCATCGTAATCTGCATTACCAGACAAATCCAGTCAATTGAGATTCTCGTGTAAAAAATTGTACATGTAGCTCA
The DNA here is from genome assembly GCA_036784905.1 of Acrossocheilus fasciatus. Lineage (NCBI taxonomy): Eukaryota > Metazoa > Chordata > Actinopteri > Cypriniformes > Cyprinidae > Acrossocheilus > Acrossocheilus fasciatus. Next base: position 7,789,413 of record CM071951.1, on the reverse strand, counting down.
AAATTCATGGAACATCCACCTGTCTTTGTCACTCCCAAGTTAGTAGACTGCTGAACTGAACTTGACTAAAGATGAAATATGGGAGGCTGGTCAGGCATACTAATACCCTGGATTCATTAAATTAATAGGGGTCTTATTCCCCTTACCATGGGTTCACAGATGCCCTTTGAGTTTGCCGGGGCTAGAGGGTGCGCAGCACTTTGAAAGCCCTTACCGGCATATCGAGCGCATTTTAATACAGTCCTTTTGAGGCTCCTGGTAGGATGCAGAGTAACTCCTCGCCTTTAAGTTCCCGCACCTCTCCATGTGATCTCGTCAGATAGCCACGGCTGTGTCAGATCAGGCCCAGTCTGCACATACACTAGGGGGATGGGGAGGGCCATGCAAGGCAAATTAGACCAGCGGTGTTCGTTTCTAAGTAGAGGCCATTCTTTCCTGAAGACGTGAGTCCTTGAGAAGCAAGAGCTCAGGAGTGCTTTGATGTGGAAAGGTGCCCAGTTTAAGGCTCTGAAACAGGAGGCTTTGGGAGAGATTCAGTAGGATTCCCTTCGGTGATCAGCAGGGGAGGCTGCCCTCTCGTTGGTCAACTGCGTATACTGTACAGATTTAATTACGCTGAGAATGAAGTGCGTGGTCCAAAGAAATCCTTGATGCTGCCCGTTATGACTGTCCTAGCATATTCAAAACCATCAAGCCACAATAAAAACCGAGCATGGTGATCACAGCCCGAAAAATCAAAGAGGCTTCAGAAAACAACAACAAAAGGAAATGCTATGAATGTTCTGGGAAAACAATATTGTTTTCCACTGCAGTTGCGCCTTTGCTAATCTTTCAAATTTTGAATGCACAGAATCGGCACAAGGACAAATAGCAAAGGATTTCAATGACAGAACACCATATTCTGCAGCTTGTTTAGGTCTATGAGCTTCAAAAATGTTTAATTAACAGACACAAAATATAGGGATGCCTCATATCCATGACAATATCCCTTTACCCAACAATAACACAGCAGCCTTTTCAACAAGAGCAGAAAATTTTAAAAGACACTACAAAGACGCTGCAGTGCAACTGATTCATAGCACTTGATTCTATGTTACTCTATGGAATGGCTGGACTCTCCACCATAATTCAGTCAAGGTAAATTAAATAAAAGAACCAGTAGTTGTTAACAAGGTTCTTGCTGTCACTGAAAATGGCATCTTGTATTTGTTTACAGGCCAGCTAAGTGATTTTGAAGCAATGCTGTTTGCAGCTGCAGAGATTGTGGCTTGGTTAAAAACCAAGCACACACCCCACCCCGACCCGAGCGTTTTAAAAAGGGCTTTGCCTTTCCCTTTGGTCTTTGCACAGTGGTGTGGCAACTATGGCTCACAGGTGGGAGCCTGCCTCTACCAAATAAGCTTCCTCACTAAGGACGGGATTTGGCGCTGTTATTTTTCTATTAGGGCGGAATAATGTTAAGCCTTCAGAGGCCATCTTTCTGTTGCTATGGTAGCCCATATTTCCTGCAGGTTTGCGACCCTGAGTGACTAGAGTGCAAAGCCAAATACCACAGACCCAGTGAGGATCAGAAATGTGGCCTTACAATTATGGAAAACAGCTCGAATCTGACCGGACCTTTGTAAGACTGAGTGACAAGTTTATTGAGATCTCTTTTTTCAATTCATCATTTCAGTAGCGAATTCAAAAATCCCTTGTCACATCTCCAAGTGCACGTCTCCACGCCCATCTGTTGGTTTATACACCAGTTGGAATTGAAATTTCTCTCTCTTTGGCCAAAATGTTAACAGTCTTTTTGAGAGAAACACACCCGCTAATTTACAGATATTTACAGATGAGGCGCGTACTTTCCTAATAAGAGCAAAAGCCACATTATAACCAAGTAAACCCGTTCATATCAAGCACACAAGCAAAAATGAAACCCCGTGCAAGACATTTCCGGTGACTTACCTTGAATGTTTCACAGGAAAGGAGACGCGAACAACCAGGCTAGCCTGCATTACCTCACAACAACAGAAAATGACCCAAAAATGTTTGAAAAATTAATTAATAGAAGCATAGTTCAGCAGCGTAATCAATGTCCATCTTATTTTTTATTTGATTAGAATATAAAAATATATTCTATATTTTGCAACGAAAATACATTTTAGGACGCAATAAAAACACGTTTTGTAAAGCAGTGATTTTTTTATGCTGGGTGTCTCAGACTTTTGTATAACATTTAATTAAAATATCAACTAAAGCAATTTCAAAATTTAAAACATCTCTAAACTTTGTGGAAAATAATGTCGAGCACAGGTAGGCTGCTACACTAATAGGATATGGGTGCTTCAAACGTTCGTTTAAAACAAATTTAATTTTAAAATAATTATCCTGCCTTCAGGGCATAGGATAATAACTTACACAACTTACAAACAACTTTAATAACAACTTACGTAATAACTTAAAATACATTTTGTATTTTAAAATATTATAAAATACATAACAGATACAGCCTACATAATAGAATAACATAAGAAAACATCGCAGACAGTGTGTGTGTGTGTGTGTGTGTGTGTGTGTGTGTGTGTGTGTGTGTGTGTGTGTGTGTGTGTGTGTGTGTGTGTGTGTGTGTGTGTGTGTGTGTGTGTGTGTGTGTGTATTAGAATTTTTCTCGCAAATGTGGCCTATATTTCGTCAGTCCGACAGAAGTTCCTGCAAAGTTACCCTCATTGTAGCCATGATATTTCTATTCATTTATTTAATTATTTATGTATTTATTGATATTATGTATCAAATTAAACATAACGATTCAGATGATAGGCTAAGTTCTGTAGTTTAACATCCATTAACATGATAACAAATGAAATAATAAACATAAGAAAATTAAATAAATTGCTTCAACATTCGTTTTCTTTCCTAAATCCATTATATTTTCACACAGTCTTATAACATGCGCTGTCACTTCAGGAGGGTGGTGCTCATGACAGTGATTTCACCCTCTGTGTAGTTCATTTCTAATTGTTCATGCCACAGTTCACTCACTCCCCTTAGGAGTCTGTAGACTTTCGTTTTTAGATATCATTTACAAAGTACATAAAATTGTTGACTTAAAATAACATCATTTTAATTTTTAATTGAACCTTAATGTAAAATGCATCGTGTTTTTATGATTCTTATCGGTGTCGATCTTTAAAGCAACTGTATTTTATCTGTTCTCTACTTTTTTTTCTCAGCCAACATGTTTGTTTCCTCTCCGTTAAAACAAAAATGTCAGGAGTGTAAAGAAAAATCAATCACAGAGTTTGATCTTGAGACTGACAGCACTGAGATCGCATCGCTCAACAGGATCCAAATGTGAAGGAGGAGAAGTATTTTGGGTAGGCTATCAGATTGCGCCATGGAAAAGTTGCTGAGAGTATTTGATAGAACCTGTTGAACTTTACTCTGGGGGACTGTTAGCTATTTCCAAAACTTTAATGCTGCTTGGAACATTAACACGTGAAGTCCTTTAATTTTGGATTGGAGATTCACAGTTTTAAAAGATCAAATGCTCCCATTATTTGCTAAGAACACCGAGATGTCCTGCTGTTAAAAGGGCATTTTTGAGCTATGCCGCTTAACCAAGATGCTCAGCTTTTGCTCTCCTTAATCTCTTTCTCCTCACTGTGTCCCATTTCAAGTGCGCGGATGCAGGACTGACGCTTGATCTACCTGCGTTACGTTATCCGAATTCGAGTCTGTACCAGGTGACACTGATGTGGTATGTCACCTACTGTTCGTCGAGTACGCGTCAATGCGACAGGGTATCGCGCCTGCTCTGCCACACTGCGCGCAGGTGTTTTAAAGTCGCAGTTTTCCATACTCGGTTTGGGTTGACAAAAATGACATTCGGGCTTTAAGAGTTCCGTTGTCAATGTAGTGCTTAAAAGTTCTCTGGGAGTGTGATTTCACCCGCTTTGATGTAAAGGCCCCCAGAGAGCAGGTTTCAGCATTCTGCTCCACCTAACCCCTCTGCCTAGTGAAGAACCCCATTCCTCTGACTGCTAATGAACTCCCTTTGTGACATCTTATTTCCCTGCTCGGCTTCATAAGAAGTTTTTATACTGTATTGTTTTGTTTCAGTTTTATTTTTTGTTTTATTTTATTTTACAAGATACATCAACGCTAAAAATCTAAAAATAGTCGTTTTTGCTAAAGCTCACATAAGTAGGCTATATTTGATTTCATTACATAATTACAATAAAATTACGCTGTTATTGTTTCTAACAGCCTGTCGTCCAGATGTGCCAACTACTGAATCATGTAGCAATTTTTGGCTAAGTGATTATAGATTATTTCATTATTCGTTCTAATTTTATGTTAGAAAAGCTGGTGTGAATAAATATATTAAAAATGTACTTTCTTATTCTTTTTTTGTCATGGTAGCGTTATAGAAACGTTATCTTTATTGTGAAATGTGAGTACAGCGAGTTGTTGATTTAGCTAAAACATGCGTCTCTAATATATGAAAGGCCTGTGGAAAATAATCATGTCTTCTTTTGTTATTGTATCAACAAGAAGCGTGTCTTGCGCTCTCCCACAGCGCAGCTCACCTGTGCAACCTGCGCCGCGTCTAACTGGACACCTGCATTAGTGCAGATTAAAGAAGGACATTTCATTTGGGCATCTAAATATAGATGACAGAAACACAATAATGAGCTAACTAAACTGGGGGGTGAGGTGGGGGCTGTATATATGACATGGTAATGACAGATGTGTGGAAAAACAATGTAAATTATGATATAGTATGTATAGGAATAGATAACGTTATGAGATCAAATTGTTAAAAAAATGTTTTACCTGTATTTGTATTATATATTTGCTTTTGTTTAATAACCTTTATCAATAGTTATGAGCACATTTTAATTAATGTATTTATAAAACATATAAAAATGCTTTTAGTTGTTTGTTTTTATTCAATATAAGATTTCTTTTTTTTTTTTTTATTGTTATGTTTGATGCAGTTAGGTTTGGAAAGTAATTAAACCTGGGGTCGTCTATACAATTTATGTCAATGGCCTATTAATAAATATAAAACATTGCACATCTTTATTTGAATATTTAGTTTTATTTAAATTCAACGGGCTTTGTGAATGCATCTGAATGGTTTCTTATGAAATTGCTTGTCAGTTTCTAAAAACGTAATAGTTTTGTTGGTCTGTTTTGTAAAAGTGTAAAACTGCTCGAACTGTTTTTGAAACTGTGACAAGGCAAATAAATAGTCAAATATGGTCCATGGTGAAAATATTGTTATAAAATAAAGTTTCGTTTTTGATGTTATATGGCTCCTGGAAAGAAAAGCCAGTAAAATAAAAGGAAAATAAATAAATATGATAACTTTAAATAATTAGTTTTAGGCTTTAATATAAAATACAATTTCAGTCGGACAAGGCTAATGTAATTTCCTGACACCGAACATGTGAGAACTTAGTAACCTATAGCCTACAGTGATTTGATAAATGGAAATGCTCCAAAATGTTATAAATACTCATTATTAGAGTTTAAAGATATAATAGTGATAACAATTCAATTACTATATAGTTACAAAATAATCGTGTGTGAAATGTGCTTTTATTCTAGTCACAGACCACGTAGGAAGTTAAGCAGCATATTTGGTTGTTTTATTTAATATCCTTCAATTTCCCCCGACACTAAACAATTTTTTTTTTTTTTTTTTTAAACATTTTTTTTTAAACATTTTTTTTTACATGAATTACTTTTCAAATCGCCGTTGGCACAGTGAAAAGGGATGCTGATCAGGTCAGAGGACCCAGTCAATGACACTGCTTAAGAGCAAACCAAAAAGTCTTCTGTCATCGTATAATTGACCGTTTCGATTTAATAAGATGCTCCAGTTCGGTAGGAGATAAAAGGCAAGGCCCTCCTTTACACCATGTCAACACAGCCTATGCATTGTGTAAATTACTTGGATTATCTCGCCTTTGTGAGCAGAACAGTGGACCCTCAATATACACACAAGACTTAATTCAAGTCTTCTCCCAGGCCACTCGAGCTTAACTTCTAACACCAAATTTAAGGACGTGTCACTCCCATTCATTAGTCAGACAACACTGAAACAGACGAAAAAGACTGTTACTTGATTATTTGTTTGTGAAAGTCTGCAGTTTGCAGGGTAAATTAGCAGTTTTATTAAGTAAATATTTTACTTTATTAATCTTTTCTACATCCACAACATCCCTTTCTGCGTATCATTCAAGATTATTTCATATATACACTCTTAAAAATAAAGGTGCTTCACGATGCCATAGAAGAACCTTTTTGTCTAAATGGTTCAATAAAGAACCTTTAAGAACTGAAGAATATTTCTGTTTCACAAAAGGTTCTTTGTGGTGAAAGAAGGTTCTTCAGATTCTAAAAAGTTAAGGAAGAGATGGTTCTTTAAAGAACCTTTGACTGAATGGTTCTTTGTGGAACCAAAAATGGTTCTTCTATATGGCATCGCTTGAAGAACCTTTTGAAGCACCTGTATTTTTAAGAGTGTATAGCCTAATATTTATTTCATGTGTATTTACCCCAGTGGCATTGTTACTAAGCTACTGAAAAGCACAGTAAAGTTGTTTACGCTGATAGCACACTGACAACTGACAAATATTTGCTGTACGAATTGAACAGCTCAAAAGTTTCACGTTGTTTATTTAAATTTCCCTCGGGCTCCAGCAACCGAAATCCGGGTATGATGCCAAATCTCTTCTGTTCTGATAATCAAATACATCTTCATGGGTTTGTCAAAGTCGGTCTTACTGTGTTAATTCATTGTGTTAGTTTGAAATCAATCACCATTTGAGGCATAATTTCGATGACTCTGTTTGTCTGACGGAAAGGCATAATCACAGGAATCCAGTCGCATAAAAAAAAGTTCTTTAAGACAAGTTTAAACGAAATACGAAATAAGTTTTATGATGAGGATTTGAAGTTGTTTCAGAGATCCGGTAAAAAAGATTTGTTGATGTTTAAAACCACAAATGTGCGCCAAAGGTGTGTCTGTTCGAATGATTTTTTCCTTAAGAAATCGAATAGCCTGTGTTATCAATGAATACAAATAATTGTTCAAGTTCATTGCAGTATTATAAGGTAGCTTATAGCTGGACATTGCATGCACTTCCAAACACCTGTTTGAGAGTTAATTCCTGTCAGTCCACAAACGAACGAAATAATAGGAAATAATGAAGATTTACATAGGCTAGCTATATCTAATTATACTCTGCTTTGTAATTAATTCTGGTTTGATATGGTCAATGAAATGTTTCGAAATGTAAACTAAGTAAATTAATGAGAATCCAGTCCGCAGGTGTTGTTCCTGAATTAGACAGGGTACTGAACACAACTTGAAGGGGACGTGCACGGATCTGTCAGGGTCCGCCATAAACACTCGAGTGAAGTCCAAGAAGGTCTGCTAATTAGTAGCCTGTCTCTCTGGAGGATTTACACGTCCTGCGTTGCCAAATGTCTGTTTTGTATGTGTAGATGTGGGCCTGCATCAATTCGGGGAACATTTGAAATGGGCACAAAAAGACTGTCCTTTAATGGCCTAACGCAGGAACATGCCTACATCACAACCCACTGAAATGATAGTTTATTGCATTATTGACCAGTATTTGTGCCCCTGAATCATCATTCTGATTCATGGACACAAACACTCTAAATATGTGGACCTTTCCTGAAAAATCTGTTTGAGGTTTACTGGAAGTATGTATTCTGTACAGGTTTGAGATCCAGAGCAATGCAATTTGACTTTTTATTAATAAAAGATGAATAAAAAAGCCCATGTGAACTGACACAGCGTGTTTGTCGTTTCTGCTCATTATTTGCATGGACTTTCAGTTCCTCTCTTAGCCATAAATTTCAGTTTTTTGGTAAAAGTCTGTAAGCTGTCTGAGGTAGTGTACTTACAACTTTGAAGCAGAGCATGCATTAAATTGGGGTGTATGTTTACTAGAGCCTGCATCCTAGTTGCTCCTATGTTCATAAATACATATTTTTCAAAGAGTTTGTCAACAAATGTGCTGCTTTAAAAGGATTGTGACAGGATGTTCTCAATGTTAGTTTCATACAGACATTGACTCTATATAATTTACAGGATTTTAGCACACTTTTGATATAAAAAATAAAGTATACATGTAATTAACTTACCTCTGAGCATGGATATAGGTGCTCAGTTTCCCTTTGCTGTAGAACTGCATTGTTCTCATATGCTGTTCCTCGTCCCAGATGTTTCTGTTATCATTGTCAGTGTTTGAAGTCTCTGCTGTTTTCTGGATGTTTTGGATAAGATTTTTCACGTAGGACTCATTCTCATAAAGAGTAAGTGTTATTGTCAGAGTGAAAATATTAAGAATTCATCAAAAAGTTGATTCAGAACTGAGGACAAACCCAAGAGATCTCGTGAAAGATGGGTTGTAACAAATAAGCGAGCTGGAAAGTAAACTGCCCGCTGTGAGCTACAAACAAACAAAAGTAATTTGTTGTGTCATCAATTTACCTGCATGATGTTCAGTACAGATGTTGCAACATTCTGTGTATTTTTCTATTTTTTCTCTCTGGTTGACAGATTTTTATTCCCCTAAGTGCTGAGATTACAGCAACAACAATTCTGATGCAAAATACTCAAATAATAAATATTTAAGGATTAAATAATTACAACCTAACAAAATGCAGACTGTACTTTTATTAGAAAGAAAGAAAGAAACTTTAAATTAAGGAAAAAAGTATTGTTTTAAATTAAGTAGTCATCTGAAGCCATACAATAACTATGTGTGACTATATGGATGGACGAACGGACAGACAGACAGACGGATACAGAATAAATGAACACATACTTTTGTATTTAATTTAAAAATAAAATCAAAAATGATTGCTAGACTCGTAGCCTTGTGGGCAGTGCTTTGGCTTATGGTGCAGTCCTGGCTCGTGGTCCTTTCCCAATCCTCTCCTGCCTCACTGCGTCCTGTTTCTTGATAAAGTAAAAAAGAAGTAACTGCTGACTGAAAATCTCAACATCCCCCCATATCCCCGAATCATTCTTTTGAGTCAGACGTTTTCAATGAATTGAACCATATGATTTGCAAAAACAAAGTTGACTGAGCCATGCACAAATCCACCTGACCTGCTCCACTCACCAACTCCAGTTAAGAACAATCCCCTCCAGAGGGGAACAATTAATTATAAATAACAAACTTTTTGTGTACTTTTTGTTGGGATTCAGAAGACTTGGAATATAGTGTGAATGGACAATGATACTTTATGGTGCTTTTGTGTCCTTGTGGAAGCTCAAGCTTAAGTTCCAAATCACCAATTATTGCGATTTCATGAGGAAAAAGAAAGACAATTAGAACAATTCTTCAAAATGTCTCGTTTCCTGTTACACAAATCATCCAGATTTGGAACAACGGGAGGGTGAGTAAATGAAAAAAACAATTTTTGTGGTGAAGGGTCAGGTCACTGTTATTTTTAACACTCAAATGTGACCAAAAGAGATGACAACAGAAATCTCGGTCACAGTTTATTTTCGATAGTCCACTTTAGACATTCTACTAACTATAAGTAACTTTGTAATTACATGTCAACTACATCTCAACTAATTCTCATTCATTTGCAACTACATGTCTACTAACTCTCAGAGTTGACTGTTAGGGTAGGTTAAGGGTTAATAGAATAAGTTGACATATACTTGCAAAGTTTCTCATAGTCAGTATGTTGTATGTTGTGGACCCATCAAAATAAAGATATTAAGCAGACAGTCTACTAATACTCTAATGACTTCTAGTTGACATGTAGTTGCAAAGTTACTTACTCTTAGTAGATTATCTAAAGTGGACTATCGAAACAAAGTGTTACCAAAATCTCTAACCCCAACATAAGGTTATGCATTTCAAAATGTAATATTGAGTTGATTATCAAAAGTGTAATGTAGCACTTGTGCCTTGCTCTTTTCCGGTCATGAATAAGGTTACTAGCTTTATTTTCATGTTAAGTTCTAATGCTTGTTTGAAAGAAAACAATCAAATGTATTCAGCTTCCCTTCTATTCTTATATATGTATATGTGTGTTGTCTCTGGCCCCATTAGTTGGGTTTAAAAGTTTAACCTCTATGTCAGGGAGCCACATCCTTTACTCACACCAGGCCTCATTCCTCCTATGGCACGTTAGTGTTTCATTTCCCCTCCCACACATTTGTCCTAAGAGGGCAATTAAGGAAACAAACGTTTTTCCCCAGATTAGGCGGCTGCCAGCTTTGCATACTAATGTAATGCCAAGTGGTAACAAATAGTGAATGCTCTTAATTACAGGCACTATTTTCAATCAGAAAGTGCTCAGTTTCCCAGGATGAGGTCACCGTGGCAGAGGAAAAAACCCTCCATAACCTGAAAGTGTACAGAGACAGTCATCTTCATATGTGTGTGTGTGGATGTATGTTTCATAGAGAGGGACAGTGGGGGAGAGAGAGATGGTGAGATGAAAAAGATGGAAGGGGGAAGGGGGTAGATTAGATTGAGAGACAGAGAGAGAGAGAGAGAGAGAGAGAGAGTGAATGAGAGCGATATAGAAGGATTGTGAGTGAAAAACAGAAGAGTTTAAATGAGAGAGAGCTCAAATAACATATGCAGATGCAAACCCTTTTATCGGCCCCGGCCTTCACCGTGTGAGTACAGAATGTGGTGTGTAGCACTACAATTATCTATCAATCACTGACCAACTGCTTAATGTATGACTTATATGCAACGTGGCACTCCACATCTAGCTGGAGATCAAAAGCCGCCTCCAGTCGAGTAATTTAACACAATTACAGTTCTGCTACCACCTTTAATGTAAAGGAAATCGGTAAAGCAATACCCTGACCACCATAAACTGTAATAGCTCAAGAAAGCTTGCCACTGCTAACCACATATATCTTCCTCCATTATGAGAGATGAAATAATAATGAGAGTTAAAGAGATTTGCGCTGTAGTCTGTGAACGCAAGCTGTGATTGATGGATGTGTGGTGGGTTTTTAGCTGCAGAATTTCAATCGGAAAAGAGCTTAATACAGTGACATAAGCTTTATTATTTCAGAATCCAGGATCCATTCATATATTATTACACATATATTACACATTTATTACAGCTGGTTCAAAGAGGATGCGCAGCCATTACATCTGGACATACTTGAAGATGCAGTCATGAAAAAGATCTCCTGGTCTGAATGAATGATTTGGACCTTCAAATTAAACAAGATGTTGCGAAACTGATGTCGTGATGACTTCCTTTCTTCTGGTACACACATCAGAAGTCATACAGGTTTGGAATAACATGAGGGTGAGTAAATTATTATTATTATTATTATTTTATTTTGCATAATGTTGCATCGAAGGCGATGATCCTCATGTTCATTACAATGCTCGGCCGATAACTGTGGATCAGTGAAACAGATTCGATGAGAGATAAATCCTGTGATCTTTCTTACAGTACATTTTCCCTGCATATCCACAACAGAAAGGAGAAGAGTAATGACAGATAAAATCACTCACAGTAGGAAGGAATAAAAATGACTTCAAAGATGGATTTGCACAGATTGTTCTTTTTATTATCATTAACAGTAATGTGATACACATGCCTCCGGTGACCTTTTCACAGTATTACATATTCCCAGCTGACTCATTCATTAGTATGGCAGCGCAAACAGAAGGCAGAACTCAGCCATCCATCTAGAGCGTGAGCGAGAGAGATAGAGAAGCAGCGAGAGAGGAAAAGAGTGGTGTGCGCGTGTGTGTGCGTGAGTGTCATGCAAGAGCTCTTAGCCCTGGAGGTTGGAGGGAGAGGCACTAAAGCGTTTCATTTGTGATTTGGCACATCTGACAAGATTCATCCGTGGCTGATCATATGCCTTCAATGAATACATTTTCCAGAATCAATGGGAGAGTACTGTAGAGCGCAATCAAAGGCACATTAATTGTCTGCTATCAAGAGCTCCATTTGGAAAAAAAGAAGCCCATCTGTGCCTTTTGCATCTGGCTGACAGGAGGAACACATGGTCGTTTTATATGTCAACAGCTATTAGCGGTACATTTCAGCTAAATGACAAATAAAATATAGCGATAGGTTAAAATAAAGCTTCGCTCCTTCATAAAACCACATTGAGGCACAGAAGAGAAGCTCGACTGAGAGATCACACGGGACGCATAGATTTTACTGTACATGCCAAGCAGATCAACTTTATATACTTTTATTTCAGAGGCGCCAATTAAAAAGACGTACAACTTCGGTCCAAACTGGCAGGCCTGACTGGCAGGAAACTTATCAGGAGCACAGGCTAATGTGGTGGCTAGCATGACTAACTGCAAAGCTCATTTCTTCTGCCGCGAATGGATTGTACGCACTCTGTTTCCATGCCTTGGCCCCATGTTTACTCAATGAGATTTTACACTTGAATGGCACTTGGTCTCCTTTTCTCCACTGCAATATTTCCAGTCATGGCCCCATGTTCTCTCTTCCCCAACTCCCAAAGCGTCCTATTTTAACAAGCCAATAAACTCCGGAACGGGTGACATACTAATAAAAATGTAAACTTCTGGATAGGTTACGGGTGACTGACAGTGTGTGAATGTATGTGTGCGTGTGTGTGAAAGAGGGAGAGAGACAGTGAGAAAGTGTGTGTGCGCGTGGCTCTATCCTGGTCAGATGCTTCATTTCGAGAGCAGTGGAACATACTCCTGAGCCTCCTGGTTGGATTTGTTGGAATGTGTGAGAGGGAGGATTTTAGCGCCATGAGCCCAACGCCAAAGAGATGCAGACTTCACGCCATCTGTCTCCCCCTTCACTCCTCCACTTGCCAAACTTGCCTTTTTCTCTCTCTTTCTCTCTGTGTCTCTCATTGCGTCCCCTTTCATCCCTCATCAAACAAGTAAGGGACATAGAAGGATCAAGTCGTCGACTGCAGGGCTCCGGCAGTTGAAGCGCTTCACAGCGATATTAAAAACCCCTCTGAGTTGTTCATTTTCATTAGTGGCCCAAGAAATGACATTTAATTAGACTGTATTAGCCTGTTCAGAGTATTGACAGCTGCATGAAAATAATTGCCTGTTCTTTCACCATATGACCAACATTTTGCTGAAGGGAGCCACAGTGTTCATATGGGAAACGTTGTATGAATAAATATATGTTCCACAATAATTGGCTATCTACTGTCTGCTGAAATTAATCATTTAAAAAAAATAAATAAAAAAACTCACAGAATTATAGTCATTTGAATTAAAGGGATAGCTCACCCAAAAATGACAATTCTCCCATCACGTTCCAAAACAGACTTTCTTTCTTCGGCTGAACAAAAAAAAAAAAAAAAAAAAATGAAGGTATTTTGAAGAATGTTTCAATTGTTTTTGGAAGCCATAGACTTTTTTGACATTAAAAAAAAAACAAAAAAACATTCAAATATCTCCTTTTGTGTTCAGCAGAAAAAATAAACTCATAATAATAATAACAACAGAATTTTCATTTTTGAGTTAATTATCCATTTTATTTGATGAATTACTGCATTTTACACTACTTAAGAGAATCCTTTAAAGTGAAATCAATATGAATATGTAACATGCATTTGACACAGGATTTTACTTTTGGTATTAAAATAAACAGTTCCTCTGCATCCAGTGACTGGAAGCAAAATCACAGCATTACGTCTAGTACAATCCACACATTAGGTCTGCTCACATGCGTAAAGAGATGTGGAATCAGTGTTGCCTCATTAAAACCAGACCAGATCCTCTCATCAGATGAAGCAAAGTGCTCTGATGGGCTTGACCTCTGGCCCTCTCCCCATGTGGGCTGCTGGGCCAGGGCAGAGCCAGCTCATACCCTGCCCGGGTCCCAGTCAGCATACCCAGCCAGCTGAAGGGAAGAGGAGGCAGTGGTGGCCCAGGCGGCCCATGACCCTCGCTGAGCTCCAGGTGGCAGCGAGACAAGCAGGGGGCCTTTGATGCCGACCTCCGGTCATTCTGCTCGAATGGATCTTACCATTGATCTGGCCTGCCATGGTAGGGAGGGGTGCCAGGTGCCCCCGGTGCGGTAGAGGATGAAGCACAAGCTGGAGTTGCGCTGGAGGTGCGCTGACCCCGTGGTTCAGCGAGGCCAGCTTTCAGCAGCCAAACTGGAACGCCTGCCTCATGGCAGACGGACACGGAAGAACTGGCGGATCAAGAGGGGTAAAGAGATTAATCTCTACTGCAACTAGTGCTGCTGCTCTGCAATTTTATGTTATACTTATTTTACACAGGTATTAAAGATGTCAATGAACTTTGGGGAAAAATCTTATTATTGTAATTTAAAGGGTTAGTTCACCCTAAAATGAAACCTCTGTCTTCATTTACTCACAGAAATGTACTCATGTAGTTCCTAATTTGTATTCTTCAAAACATTCTTCTTTTGTTTCCTACATAATAAAGAAAGACACATAAGTCTGGAACATCACAGTAACCAAACAGTTGACTGTAGCCATAAACGTCCATAGTATTTTTTTCCCCACAGTATGAAAGTCAATATGGCTATAAAAGTCAATACTAACATTCTTCAAAATATCTTCTTTTGCGCTCAAAAGAGGAAAGACACTCATACAGGTTTGGAAATTATGAGTTTTTTTTTCATTTTTGGGTGAACTGTCCATTTCCATATCCACATGCAATGTGATTTTATGTGTTTAAATTGAAAGTTTATCCTTTCACACATAAATACAAAAGATACATCTGCATTGAGATACAAAAGAAAATCATATATAGAGCCAAAACAGTTATCTAAAGAAAAGCAAACTTTAAAGAAAGCAACAAAAATGCATGCAAATATATCACCCCATGCAATGTAAGTCTGTGTTTGCTACATCTATGTTTACACACACATCAGTTAATAAGCACATGTTCTGAACAGGGTGTAAAATCATACCTTTCCCTCTGGTGCTGCTATAACATTGGGAAAAAGCAGATTTTTAAAAAAGCCGAGCGATAGCACAAGACATGTCACCTGCGTTCTTGAGCCCCTTTTTGCCCATCATCTAGTCTATATGCCCTCTAATCACCAGTCCATAAACACAGCCCCGAAGACCTGCATTAAAGACTGAGAAGAGAGTGAGAGAAAACAGCATCCAAAGAGTCAGCCTGTGTGGTATTATTAATAAGGCATTAAAAAAGAGAGCACTTCAAAGCATACAGGAGCCATGCTATCGTACATGAAAGTAACATAGTATGGCTTAATGTCTCCTAAGGCGTCTTATGGTGATGCAGCTTTGATTTGAAATGCATTGTGTGGCAAATGGATTTGCACTAGTGGAGAGTGAGGACGCTGTGTGGGAACACGCCATAATTTAAAACCTGACCTCACAAGCTCTTCAAAGCATTCGTGAGTGAGGATGTTTGGAGCTCGATGATGGGGTTTCACTACATAAACAAGACCTGACCACACTTGGAGGTTCCAGTGTTGTTGTTGTTAGAATTTTTTTTTTTTTTTTTCTGAGGATGCTTTCCCTTTACGAAATAGTTGTATGGACCAAGGAGAAGCTGAATGGTAGTTTATGAGGAGAATGTAAGCCTGAGGAGATCATTAAGAATTTTTAGCTGTTAACAGGCATATATTTCATTTTTTTAACATCCACAGCCAGAATCATTAACCACCCAAAATCAAACCTCTGCCTTAGCCTCAGTCTTAGCAGAATAGAAAGGCTCTGGGATGCTACAGCACCGCATGCTGTTCTGACAGAGGATGTCTTAATCACTGAGGATAATCAGGCTTATTTAGCTGCTGAGAATTACGGGCAGAAATTTTAAATGATAAGCAAATGAGGCCGATGAAAAGCCGTGTCAAGGAGGTGGCGCAGCCGATTAGCCTACCAGCGCTTTTCGGCATGGACAACGCCCTGGAGTATAGGGTCATTCTTCCAATAGGACTCAACTGCTGGTTGACAATACTAAATGTCCCACCTTGCCTCTTGGAAACAAGATGCTTACAGAAGGATTGGGGGTGGGAATTCTGTCTCACGTTTGTTTCCCCTGGCAAATGACACACTTCATGGTTAAAAAATGTTGGGTCCCTGAACAGACTTCACAGTTATATAAATAAAATGTGTGGCATAGGGACAAAAATGGTCATATTTAATCCCACTTTGAACCCCAATTAGAGAACTGATGAAAGCCTTCCCACCCCCATGCCTTCTGTATCATAATTGTTTTCTCTTTCCTAAAATGTCATGAACGCTATCATGTACATAAAACACTGCCAATGACCTCTCGAATATTTGTTTATGAAAAATGATAGGACTCAGGATGGCCTCGCACAACCCCAAAGCACGTCTCCTCAAACAACACGAGAAGAAAATAAAAAGCAGTACCATTCACTGACAGAATGAGAAATGTGACTCAATGCAAAGGGTTTATCAAGTCCGTATGGCTTTGTCAAAAACAAAGACCTAAAAAGAAAAATTTAATTTTCAGACAATAAATAGTAACAGATTCAGGCATCACACAAAGACCAAAAGCAACATTAAAGCAACCTAAATGACTGTGTCTGTCATAAATAGAAACATCAGCTACAGCAAATTACACCAAAACAATGAAGAGTTTGTTTTGATTTTTTCCTGTATATTGTGATTCCTTTATTTTTATTTTCCTTGTAAACTTAACTCTGTGGGATGTTATAATATTCTATAGCCTACAGATATTGTTCTTGATATCCCTGCTTTTGTTTACTTACGTTGTCGAAACACACTATTTTTTTTCTTTTTTCACACCACAGGACATACCAGCAAAGCATTATTTCTCTGTGAGCATTAACTTCAAAAATGTTTTCAATACACATTTCACTTTATGTAAAATTCTAAATAAGACAGCTCTGTGGGTGCCCCATGACCCTGAAAATCCACTGCAGCTCTATTATTTGTCTAGCGAGCTGCGGGCGTCCCAAGTTTCTTAGGAGATAAGCAGTCCTAGCTCTATCAAAAAAATACAAAGCTTAATGTGTCATAGAAGGATAAGGAAAAAAGCAAAATGAGGAGATTTGCGCAAATCAAACTGACTAAGACAGAGAAATGAGGTAGAAAAACAGGATAAAAGGACACGGTACACTTGCAAGTAACCCTAATAACACCATGTTTAGTTGTAGGGTAAAATATACCATCCTGTGTATCCAAAGCAATAAAATCATTTCTTTGTGCACTTCACTCACGCTAACACTTTTTAAAGCATATTGTCAAACCTGACCAAAAAACAATGTGCTGATTCAATGAAACGCTTGGACATGGGGTGCTAGCTTTTCGGGGCAGATGAAAATTGGGGTATTTCGAGGGCTTTGGGAACAGGGAGGGCGATAGGAGGAGGGGGAAATGAAAGGAAAATGCCAGTAGTGCCCACTCAGCTATTTTCCCAGTCAAGATCAAAGACAGCGCTGGACTGGCCGCACCGCGGGAAACTTGAAATGTGCCCTGCCTTTGTTTGCTGTTGCTAGGAGACTTCGAGACAGCCAAAAGTGTTTTCAGAAAGCTACAGGATCAAAAACATTTCAAATATATATTTTAAGACACAATAAATACATAGATTTAACCAAATAACGTGTATTGATCATTAGAAGAAGCAGCAGCCATTCCCTTTTCCCCCTTTTTAATAAGAGAAAAACCTGGAAAAGTGACACTTGGCAGTTCAGTTTTGCCGTTGTTTCCATATGTACGTAAGCTGTCAATATATGCCTACAGAGCGTACACTACAGTTTTATGTGGGCTTTTGTGTGCAAGAGAGAGAGCAAGTCGTGAGAGGGAGAGATTAATCATCAGAGCATGTATATTTCCTCCACTTAAGCAACAATTCCATTAATGGGTGTCTTGAGTGCGTGTTACTGGGAGCTCATTAGCCATTATTAGTCTAACACTCAAATAAATGTCAGAATGTGCTGAGCAAGAGCTGCTGGTAATAGGCCCTGGGTATTATCAAGACTGCTCATTTAGAAATGTGTGTCATATCTGATAAAGAAAAATGTGAACTGCAGTGTGGTGATCATACACTCCCTTTACTGTACGTTGAGTAATTAAAGCTGTGCAGGTTCGGTCTGACGCCATCTTGAGTGTGGCACGCTAAGTGCTCAAGGCCCATTGAAATAACTAGATTGGCTCAAGAAGAATAAATAGCCAAGTAAGCGTATGCGTCTAAATCCTTGCAATTACTTAACCTGAATACAATATATGAGTGTGCTGAGCCCAGACTCGCACAAGCGGGAAGGAATTCTATTCTGTCTCTGGACCACATCCATGCCCTTGAGTGAGGCAGTGTACTTGAGACGCAGCTCACCAATCCTCTTGCACATCATCACGCCCCACCCAACTGAACTTGAACTTACTTTGCTCACTATAAATCACCCGTATTAATACTGATGGCTTGCTTTATGCTGTCAGGTAACGCACAATAATAACACACACAAACGTTGCATTTTATCAATATCAATTCCCATACATATGTGCTGAAGGCATATTTAGGGATTCAAGGAGATAGTTCTGGATTACACTTAAAGTCCAGAAAAAAAAAATCATAAATTGGAGAAATGTGAAATATGGACCAAATTCTCAAAATGTAGCATGCCACTTGGACCATATGTAATATATGCATATGCACTTTCTTAGCTATGTTTGTTTCATGAACCATGTGAAATGAGCCATAACCACAGATTAATCGTAATGATAGTTTACTATTTTCACCTTGAAAAATTGAACCAAATCTGTACCAATGAATAATGTTGGTGTTATTTTACTAAAAAGGCTATAAACTATAGGTGCAATAAATAAGTTTGTTACATATAGACTATGTAGAGCGCCACCATGAGGAAACATAATCAATTTAGATGGCGGGGTGGCGTTAAAATATTGAATCGACTTTCTTTTTTTTTTTTCTTTTTTTTGTATAGCCTTTACGATACACATTGTTTCAAGCAGATTTACAGTAACCATGTGCGTACATTTGCATATTTTTAAATGGCCGCCATCAGCCAATCAGATTCCAGCAGCCCAAGTGTCTAAAAAAAAAAGAACAGATTTCGACAGAAGGACAGAAGGTGGCGACATAACAGTAAAACACCTACAATAAATTTAATTTTAATGCAATGCATACGTAGGCTAAATATAAATAAAACAGAACAGGTTTATTCTTTTAGACAATGAATGATTAAGGGCTAAAGGGGTTATTGTACTTGGACCCCAATAATTGCTGCTTGCAGTTTTATCTGTTATTGTTCACATGAGCGCAGTTGATGTATTAAGGTTGTAGAATCGACGTTTTACTTAATGGAAGAAACAACAGTGTGAGCGCCATGAGAGTCCAGCCGAGAGTGACCTTCATGTCTGGAACGATTAAGATTAGAATCGTGCAGCGTCTGCCTCTTGTTTTCAAGAGCTTGAGCCAACTGGCACAGGCCGAGTGTTCTCTCCCAGCTCTCCGTCTGCCGCAGCGACAATGACAACCAGTTACCGCATGGCGTGCAAAGATGACAAAAATACTTTCACGCCAAGGGATTTTATTCTGTCCAGGCAAACATCACGCGATTACCGAGAGCCGTCCACTCTTGTTTAAAATAATTGTTTCTAACGTTTAGGTAACGGTGTAAGGTTTTGATCTGAGAGATTTCTGTTCATCTTTGATTTTACAACATAAACCAATTTAATGAGCGTGTGAGTAGATGTGTACTGATTTCAGATCATCTAAGCTTTCAAAGTCCAGAACATTTGTATGTGAACTGCAGAAGTTGTTTAATATGCTGCAACTGTTGTCTGTCCGACGTGTATGCTGTTGCCACCGGCGCTGAAGTCTCAGTGGAGAACATCTTACTGAAAAGCAAAAGCTATGCTCCGTTTGTTTACTACTTTTTTCTCAGCGTCATTTCATGGCTGTCTCTTTCTACGCAGCGTTTAGTCTCAATAGGATAGAGCCTGTTCTGCTTCACGCACTTTAGTCTGGATCCTCCCCAGTGTGACATCATCTGTTGTACTTTAAGGGTTTCTAGTGCCATCTCTCAACAGCAACATCACTCACCTGGAATACCCGCCAAGAGGCGTTCAGAAAGCACTGGTACCCTGGTAAAAATACAATAAATCATTCAGAAAAACAAAACGAGAGCGAAAAAATGTCTTTATGTAAATCGAACTATTCTATTCAAGGGGTTGTTTACTTGCAAATACATCTGAGAACATGACATGCTACACTCTAAAATTATTTTAGAATTAATTTGCAAATTATTTTCTAATTATTATGTAGATTAACTTGGCTCATATTAACTGAGATGTGGATATATTTTAAAATGGCCTCGCGAGAGAACAAAGTAGCCTAAATCAAACTATTAAGAAGCCAATACGGTGAAAAACTTCAGAAAGCTTGACCATTTTATAGGACATAAACTGTCTGCTTTCAATGTAAATGTTTATCAATTTGAACCCAAAGCTAATGCTAATTGATTTGGTTTTTCTAATGTTATTGGGTTTTGTTTTTCTTCTTTTTCTTTCAAAGTTAGTTTGATTTTATATGCAACTACCCACACTATGACATGCCAAAGAAAGCACCTTTTACAGAAAATAATATGACTGTAGGCCTATATTAATTAAGTACATATTATATCAACTAAACAATTGTTCTACTTGATCAACAGCCTAAATAAAATAGGCGTATTTACAACATTTCAACAGCAGACCCTTCCATTACATAGCTACCTATGCGACGGGCCGTATGATAAACTGATTAAATTGAAAGAACACAAGTGCGTGTAATTTAAGGACGAAGTGCTGTTTAATTAGTAATAATTAGAGAGAAAAACTTAAGTGTTTTTCCTTTGATACCGAGCGCAACTGGTTTATTTTTTCCAGCATGTGACCGCTGTCTGAACCCTGAACCCCGTGGTGACAATAAAATGTTTCGGTTCTTCGGAATTCCATAAAAGCTCAAACGTTTATAACGTTGCGAGGCAAAAGGTGCTGGAAGAGAGAGAAAGATTTAGTAATGGTAATTAAGAGATGGGATTCTTGACTGAAAGGTCACTGAGGCCAGAGTTAGGCTACTTCATCTCAGGGCACCGTCGTGGGTTAATCATTGGAGCCTGTATGACCTGTGGGCTATATGAACGCAGTGTGTTTACGTGAATGTTTTATTGAACGACGTAACGATGGCGATAACTCTCACTGCATGATTGATATAGAGAGCAATGTTTAATATATAACAATAAAGTTTGCTAACTAACGACCTTGGCATAGCCTAGTCAAAAATAAATAAATAATAAATAAAAAGTAGGTATATGTAGAGGTAGCCTATACGTTTTTTTTCGGTCCTTTGACCTCCAATCAGTTCTGATGCGTGAGATTGTTTTCTTCTTAATATAAGGATATTAAGAGGCGTAAAGCTTTGTGGACACAAGAGTGCGGCTGACGTCACAGCCTGAGAGTCACCCGCCGTGTGTACGCGTCTCTAAGTAAGGACTTATCTACAAAAAAAAAAGTTCTGGCCGACAATGTGGGTGGACAGGGCGTGAAACTACTATCATCATCAGTTTTGAATGAAAGAAAGAAAACATATATACAACAAAAAGGGAGGCTCATTCCAATTCAGCTGCGTTGTTAGGACAACGAGAACCATCCCTCAGATGATTAGTTCCACTTCAAAAGAATTTACTTTCCGGCGGTGAAAACGTCCCCCTTTTGTGTCTGTACACAGAGTTTTCACTCGCAAAAAGACGACGACTAGTATGTTTAGTCAGTCTGTTTATTTTTTCTTCTGTTCATAGTACAATTGTATTAAATAAATAGAGGAGTCACCACAATGGTCGAGAAGTTCATAAACATGTATAGAAGATTTAGCATTCTTTTGTAGTCAAAGCACAAAGCACTGGTCACATTCAAGTTTTTCCAAGCAACAAGTTTTCCATGTACAAAAGTTTGGTCTTCAAGAATTTATATGCATGACCTGTGCGAGCAGGACAATCCAATAATTAATCAATACTTATAAAAGATGAGGACTTTTCGTCAGAATGTAGGCCTGTATGAAAATGCATGAAAGATATAAAACACAGCAAAACAATCAATATAGCTTGAGTCAGGTTTGCTTTCATCTCAAAGCAATGTCAATAGCAACTGAAGTTTGTGTACGCAAACTAAAGAAACAAGCCGTTTGACTCTGAAATAGACTGCAGTGAGGCAAAGGTTGATATCGCAATAGAATTACAGGTCACTGTCCTCACTGAATCCTCTTTAAAGCTATCACACCTTGCATCCCTGTCATGATATCATTTGACACTGTTCATTTGCCCGTTGACCCACATCAAAGTGCACTTCCCTCAGTAAATGTATCCACTTAACTAAGTTTAGCTGTGTCTCTCTCTCAGCTTGGTGTGCAGCAAATTGAGAGAACAGTATAGAGGCATTTGAGTTTGGCTACATCCCTACAAGTTTGGATTAAACATATCATTCAGCCCTGAATGTCTCTGTGTGTATATGGGTAACTGTAATGCGTTTAATTTCCACTTTGAATTTATAAATTCATACCACATTTTCCTGTCCGTAATCAAAATCCTTTTATACAATATCTTAGCCAAATGTTTTTTTTTTTGTTGTTGTTTTTTGTAAAACATATTCAGCAAGTTTTAGCCTATAAAAATATTTTAGGGCTTACACTTTTAATAAAGAGTATGCAGAACTTGCAGAGTATGAAGTTTCCTCTCTGAATAAACAACCAAAACCTAGACTGGAATATACTGGTTAATAAACAATTTTAGTGTTTAATTTTAAAGCATTCATATATTTAATATTTTCCACACTGAGCAGGACAAATGGTAATCAACTTCCTCCAAATTAATATTTTTATAGAATACAGTTGGAAAAGTGCCTATGCAGGCTGGTAATATCCGTGAGATAATCACTTGACCTCACTTATATTATGACTCCACATTAAAAAAAAATGACAGTTTATCATCATATCGTCATTACCGTCATTTACAATGAAGATTGCTTCATTTCAAACCTTCATGTATGTGTATAGATTTATATACAAACGTGCTTCTATAGAAAGTGGCACCGTTTATCATTAGATGTTTTATCCAATAGTACAACATTATATTTTCATGTACATTTACATACAAATACACAACAAGAGATCAAAAGAGAGTGAAGTGCATATAAATAAATATAACTACATTTCAACAAGTGCAAAGAAAAACAAATCAAAGCATATTAGAGACATACATTTCTCCTTAACCATTATGGAAGGAAGGTTTGACATATGAAAGAAAGAAAACATTCTTGACTTGAGCTCAACTAATTGCTTCTTTCATCTATCCAATTAAAGGCTGAAATTTAATCCAAATAGTATTGCGTGTTTTGATAACTCATCATACGCTCTTGCCTTCTAATCAACACAGAATAATATGTTCATTGCACATTAATTCTCAGTTTAAATATCGGCGGCTTGCTATTGGTTATTGATTCCAATCAGCTTCTCAAGGTACACGATTCCTCACATGGCTTAGAGGACTAGTTGACATGTATGAGAAACCTGAAGGACAGCGTAAAGCTCCCAACCAGATCCTTCTTACCAGCGGGTGGTAGATTCAGAGAGGATGTTTTTTAGGGTGTAAAATGATAAATGGCATTTAGCATAAATCAAATTTTGTTTTTCTTAAAATGTCACATGTAAATGCATGATTTCCCAATGTGATCTCCATGCATACATCATGCATGATCATCGCTTTCTCTTGTTTCGTTATCAGCACTCCAAGGGCAACTAGGCCTATCGGTGATAAAATATGAGATAAGCAAAATGAGATGCTAATGTTTTCATTTGGGAATACACAGGCCAGGTCTAAATGAAGAGCACCTCATGTGAAACTAATAATAGTGTCTAGTACTGTATGTGTTGCAGCCTTCCTTAAAAAAATGTGTATTTCACATCGTTGATCTAATATGTGGGTCACTAGGATTTCAGAGAGGGGGGAAAACAAACAAAACTGGAAATAAAAATAAAGAGAAAATATGCAGTGCTGAGTAAAGATCTAAGGAACCCAGTTGCTATTAAGGAAATTATATGGGGAAAATAACTGCTCTGAAGATTAATTAACAGAGTTAGTTTCCACTGATTGAAACTGAATATGGCCCCACACAAGCAGGCCTAATTATATCCAACTCTTATTTGTCGTCTTAGGCATTGTAAACAAAAATGCCACTGACTTGTTCAGAAGGCAGAGTAAAATTATAAACAAACCTATTATGGAGTTTATCAATAGACCTAGTATCCAAAATCACTGGGTATTTTAATCAGAAAGATCATCATAATAATGATGCTATCTGGTTGGAAAATGTATATGCAAATTTTATGGATATATAAAACGTATTTAGATTTTACATAATGGCTACATGGTTAATAGTTAAATTGGCTTAAAATATCTCTTGACCTTTAACTCACTGGAGTTGCTAAGGTGGTGGGCATGGAGTCCTAACAAGCAGTAATTGTAGCGATAAAAGCCATGCAGCAAAAATCATGCAGCACTTAAATACTCACATGGGTAAAGGTTCACCTTTATTCACTCTGGGCCCCTCCCTCCAGAAACTGCTCCACCAATCTCAATGTGAGACTGCAGTGACCTGATATCTTACAAGCCAAAGGGGATTTGTGCTGCCTCCAGATCACGGCATACAATTTCACGAGACATGACTTTTTTCATTCTTTTAGCAGACTGAAAATATGTTGAATCCCTTCAGATATAAAATGAAATTACATAACTTACACTTACGTAACTGGAAAAGAAATAAATTGTTACATTTACAATAGTTGTAACGCACGTTTATGCTAATGCAGGAGATATGGAGGATAAGCCAGTGATGGATGTGTTAATTACAAATGTAGGGCTAAAGAATTCTAAGAAATACATTCGATCCTTTCATGTGCACAGATTTTTTGTTCCCCAAGCCAATCAATACATCTAAACCAGGATTTATTTAGCTTTATCCGGTGAATGATAGTATTTGTTTTAAAATAGTCCAAGATTCAAGACACGATCCAAAATGACCTTCATACATAAAGCTGTCAGTGCAATTTGTGCATGTTGAAAAGGGAAAAATCATCATCTGACCAACACTAAAATCAAAGGACGCAAGTCCTGCAAAGCCAATATGATAAGCCTAACTGATCCAGGCACTTGACTCAGCTAATGAGGAATTAAAATGACATACATATTTATCTGTTTTGGTAAGACAGTCTGAAACCCCTTGCAGACTGATCAGCCAAACATTTTGCTTTACAATATCTATGGCTTCCTTAGTAGTGCTATTGTACCAAGCATATTTTGTATCAGAGGTAGGTTGAAGTAAAGCTCTTTTTTTTTTTAAACCGCCTCACTCTTCCATCTAGTTCTGCGCCCTAGAGTGACGGGTCAGCACCAAACCAAATCCGATTTGTCCCAACCATTAATGTCACGGCCTTTAAGCTACATATCATCACAGAGAGTACGCTTGCTCAATCTGTAATTGAAATAGCTTGGGGAGAAACGCTGAGCCCCTGTTGGCCCCCTGAGCCTGCTTTATCCACTCCACCATCCATCACTGTTCACTATGGCCTCAAGGTGCTGGAGTAATGCTGTGAGGTTAACAGTGAGATCAACTTAAAGACGTGCACGTGCTCGTTTCCCTTTACCTGGCCCAAAGGCCCAAGCAGCGCATATGTGACATAAACATCAGCGAAAAATACATATAGTGATGGAAGCTGTGTCAGGTATACCTCGGTTTAGTTCTTGTGCTAGTTTGAAAGCGTTGATAGTTGCAGGCTCATAGGATGGCTGAACTTCAGTTGGGGAAGTGATCAGAAGGCCCATCTCTCCTTTAGATGTTGAGTTCACAGGATTGATTACACAGACCCCTTGTGATGCATCTTTCTACAGATGAAATTAAACACCCACTATTACACACTACTTTGAAACACCCTGGACCCTGATCAATGTGATTCCAGATTCAAAAGCACACTATAAAAGACAATGCTTTTCATTAAAAATTCAAATGCGATATTTTGAGACAGTCCACTAATGAAAAGTGATGGTGCTGAGGGAACCAAAAGACAGCGTTCACTCTAGGTCTGTGGGTCAGACCTAGTTCAGATCAAAGCCACTTTTTGCAAGCGTTCAAGATGGATTCTGTATTGTGGGTGGAAGTAGTACAAAAACAAAAACTAATTTGGATTTTAAAAATGTAATGCAAATTAAAACTCTCTTTGTTAAGGCTATGACACTGCAAGAGTGGATAAATAAGCTCCAGTGGGTCTTTTTAAGCATGTTCAGCTGGCCTCTCACATACATCATGGCTGCCAAAAATGCCCTTGCCAAGACGTGGAGGACACAGTACATGCTCTCCAAGTTGATCTTTACCGAAAAGAATCTGGAAGCAAGATCAGAGGAACTGGGTGATGGCCATGGTCACCGTTCTGAAAGCATAGCACTGGTGCTCAGAGTCAGAGGCATCCTCAAAGTTGCCCCCTTTCAAAAGGGGCAAATCCACAAGTGGATTTAGTGACTAATGGTAAGAGAATTGTTCTCTTTGTTCTTCCCCCACTGGAACACATGGGTCGCTGTGACCACGTCGTCCAACACATGAGCTACTATTGCGTACTGCCACAAGATAACCCAACGCAAGCCACACCTGCAAGCCTATTGGCTGAGCAAAGACCTTTACTATCTTCCCTGCTGCCCTAAGACACCATCATCAGAGAAATGTCTTATGTAAGGCATGGATAATGGATGAAAAAGAGGGTACAAAAAAGACTTGTTAAAGAAATGTCCATTGGGGTGAATTGCAATCCTAAAAATGCATCAAAA
Source organism: Acrossocheilus fasciatus (assembly GCA_036784905.1). Lineage (NCBI taxonomy): Eukaryota > Metazoa > Chordata > Actinopteri > Cypriniformes > Cyprinidae > Acrossocheilus > Acrossocheilus fasciatus. Next base: position 7,762,554 of record CM071951.1, on the reverse strand, counting down.
GACAGAAATGCATCAGATATCGGGCTGGGCGGAGTTTCCTCCCACGCAGCTGTGCTGAATGGAAAAGCCCCATAGCAAAAGCCCTGCACTAGCCTCATTTTGGTGGACTTGCTGAGGTTTGACAAGGGAACGGAATGTCCGGCAAGTGAATAGATGGGTATTTAATAAGCTGTGGTACCAGCTGAGCTACACAGGGGGCTGGCACCACCACCACTGACTCGAGAGTACTGCACTGCGGATGAAGATGGAAAGAAAACCAACCGATCAACTGACTGCACCGCTAGCGGTGCAAATATAAAAGCTCAAATGTGATTATTTTAATGCAAAAATTGCATCAAAATTTACCATATTTTACATAAGGATTCTCGCACAATTAAAAGAACAGTTCACCCAAAAATGAAAATATCTTTGTTGTTGTTTTTTTGTCCATGTAATGAAAGTAAATGGCGTTCAGTGTTTTAACATCACTGACTTTCAATTAATGGCCAAAAAAAAAAAAAAAAAACTGAGATGGAACATTGTTTAAAATACCTTCTTTTGAGTTCCATAAAATACCAGCTTGGAATGACATGAGGGCACAAGTCCATGATGACAGAATTTTCATTTTTGGGTGAACTAACCCTTTAAAGTATTTTCTTAACACGTGGTAATTGTCAAGTTAGCGCTTAAGCATATCTAAATGAAACAAATGAAACAAATGATCTCGCAGAGATTCACAGGAAGCTTGACAACTGAAAACATGACACTATCTCTGAGTTCTGCGTCTTGTACGACTCTCACGTTTCATGTTTTTGATAGCCTCATTACAGCCTCACCTCTAAAATCAATTTGCCTGTGTCTGTAGCATCACTCTCATTACACACTGGGTAAGCAGGAAGAGCGCGTGCGCATGTGTGTGTGTGTGTGTGTGTGCGCCAAAACCCTCAAAGCCTAACACACCCGGTTTGGAAAGAGATAAATTAAAGCAAGACTAAGAAGAAAACACAGGATGGCCGAAAAAGGCGGTGAGTATGAGTGGACGATGGCAGCTCTGTAAACGATCTGAAGGATGGAAGATCAAATATGGTGAGTTTTGTGATTTGAGGTTCATGAAACACTGTGGCACCCACCTGCCACAGGACCACACTGCTGCACAGATTAAGGGGCCGGTATAAGGGAGTCATGGGAGAAGAGGGTAGCCAGGAGCACAGGCAGAGCAGCAGATGAGAGAGTGGAAAAGTGGGCTGCTATATACAGGAGGGGGTTGGGATGAAAAGAAGCCCAAGTCAAGGAGCACCAACACCACTGGCTTGACCTGGGGACGACTGGAAAAGGCAGGAATCCAATTAAAATCACACCCCATCGGCCTGCACAGCCACCACCCCCTCACCAGGCTGACGCAACTTCACACTGCTCCTGCTAGATGTGTCATTTTGAGCAGGTGGAACGCAGCAGACACTGAGATCATATAGTCCTGGTCACACTTTGAGGATGCAATGGCGAAAAAGTCTATGATACACTATCTGTACAAGTAAAGTATAGATTAAGTGTGTAAATGCATAAAAAAGTTGAATATGTTATAAGTTGTCGCATATTATAGACAAAAATGCAAACTAACCTTCGCCATACATCCTTGTTGCTAGGCAGAAAACACTCGGTAACACGAATTAAAGAGACAGCGAGGTATCATCTCATTCACAGTAAAATAACCATATTAAAAATCAGCTAAAGTGTGTGCTCATCCAGATATTCATGAAGAAATGACATTTTTCTACTATTTGCAAAGCAAAGTTATAATATTTTCAGCAAAGACAAAACAACAGGCATTAAAAAGGAGTTTAGGAAAGAGATCTAAATTTTGGCTGATCAAAATGCACACCACAACTGCCCTTGCAAAAAATACGGTGTAAATATGGAATAGACTAAACACAGACACCTATTCAGGGATATTTTATATATATAAATCCTCCTGAAGGTTGCTTTTAGAGAGTAAATCTACGTTGCAGTAAAACGAAAACCAAGGAGTTTACAAAAAAAAAAAAAAAAAAAACATACAAGTGTAAACTTGCTGGTGTTATTGCAACAATACAGTAAAACTAAATTACGATTTAAGATGTAAGCATTTTAAAAGACTTTAAATTCAGAAATTAGATTGTATATATGCTTATAGGATTGCATGGATGTCAAAATGAAGCTACGTAATAGCTTTACCACAGTCCACTACAAATATTGTTGTACATGCAATCACATTACCAACATAGGATTTCAACCTAAAAAAATGCACATTAAAACTCCACAAACACAGTACCTTAAGCACTGTACAATCGCAGAATTTCTAAAGGTCAGTATCTGCTAATACTACAAGGTAACCAAGAAATTGTACCATAGTATCCAATGAGTCTTCACGTATGATTTTGTCATACAATCAGAGGATAGTTTGAGGAAAAAAATATATCAAAACAGCCAAATTAGAGAGTCCAATATGTAATATTCAAATTTTCTATTACCTGCAACACTAAACCTAAATAAAATCATTCTGACAGAAACAATAAAAAACTGTATTAATGTGATAAATATGTTAAGTTGTTCTATTGTTTTATATATGTAGCAATATGTAACAAGACTAGAAAACAACTGAAACATATATTTTAATGTTTTTTTTCTATTGTTTTCAGTTACATTTATTGTCTAATTTTGTTGCCATTTTGTTAATGACAATATTTTTCTATATATTTTAAAATCATACATACTACACATTATTTGTGCTGGAAAGTAAGATTTCAAACAAGATGAGCATGGAAAATATATATATTTTTTCTATTGCAATTTACTCACAATAAGATTTAACATATTTGCGTTGTGAGTGGTATCTTATTTTTATAGAAGAAAAAGTCACAGTAGAGATACCTTAACAAATAAGATGAATTATGACAAATGCGTTTTTATGTTTTTAGCATTTGACATACACACCACACTAATGCAAGTATCAGTGTTAAACATCCTGTCTAATGATTATACAATTATATATATATATATATATATATATATATATATATATATATATATATATATATATATATATATAAAACTGTTCAACTGTCCACCAAAGAACAGAAACGTGTCAAATTCTATGGCAAATTCTAAATATTTCCTGAAAACAAGCTACAAACGTGCTTGCATAGCATCAGACGGTCACAAATAAACTTCCTGTGCTCTTTTTTTTTTCAATTTCCTGCTGCTCAATGATCCAGCAGTGTTTAAAATAGAAATTAAGAATTTCTTAAACTTCACATTTACAACAACTTCCTTTAACACACCGCATCAGTCCAGCATTGATGGTGGTAGTTTTTTTTGTTGTTTTTTTTTAACTTTTGCCATATGACCTTTCTAAGGTTATTCACGATAGCTAAACGAATGAACTGAAAGACATGTTAGAAGGCCCACAGGGTCAAAAAGCCTTGGTAGCCTCTTTTTCAGTTAAACCTACTGTCTCTTTCTCAAGCCTCAAATAGTAAAAAAATAAATAAATAAAAATTTATAAAAAAATACAGAGGCCCACTCTATTCTTTGGTCACCGATTTTTCGCCAGTTTCTCTCTAAGTATGTTGTCATGATTGGTGTCTAAGGCACCATCCTTGACAGTGGGAACTGGACTTTTGAAACTATGAATGAAATGCATTATTGTAATAACCAACCAGGAAGGAAATACATATTTTAAAATGCTATGCATCCTGGTCATTAGTGTTAGCTGCTTCACAGCACAGTGTGTTAGAAAGGCAAGTCACTCACCCTACAATGCCCTACCACTTCACAACACCATATACATACACATCAAAAGAAAACTGGGCAAAACTGGACTATAAAATATCTAAGTGCAAACTCTCTGACTGTATAACAAGACAGTTGATTGAACAGTGGGCCACTACCAAAGGCTCTAAATATCCTTTTTCAGTCTTTACAATCACTCAGGTTAGTCTTCAGATTTTTCAAAATATGGAATCAATTAAAAACATGTGGACAGAAACAAACTAATGAGACTGAAGACAAAACTGAAAATATGCAACAGAAATGTCATAATGCAACCAGTGTACTGAAAGAGTTGTGGACCTCAGGCTTACAATTTGGTATGCATTGTGTGGTACCTTCTGCATTAACCTAACATTTCATTCATCACCACCAAAGTTTTCAGGCTGCCATTTGGTTTTTGATAACAGAAGGGAGATTACAGCCGACTAGTACTTGACGGAACAAGATTTGAATTCATTGTCAGTTGTTGTACGATCATAAAATGCTCTAGCACGCTGAAAACGAGTGAGAAGTCTACGGAAACCAAATGAAAACCAACACATTCGTATATTAAGCAACGTACGTGAGTGCAGGTTGGCGTTTCGCTGATCAGTTCGATTCTAAGTACAAGGCCTGTATCCTCGCTTGCACTTTTATTTATGCCGTGTCATACTCTACTGCAGTTTTATAGCAATAAAGTTAATAGCAAGCAAAATTTTGATAACATAGTTCGCATATAAGTTTAAACTGAAAAGAAGATAACGATAAATTTGGAATCTGCTGGAGTTCATTCAAGGTGAGGCAACTTCGGCCGTGAAATCGCCTTCACGGCAAACAATTACTTTATCAAAGTTTTAACTTTTTTTTTTTTTTTTTTTTTAATCAATTGTTTTAGACACTAGGCTACACGAAAGTCTGAAAGTCACTTAAAAGTAGGTAAAGTTTCTCGTTTTGCAATTTCATTCCAAAAAAACCTAAAGACGCATAGGTATCCGTTAAATAAACGGGCACGTAAGCTACAGATAAGATCCAAAAGTGTTATAGTGAACTCACGCACTTTGAGAAGCATAGAGTTTAAATCACACGCCTGATCAAAGAGAATAGAGATACTTTAATTAAACTTCGAATGCATAATTAATTGTACAGTATATACAGTAGAATCTTAATTAAACATTTTCTCAATGAAGGGGGGCTGGTGTCTATAATAATTGCCACAAAAAGTATTAAGGTATACAATGCATTCATTGGTGGTGTAGTGTGAAAATCTCCAAATAATTTGTGTTAAAGGCCTCGTTCAATGATGGGTTCACCTTTACACACATCAAGAAAACGATATTTTTAATTCTAATAATCTTCGAACTACATTTAAACCGTGACAGAAAACGCATGTAAAATCCAAGTTGTAATTTAAAAAAAAAAAATACTCACGTTACTAACTTTTATTATCACTTTTCAAGAGATAAACCTCTTACTTCCGTTATACATCACATAGACGGAGGCCCTGCCTCTACAGAACCGCATAATAATACGCCATTTATTTATTTTTTTCCTGTGCAGAAATAACTTACTTTATTTTTTCGACCTATATATTCTACTAGTTTTGTAGATATTTTATATATGAATTATTTTTTGGCAACTTTTTTTTTCTTTTATAGTAAGCTATTTACAGTTTAGTCACCGACGCCTCACCAATACAAGAACATAATATAGGCTACAACAGATAAAGCTCACAGTAACAAATTGCACTATCCTATTTAAACCTGTAGGACATAATATTACATGAAGAGGAACCCTTCAGCTGTCATCAGTAAATGCTTTAACATGCAGAGTACAAGCCCGAATTACAGACATTATATATCAGTGTTACAGTGTTTGGGTGAAAAAGTGTCCACGGCGCTATGACATGTGTACCAGCCATTTACCAGACTCTTTTGAAAAGGTGAGTTGGACGCAAAAGTTCTATGGCTAGGTGCGAATGTATGGCTTGGCTGGCTGCACGAGTATTGTACAGACTCTGGTCTGTAGCTGCCCCGTTGTAGCAACAGAGGGTCCAAAAGGGACTGTGGCCTGTGCGCCATATAGTCCAAACTGTTTTCAAAGGTGTGATGGAAACGTGACCTCATAGTCGACTCATTTCGTGTCTCTGGAGACAGGGTTGTCATCGTTCGCGTCACTGTGGTAGAGGCGGGCGTGTCTTGCTGTTCCGTCACCTCAGGAGACCTGGCCTCTACAAGGTGCTCGTCGTCTTCGCCGATTTTGGCGATGTAGGCCTTGCAGTGGAGTTTCATGTGTTTGCGCAAGGAGCTGGGATGTGTGTAACATTTTTCACAGCCTCTGACCTTGCACGTGTAGGGTTTATCGCTGGAGTGAACGTGAGAATGCTTCTTCCGGTCACTGCTGTTTGCAAATCTCCGATTGCAGCCCTCAAACTCGCATTTAAACGGTTTCTCACCTAAACGGGCAGAGGAGGGGGAAACGCGAGTTACGGGTGGGATGTACAGTCAACCATGGCTCATCAGTTCTGAGTGCATGGAGTCATTAGATGTGTTATGCAGGATGTTGTACCAAAATGGAAGTGTGCTGCTCCACACATTCAACAGTATAGGCTATAGCAGGCGAGGACAGGACTCTGTTAAGATAACACTCTTGTGCATGCAAATCGTGATAAATATTTTCCCATCATTTATAAAAATAGCGATGTTTTCCAGTCAGTTGTTTTCATGCAATAGCTGCTACTTTCAAAATCATGGTTCACACGAGCAAAATCAGATTTAGCTTATTAATGAACCGCAAATGCATATAGCTTAGGCTAACTCAAATTGATTTCAGAGTTCTATAAAAAAAAAATCGTTAATTAAAAATTAAAATTAAAATTAAGAACACAGTTTAATTATCCCATAATAAACAGTTCACTTATAAATAATTTTATAGAATTGTGTCGGTGATTAATTTTCAATTTCTGCTTAAAGTGTTTTCAGTGAAAAATGACATTTCCTAATATTCGCAGATATTCTGTTAATCGACCGAATTCATATTTTTATATGCGTCCTGAGCCAAAGATGAATTAATTCATTTCTAGCGAGAAAAATAGTTAACTGTGGCTTTAATAATTACAGTCATATCGATAAATCTTTTTTTATTATTATTTATAAATAAAATAAAACACACACATGAAGTGGCCATTTACACAGATCATAACATTCTAAGGATTAATATGACGTCAGTTTCAAGTGTAGTGGACTCGAAGCTTGCAGAGCTTAGCTCGAGCGGGTGCACTCTACCATAGCAGAGAATTCAGCTGTGCCTTGCGTAAACGCTACGTCACAGCTCTCCGGTGCCCCGGCATTTATTTATTTATTTTCACTGCATGAATGAGAGGCACCCAAAAAAAAAAAAAAAAAACTGGCCTGTGGACTGATTTTCACCAGCTCGAAAGCTTCTGAAAACGAAATAAAAAAATCCTCCCTCTAATATGAGCAACAAACGTTAGAGCAAACAATAGGCTTCATTTGATATAAATAAATGCTTTAATCGCAGCCCAAATTAAAGTCTGGCACAGGCTATAGAAAATTTAATTATATTGTGTACAAAATTCTACATTAATTTATATGGCGAAACATTTTGAAAAATAATTAATCATGATGTGTTTTGACAAGCCATTGTCAAAAGCAGTGTTCGTGAACAGCAAAAAAAAAAATATATATATATATATATTACGGTACAATATTTTACTTTTTGTGTTACTTTTTGAACAAATAATCAAACAGTTGCCTACGTTTTGTCGAGTTTTTCTGTCCTGGCAATTCTTCATGAATTAATTTTGTGTTGGAACAATGTTAAGCAAAACACTCCGAAAAAAGTTTTAGAAACAATTCCATAAGTTTGAAGCCTGTCATTCTAATTATTATTATTATTATTATTATTATGAACTAACCTGTATGCGTTCTCTTGTGTATCTTGAGGTTCTCGGATCTGGCAAAAACTTTTTCACATCCATGAAAAGGGCAGGGAAAGGGCTTTTCTCCAGTGTGCACTCTGACGTGGTTGACGAGCTTGTATTTGGCTTTGAAAGGCTTTCTGTCTCTTGAACAGTTCTCCCAGTGACAAACGTAGTCAGAGTGCTCCGGTCCTCCGACATGCTCAACCGTCACATGGGTGACGAGTTCATACATGGTCCCAAAACTCCTGGCGCAGGGCGGCTTGCCAGTGCCTTCTTGGCCGTCACTCCACTTGCACACCAGCTCGTGCTTTGGGTTCTGCCTGGAGCACCTGAGAAAGGCGTCACCCCCTCCTCGCTGCATGGCCATATTCAGAGGCTTATAGAACTCCAGGAACTGGGTGACTAGCTGCTGGCTGTTGGCCCTGGGGCCACTGACCGACTGCCCGTAAGGGTGCGTTCGTGAGAGAAGATCCCCTGGAAGACCCAACATCATTTGGCTGCTGAGATCTCGGGTTGCGTCTGACGAGCCATGGGCCTGCTCTTGATACGTGTTGAAGAACGCGTGGCTCCTGCCATCCCTATAGCTGTGGAGGTCACGGTACCTTCCAATATTGCCATGTTGGTTAGGTCTCGGAGCCAGCTGATCAGTTACTGGTGGCATGCCTGCTGCTGACAGATTTGTCCCAATGATAATGCCCCTAGGACTGGGTTCTAAGCGATGACTGGTGTATCCAGTGTCTGGAAAATGGGTAACCGAGTGGTCAACATATGCACTGGCCCTCGTCTCGTGGTAGTCTCGCAAATTTTGCGAGGGGCAGAGTTTTAAGGAACTGCCAGTGGGGTGCCCCATGTGCTCCTCTGCCAAAGGTGGCAGCACCACGCTGGGTTCAGTATTGCTCTCCCCAGGGTTGACGCAAGAAAGAGGGCAGCCACTAAACCGCGACAGGCTTGTCATGTTTTGTTGCAAGCTTGGCTGAGGGCTTGGCAAATCAACCAACCTCTAACGTTTACGATTTACCTACAAAACTCTTCCCCATTTCTCCCGCTGTATCATCTGCATGTGCAGTTATTGCCTGTAAACCTCTCAGACGCAGGAATCGGACCCAGGTTCGTTAAGATTGGTGTGAGTCCCATGCCGTTCACTTTGCCCTCTTGATTTGTGGCAATAACCGTGGTAGTAAAATGCTCCGAACCAGGCCATACTGCAATATAAAAGCACAGCAGGCAAACCAGCTTTTAAAAAACGGTGCTTTGGGATTGGTCGGAATGCGCGATGATTGACAGTCCCTGGATTTGTTTTAAAAGGGACACGCAGGCGTTCACCACACGACTCCGTTTTCAAATATCTCAGTGAAAATGCTTTGATATGTGCCGCTCGCGCACTGCCAGATATTGGCTGTTCTGTGACGAGAGTGCCGAATGCGATATTGTTGGCTAAGATATCGAAATGTTTAAATGCTATATTAGAATTATTAGAAAGTCTGTGCTACGAATACTGTGCAACAGTGTGATTTCAACATCGAATATAAATAACCGGAGTTAAGCAACGAAATCAAAATTCTCTTTCAAGCCACAATGTCGGTTTTAATATTTAATATTGTGGTTTAACTTTAATTAAATTGAATATTCTTTGGTTTTACTCGGTCCAGTAGCTATAATACTGGTGTTCATCGTAAACACGATTTATTATTATTATTATTATTATTATTATTATTATTATATTTTTATTTATTTATTTTAAAAATATTTTGTTTATTTTTTAAATTTTTTAATTTAAGTTAAATATTACGCTTATTTAGCTAAAGGTAAATGTGACAAACTTCACTGTTTGTTTCTCATGCAAAAAAAAGTTATGAAATATTATTTATTTATGTAAAATGACATAATATTTGCTAAACACTTAACATGGAAATTCGAGGGGCACTACTTGATTATAATGCACATAAAAATATCCCATATTGTAAAAAGTATCGTTCCGCATATGCAGGTCTGTTAGTTTGTTTAGTGAAGGTGATTTAGATTAATTTTATTGGATGTACTTAGGCGTGCATTTTTATCGAATATTTTCCTTGAGTTGCAAATCTGAGAAAAAAAATGAACAGAATTGTTTTATTCATTTTTTAAAAAAATTAATAGGTGAATTAAATGCATTCATACATAATATATCTAGTTAATAAATAATAATAAATGCACAAAAATGAGCCACAGTAAAACTAGGGTTACATCAATATCGCATAATAGCTAAATATAACGATAATTGTACGTGCAATATGCAAGGGTTAATAGACTTTTGACTTTCGAGGTTACAAGAATGACAGCTTTAACCTTTACAACCAAAAGATGACCTGTTGTCTTTTAAAAAGGAAATTTATTCGCTTATTTTGAATGTTTTGCACCTGTCAATATTAAACGGACAATACTCACTGTTACTGTAAAATGTGTGACAGCATCATAGTGTGCAACCGTCAAATTATTCTTTTTTTTTTTTTTAAGGGCCAACTCAAACATGATTAAATAACCACACAAAATGCTGACGTACTAAGAACAGAATTTAATTATGTGAATTGTTGGAATCTAAAGAACAACTTACACAACTTTTATACCAGGGATACTGATCACTTACCTTACAGAATTTTGAATTTAAGAAAGTAATTAATATATTTCTTTTGAAGACTATTTCCCCCCACCCCCACCCCCCACACTGAGTGGGCACAAACTTGGGTTATTTAATAATATAATTCTTCACACACATGAAGTTCTTGGATAGAGTAAACATTACCAGACAATATTTACTGAGGTTACAGGAACTGTATTCACAATTAAGTCATAATTAACAGTCAAAAACACCATTCTCTTTACATTAACAGAGTCATATCAGAACTTAATATAAGACAAGAGAGACCAGAAAAGGCCAAGAATATATACTTTTATATGTAATGAGTCGCAATGCAGTTTTTACATAAATCTCCCTGACCATGATATCAAACACCATAACAGAGCATAGAGAACAATCAGTGGCAGATATTAATTTGTATAACAAAACTGAGTCTCTTCTCCCACAGCAGACAGCAACTCTTCCTGATAAATTTCTTTCTTCGTTATTTCTTCATTACTGGAAAAGACAAAAGGCATTTCTACACATATTCTGTTAATATACAACTTACAATATTAAGATTTCCAATAAATGAGTTAGTATAATCATATTTAAATACATAGAGAGAAAGAGAGAGAGAGCATAAATGAATGATCATAAGAGAAAAGTTATTAGGTATATTGAATATTGTATTTTTGTGGTCACTAAATAGACCTAAGGACACATATCTATAGTTCACGAAGGTCACAGACTTGTCTTTGGGACCTACAGGGCACAAACTAAATATAATCAACAAACACTATATCAATTAATGCATCCATAGTCAAAGTCTTATCACAGTGGTTTAAAGAAGATAACTCAACTGAAAGGTGAGTATTATGAAACATTAAATTATGTATGCTCTACAAATCTAAATATACTTTCAATATTTTTGCCGAAATGTGAAGTGACTCTCTTCCTTGCATACCTGTATTATATTTATTTTTGTACAATTACAATTACAAATACAAATGTAGCCTTATCTTCATTTCCATATCAATACATCAATACGTTGCTTGTGAGAATTTGAAAATAAATAAAATAAAATAAAATAAAATAGTAAAACGGGATAATAAACGCAGGCTGAATATTCGGTCTAATATATTAGGCTGAAAACTACAGAAAAAGTTTTCCTCATTTCAATGAACGTAGCGGGTGTTCAGCTTTACAAGTTAAGGGCTAAATGTCGGTAAATTTACATGGGCAAGCTAAGTGGAAAATAGAGACAAACTGAGTGACATATAAGTAGGAAAAAAGCACCAAACACACGGACTCCACACTTTTAACGCCATTTTTTCTCTCATTTTTAGGACTCAGCAGGGCACAATAGTCTATCCTGGCAACAGCAGTTTGCATTCACTAATAAGCAGATGCGTAACGCCTCGACAAATTTAATTTCCAGTCGTTTATGCTAAACATAGTTAACAAATTTTATATAGACACGTTAATTGAAGGTACCACAGTTATCTCATTACTCAATACTGATTAAATGTTTGTGATAAATAGACCCACTCCTCAGCAAAGATAGTAGAAAACAGGCTAAATACTTTTGAATGTTTAAGGGATACGTACACAGATATAAAGCCATGTGTCTGCATACATGTACAGAAAAAGATGATACAAGTAATAGGCCTATTTCAAAATAAAATTAAAGATTAAAAAACTAGCCATAGTATAATCTCCCTATATGAAAGGATGACGAAGTGGTAGGTAATCGGAGACATTTCCATCTGTTGTTGCTAAGCAGCGAAAGATTTAATTTTTTATTATGTGTATTTAAGTATGAATTAAATTAATTTAATGTGAGACTGACAACTGGAATAAATGAATAAACAGAACACTATCTATATACATCGATAATTATCAAGATTCTATCTATGAACGATGCTATAGCTACTGAGCTTGACTGTGTATTAGTCCGACTCATCATCTTTAAGAGTTCAACGTTCAGTAGTTTCCAGGTAATTCTGCTCTGACTAAAAATATGAAGACTTAGACTAGTAAAGGGGGCGGGAGCTAGAGCTCATCACATTATTCCGACGAAACATTATTTGACTACCTCAAACAATCGGTCGAAATATAGCTCTGGTCTATGCAATTATAGGCCTTTAGGTCCTTTCAATTTTCCGTGATCCAACGTAAAATAACGTACGAGGCCCCCTTGAGTTAAAAAAACGTCTCTTGCCCTCATTTGCCCTTTGGTCTACATTAGAGTTGCAGTGCAGTAAAGAATTTAAGTCAAATAACTGAACAATTCCCTGCACAGAGAAAGCAAAGAACGTCCTTAAGAACTTATTTCCTAGCCACGCCTGGAAATGAATATGTCACATAATATATTAAGCGCGTCCACATTTAAACAGACAAACTAGGCCTACATCCAGAGTGGATAAGAAACCGTAGCTATCTCACTGCCGACTGTGAAACCTTAAAAAAATCGCCGTAAATCTTTCCGACGGTACAACATACTCACATGTGTGCTCTTGTACGAAAGGGAGAGTATAAGAGAGAGGGTCAGAAAGAAAGAAAGGCAGCAGAAAGGAGGGGGGATGAAGCTTGCAGGAAGATTAGGAGAATAACTGGATTTATATATATATATATATATATATATATATATATATATATATATATATATATATATATATATATATATTGCTAGCAGTAGCTAACCTTTAAAACTTGTGTGACTATTTTAAATAGGTGTTTATATATACACACTACGCTATAGCCTATATATATATATATATATATATATATATATATATATATATATACACACACACATACACACACGCACGCACGAAATGCATACGCTATTCTATTAGTCAATGAACCATTAAACATTTACTACTAAATTCTATTAAAATAATTTATTGAAAAAAATTACTTTTTCCAAAACAGTTTAAATTTTCTTTGTTATTAAATGTCGAAAAGTTACACAATTTAGATTATTACCTGAATGCAACATGCAACTGATCAACAGGGCACTTTTATAACGCATCTAATGAAAAATAGATTAGGCTACTCACCTTAAAACTATTAGACTAGGTCCCTATGCTTTTTTTTTTCTCGTAGAAAATGTGCTGAAAGTGAAAGCGTGATAGCTGAGGACTAGACCGGAATGAAGAGCTGATTTAAAGATTTTTGTTTTTTAATCTCTAAAATATAAAAGGGAGCTCCTTTCGAGGAGAGATTGAGGGGGAGAGGGAACGTGAAATGGCTTGGAGGTATAAAAAGCGCTGCTTGAAACACTCAACGCGTCTCTGAACTTGATCAGATTTTATGTGTCCTGCAGCGAGTCACCAGCAGCCCTGTGAAACTTCCTCAATAGCAAGAATTTTTGTCGCCTTGAAAAAAAAAACAGTCCTAGGGATATTATAATTACCATCATATTTCTTTCACTATCGTTTTTGAGTTCTACACTCTACAGTGCGATGTATACGTTTCACCATTTTACGGCTTAAGGAAATTTAGAACTCTGAAAAGTGATTTCAGAAAAAAACAAATCCAAGAAAAAAAAAACCTGATGGACGCATATAGTCTATGTCCATTTATTAGATAGATAGATAGATAGATAGATAGATAGATAGATAGATAGATAGATAGATAGATAGATAGATAGATAGATAGATAGATAGATAGATAGAAATTATCTTCATTTCCAATAAAAATTAAGAAATTGCTACATTTTTATTAAGTCACTTTTGCCGTTTTCTTCTCTATTTCGCTTCTCTTTTTTTAAGAGGCTCGGCAAAAGTGTATTTTGAGAAATTAATTGTCAAGCAACTCCTGAAAGTTTATGTAACTTTGGGAACAGCTGACGTGCTAAGCACGGGAAATAAACAAGCCTTTCTTACTGAACCGAAATAAAGTCCCGTTGCTCTACCTGCAAATAATGCCAACAGCAACCAATCAAATTTACTCACTGAAACGAACTGCCATTTTCAATACTAAACCATGCCAATCAACGAACGCTCAGCCAATTAGCACCCTTCCTAGCTGTCACGTGACAAAGAAAGCGCTGTGCTTTCATTGGTCAGCGTAGAGCTGCCTCCCGAGCTCATTTATGTGCAAGGAGTGAGTGATTGACTTTATCAGTCCAAGGACATCATTCGCCTGGAAAGGGGGGGAAGTTTGATCCTCTTTCTCACGGATCCCAGTTACGGGAGTTTTCCTCCCGTTTACCGAGACCCGGGATTATCCTTTCGTTTTTCAATTCAAGATTTCTTTATTGAAGCCTACGTGAAATTGTGCTCAGTTTACCGTTACCCACTTCACTCCTCTAAACTGGGGTTTCTCATATTTTTTTTCTTTTTCACTTGCTTTTTCTCGATTGAGCCCAATGACTATGCTTCTTGATAGCGCTCCTCAGTTCCCTTCACTAGGAGTAGGGGGGTTCGGAACGCCTAGACACCATGAGTTGGGAAACCGAGACCCCGGACTGGGGCTCAGTCCATTCGCAGATTCATCTCACTCGGCTGCCTTCAAGATAAGTCCCGTTACTCACGATATCGCCTCCAGCCAGTCATCAGCGTTCACCCCGCAAGCTACTGGATACGCAGCCGCGCTCGGACACCACCACGGGGGACAAGTTGGTTCTTACGCCGGTGGAGCATTCAATTCGACCAGGGACTTTCTCTTTAGAAACAGGGGCGCAGGCATCGGAGAGACCGCACCGCCGAGTGCCCAGCATGGAATCTTTGCCGCTTCTGCTGGGAGTCTACACGGGCCCCCCGGAATTTCGGACAACCCGGGACATCTGTTGTTTCCTGGACTTCACGACCAGAGCGTGAGCCATACTTCACCGGGAGGACATGTTGTAAACAGTCAAATGCACCTGGGTTTACGCGGGGACATTTTTGGCCGTCCAGATCCGTACCGACCTGTGGCCAGCCCTCGTACGGACCCTTACGGCACCGCTCAGCTCCATAACTACAACCATCCCATCAATATGAACATGGGGATGAACGTACCCACTCACCACGGTCCGGGGGCCTTCTTCAGATACATGCGGCAGCCTATTAAGCAAGAAATGTCTTGTAAATGGATAGATGAGAATCAGATGAACAGACCTAAAAAGACTTGTGACAGAACTTTCAGCACAATGCATGAAATGGTGACACATGTTTCAATGGAACACGTTGGCGGCCCAGAACAGAGTAATCATATTTGCTTCTGGGAGGATTGCCCGAGAGAGGGGAAATCCTTTAAGGCCAAATACAAACTCGTGAACCACATCCGCGTGCACACTGGAGAGAAACCGTTCCCTTGTCCGTTCCCCGGTTGTGGGAAAATCTTTGCAAGATCAGAAAATCTTAAAATTCACAAAAGAACTCACACAGGTAAGGCATTCGTATTTCCCCCTTTTTGCTTACCCACTGGTTTTGGAAAAATAAATATTCATTTGTTAATATTCCAGCGGGGTTATTTATACGTAAATTACAGTTCTTAAAAAAACAACAACAACGTGCATTTTGAATTAATTTTACAGTAAATGTAATAAATGAAATAAAATAGTTTAACATGGAGGAGAAATGCCACAACTACTTTTACTACACTTTAGGTTCGGAGGAATTAAATACATTTCTCAAATGTTTGGGAAGATTAACTTATTTTGATCACATGACCGTTATTAAGAAATTTAGTTTCTTATTCTCGTTTCGTTTTTCCGGTTGAGCAAAATATGATTTTGTTAAAATGAATATACATTATATCTCTTTGAGGAGATGAATAACAATAATAAATTAAAATGCAAAGCTGCATGCGTTGTTGTGGAGCGAATTTGTGAATGGACTGTCCTCTTGCATTTGTGAAGCTATGATGCTTGTGGCTATAAAGTTAGAAATAGCATGGGATTTGTGTATTGTGGATGCATGAGTACAATGCTACACATTGGTCTAGGAAAGTAGGAAGTGGTCGAAGTGCATTTGAAGAGTTCAGATGCAAAAACCTCTAAGTGCCATCTGAAATTTTCTTCTAAAATGAGCATTTTTATCAGGCTCCTATCTTTAGGTTCAGTAATTTTGCTCTAATGGCAATGTATAGGTCCTTTTCTATGCAATTAAAGCTAAATAATCGAACATAAATATACGAGCCTTATAAAATGTCATTTTAGAAGAAAATTTCAAACGGCACTTAGAGGCTTTTGCATCTGAACTCTTCATTTAGTCTGATGGCTGGATTTGTGCCTAAATAATTGACCCCTTTCGAGGTCCACATGAAATGCAAAGCAAGCTGTTGAACAGTCTATATGGTTACACTTGGCAGACAAGAAACGTGTGCAAAAATTTTCACCAATTGCCACACAGTACACGACAAGGCATGGCGTGTTGGTTTGCTAAAACGAATATAAAGATTCTTGGGAAGTAAAATAAAGGATAACAGCAAGGATTCTCAAGGAGCATGAGATGTGGGTAACCAAACCATCTAGCGTGAGCGCAACACGGCCTGTTAATTTCGAAAGGCATATTACATAACTGAAAGTTGTACTGAATATCCGCTCTATTAAAAAAAAAGTTACATTACTAAAACTTCAGTGTTTGCTCTCACTTGCAGGTGAGAAGCCATTTAAATGCGAGTTCGACGGCTGCGACAGGCGCTTTGCGAACAGCAGCGACAGGAAAAAGCACATGCACGTGCACACATCTGACAAGCCATATATCTGCAAAGTGTGTGACAAGTCCTATACACATCCCAGCTCTCTCAGGAAACACATGAAGGTAAGGGACATTTTCTGATAAAATAGAAATGTTGTAACCCCTTAGATAAACGTAATGTGCATTATACGAACAATGTGTTTACATTCATTTCAAGCAGGCCTGATATTGTTGTGTATTTTGGTTCGCAAATGTATAACAGAGATCAGAAATCCTAGACATAGCATAAAGTTTAACCGTGTACAAGTGTTATTTCGTCGTCCTGCCTGTATGTCATACATCTATGAACGTTGTAATTTAAGGTACACGAATCACAAGGCTCAGAGTCGTCTCCAGCTGCTAGCTCTGGATACGAGTCCTCCACGCCGCCAGTGCTGGTTTCTGCGAACACTGAAGACCCGACAAAAACACCCACGTCTGCAGTGCAAAATACATCTGCACACGGCGATGGACTACCGCCTAATTTTAACGAATGGTACGTTTGAAGCTCCAAGCAGACTCTCAAATGGTGGACCAAAAGGTTGAAGCAACCTTTTTAAAAAAAACTATTTACGCTGTGGCGTTCAAAATGGCATTGAAACAACAGGAAAAGATGAGAGTTCGCCAACAGGCCTCGTCCATTCTCAGGATTCGAAATTTGACTTTATTCCGAGTTCGAAGAAAACTAGCAAGGCATAAAATAACAAAAATAACACTTTCTAAGAATAAATGGTTTTCCTTTAGTTTTCAGATTTCAGATGATTATTTTATTTTTCATTTTATGTATTTTCTGAAAAAAATATTTAAAAATAAATGGCAAAGAAAGAATATTTCACGGTGTTTTATATTAAGGTGACACTCACATCACCTTTTGATTGATTGTTAAAACTTCAGACAGTCTTAAGAAACGTGCCAAAGTCTTTGTCTTGAACTTGAACAAAAAATAATAAATCATAAATAAGTATATAGCCTACTCGTGAATGTATTTCCTTGTTTGATGGAGTCAAATCTGTTGTCCAAGTCCGTTTTCAGGTGGAGAAATGTGGTATTAGCTTACGATTGTTACCTTTGAATATAACGTTGCCTTTGTTAATAATGATGTAAATACATATCCATGATGCCATATTTATCAATTTGTAATTTAATTATCGGCGAAAGAGCCGAATCTTAAATGATATTTATGGAAATGTTTTCTAACAAGACTGTACAGTTTTGAGTCAATAACCAGTTTTAACGATGAAAAGGGAGTCAGTTCTAAAGTTCCCACGATACGATTGTATCTTTTTTAACCAATATATGTGTCTTATCTGGGTCGTAAAGTATTAATTATATTAATATTATGACATGACATGATCTATAGTTTCAAGTATGCATTTTCCAACGCAAGTTCATGTGAGGACCGGTATAAAAAGAAATAAAAACTTTTTTTTTTTTTTCCTTCTCCTTAAAATCAGCCATGCAAGGAAGTAATATCGAGACTTTCTGGTTTTTATCAAAATGACTTTTTTCCATTTACTCTTAGCATCAGAGTATAGACTACATCTCTATAAGTAACACTTACAAATTCGAGAGGCCCACTGACCAGTGTTTTCATCGACACGCCACTTTTTGATCAGATACACCATGCAATAGCATAGCTTTCATTCATGCATCAACTTTGAACTCGTGTGACAGTGTTAAAGACATTATATTCTTGGGATCTGAGGTACAGCCATTTGAATCAGTATGGTGTTCCATTTTTGATGGTTCCAGAACTGTCTTTGTGGATGCAAGTCTGTGTTTAATGTGTCAAAGAGGAGCAATGATCTGTCACAACAGTAATCTCAAAATAAAACTTTTTGTCTGTCAGTTTGCATTGTTTTAAATGTAGTTCTTCTGTGAATATAGCGTGTTGTTTGTTATGAATACTGTGGTATAACATAGAGAAAACTTTGATTACACATTTGCTTGTTTTATGTGAATAACTTTTCCAGATGTGGAACTGTATGTGTGAATGAAATTTAGTATTAAGAGTACTAGAACTTTTTTAAGGTGGAAAAGTGAGGGAAAATATGTGTTCAGTGACACCAAGAGTTACAGCGTTGCATTGTTACATATTTTTTAAGAGACTAAAATTATGCATATAAATATATTGTGCTTATGAACATGATTTCAAACCACCAGCACTACTTTTGAAAACAAACGTTAAAAAAATACAGTACCTCGTAAGTAACGTGATATATAAATACGTTTATTTAAATAATTTAATGAATATATGTTTTATATACTATTTTCTATACGTTAAGTTAAAAAGAAAGATTTATTTCAGCCACCTTCGATGTATCTTAAGCCCTGATCTCATACAGATCTGATGTACAAATGGAGCCTGAATGTGATTCTGTGACATTTTCTCGTGGAAATGGGTCACGCATCAAGTTATTCCTGAAAAGCACATGTTTAACTGATGAACTGTGTCACTGTGCCATTTTCGAGGCAAACGATGTTACTTCAACATACCTATTCAAAATTCAACAAAATATTGTACTTTCTTTCGAAGTAGGGTTATTGTTTGTTGGTTTGTTTAACAAACTATTTATGACAAAATGTGAACAAGTTTTTGACTGGAATTAAAACAAATTCTGAAATGTCACAAATGAAGACCTCAGTTTTTCTTTTTCATCTCTTTATTTTGCTATTTTTCTCTGGTCCTAACCGTGAACTTATAGCATACGCCCTACTCCAACGGTACGAAGCAGCAACACACTTGAACTTGACAGTAAGATGCCGCCATCTTAGCATCCTGTTTCTTTGGGGGACGAAAAAGTTCAGAATTGGGTAGCGTTAACGCAGCCTAACAGCCGTCTTTAGTACATGATTATTTCAGGACGTATCTTGGGACTTTGGGGAGTACACAAGCAAGAACCCTGCTAATTTTAAGTTTGAAAACTTTCTGCCGATTTACGCTGAGCCATTCTCTCGATTTCAATTATGTAGGCTGGGCTTGGCAGACATTCATTCAAAACGTGTGATAAAAACAAGAGAGATTGCACCAGTGGCAGAATGTACATTTTTATTATTCCACAGCATTACAGAAAGACTTATTATATTTTAAATATATATATATATTTAATATATAGCCTAACAGTGCAGCACTAATTCAGACTGCTGCAGAATTTAAAATAAATTACAGAAAATGTATACAAAATATATGAAATGCCTTATATTTATAAAAATAATAGCCTAAAAAATAACCCGCTATTTAGAAACACGAATCAATAAAAGTATAAGTGGTGAACACGCAAAATATTTTTTTCACCGAGTCAAGTTCACGATTTAAAGGCAATATAGGCTAGGCCTATATTATTTTTGGAGGACCTGCCGGGCTCATTCTCCTTCCTCGCTTGGTATTCAGTATTTTAGCCCAACCCCCATAGACTCCACCCTCATATCAAACCCACCCCCATCTTCAAATATAAACAGTTTTACAAATTCATTTAAACTGAATCTTTTCTGATTTCTGCGCAAGCGCAGTTTTTTTTTCTATTTCACACAACATTTTTCTTCTCATGCCATCGGCTAGTCTTTCTGACAAATGCAGTGACGTCACAACATGGCGCTGGCTGTTTTGCTGAGGCACCTCGAAACACCAGCTGAGCTTGTCTAAATGGGTAACCTCGACTTTTTTCGTCCTGCCTAATTTTTAAAACTGTCGCGAACAACTAAAACTATAGTAGCGTTAATATAAAAGAAGGCTTGGTCCTCGAACAATACCTGTCTGAAGAATGACAGGCTGCTTATACCGAAGTCTTAAAAAGATTAGAAAACAGGTCGGCGCTGCAGTCACGTGGAAGGAGTTTGAAAAGTGGCGGTTGTTAGCTGCATGAAGTAAAACGGTGAATTTAAGATCTGTTGTCAATAAAACGCTGGACAAGCAGATATGAGAAAAGTGAGGTAGGGTTTTGTTTAATTAATCTGTACTCTGACAGAAAATGTAATCAAATAGGCTTACATACATTTTACTTAACCTATTTACTTAATATATAACAAACACACTGAGATAAGCATTAAGTAGAAGTATTCAACTGTTTATGGGTTGGATGAGCGCTCTGGCTAATACTAATTTAGGGTCCTTTCCCTAGTCCTCCCTGAAGCCGCACTCAATCTCATAGCTTTGCTGGCTAAGCGGGGTGGCACTGTCTAAGAGGATAAACCGACACGAGCAGGTTCCAAACGCTTTTTGTCACGCAACTGCGTGCGCGATCATAATAAACCCAGGAGTTACCTTGAAGGTGGCGGGATAAAGTAAGCACTATGTTACCACGAGCTATTATTTTTCCGCGTTATACTTTACTTTCAAACATTAGAAACACACAAATACGTCATCGCCACACACATATCAACACACACTTGCCCTGTGATGCAGAAGTTAATTCAATGCCGTCGAACAAGTGGGGATACATTATAGGGGATTCTGTAGTAGTAAACTCTTTCTGCTGTAATGTTAAAAAAAATGTACCGAATATTTAGACTATTCGTTTGATTTCCCCATGTTGTAAAAGAAACCAAACTAGAAGTTATGGCATTAGCTACTTGTAGATAAAACAATATATAAAATTCTGACTGTACTCCACAACTACAACGCTTATGTAGCTACAATACGCTATAAGATAAATGAATTTGACTGTATTTGTCTTTAACTCGCTATTTACCAAACAATGCCAGAGTGAGGTGGAAGGTAGGGACAATTTGCACGTCAATTAACCCTTTTCAGTGCGCTCTACCGATGCTTATTCACCTGTAGGAAAAACGATGAATATGCAAAGGTGCTCAATATGACTGTTAATCCAGGATGTGTCCTTTCAAAATCTACTTTGGATGTGCTGCAAGCCTATTGTAATGTTAAAGCAAGGCAATTGGAGCCATCATTTACCTTGATGATTCGTAAAGTTTGCGTTTAAATTGATTTACCCTTCACCACGGGAATGAACTAAGGGCTTTTTTTCTGGTACTTTAAATAAGACAAGACGATTTTACTGCCAGAAGTCCAACAAGTGTCAACTGCTTTTTTTTCTTCTTCTTCTTTCTTTTTTTTAAATTAGAATTAAGCCTGTAGCTTGTTCCTTCCTCGTCGTTTTTGTTATGTTAGTGGACATTTTATCTCCTGTACTGCCTTATTTGCAGCGGGTTGTTAGCACAGATGGAAAATAGTGTCTAAAAATTACAATTTGCGTCATATAACGGCTTGTGATAGATAGATAGATAGATAGATAGATAGATAGATAGATAGATAGATAGATAGATAGATAGATAGATAGATAGATAGATAGATAGATAGATAGATAGATAGATAGATAGATAGATAGATAGATAGATATTCTCTTTTTATTAGTATAAACAGTTCATTAGCCTGTACTGGAAATCATTTATTTGCTGAAAAAGGCAGATTAAACACAAAGAGGGAAAGTTATTATTTTTAATTTCAGTGAGCACAGGCCCATTTTAACAAGGAACCATAAAGAAACCTAATAAAAATAAACGTCAAAGTCGGCGCTTATAAAAACTGCTTATGTTTAAAACGCCTTCATTGAAATGCATACCCATGCGATTATGTTTTAGACTACGTCGGGTAGACGGTAAAACACAGGGGAAATTTAGGTGTAACACTTTATTACATACAAAAAGAGTTATGGGGGCTTTAAGGACAAACCTCTACTATGATGACGATAAGAAGTTATTATACAGAGACGTCGTAAACTGTATTCTCATAACGTGCGAAGTAAAAGACTGGGTAGGATGATTTCCTAGACCCAAATACTTTTCACACTCCAGAAATAGCTTAAAGTACTATTTGCGGGTCTACGTGGATGTTTAAATAAGAATGCTGTGAATCAATTTGCACTTTAAAAGAGAACGAGTACCCAATAGTTTTTTGTAACACCACAGGTTCTCTGTCACATTGAAGGCACTCCTCCTCCAACGTTTTTATCTACAAACTTTGCAAGTGTGTATATATATATATATATATATATAATTAATTATGTAGGCGGTTAGGGACACCGTGTTGTTTCCATAATAATTATCGTACGCTTTTCCCCCCTCTTTTTTTCTCTCCAATCCATAGTTTCCATAGCATTAATGTCCGGTTTTGGAGAAAATACCCCTGATCCCTGCCATGGTGTAATTTTGGGTGTCATTGGATTCATTCATCGATTTTAAATATTTCTATATTTAGTTTATGTAGACATGTTTATCACAAAAAAAAATCATTTTTAAAAATCAATATTGTGAAGACATATGGAATCAAATTGGAATATAAGTCCAAAGTGATCACTCTCATACATTAGGTATTTTACCTAAACTTCAAGGGAATTGTATTTGCTTTAAAGAGGAAAGACATAAAATCATGTAAATCTATCTGCCAAAAAAAATTGCTCAGTTCAGCTGGACCTTTGGAAAATGTTCTGTATTTAAATAATGATGTTCACATCACCAATGACCATATAAAAAAATATTAGATAACATAAATAATATTGATTACTAGAAGTTGGTGTCCACTGATTTGACATCATTGTGAGTCACTTATCAAATTAACAGAGAACTCAGAGAGCTAAGATGGCCATCATTGCATCAGTAACACCTGCAAACAAGGGTCAGGGGCTACAGGGGGCGAGAGAGCAGGTGCTAGAGATTTGGAAGCCTAAATAAATTCTAAAGACTTAAGCAACAATATACAAAAGGCATAATCATTGGGACAGAAAGTATCACTGCTTCAGCTGACATAACTTGACTATAATTGACTTAAAAAATAGCCCTTAAATCAAAACATAAAATGGAAGATGTCATCTGTTAATTGGTCAAGTCATACACATTTTTTATTTTCACAATTTACTGTTTATATATTAGTAACTGGACATAGAATATACAAGCAGCTCTATACTGAAGCTTCACACTGTAGCTCATGCAGGTAATGATTTATTTCCTGAGATGACTTCCAAATCCTAGTTGTGTACTCCCTTTTTTTTGTTTCACAGAAAGTCATTATGCACACTTTAAAGGGTGTGCATGTGTGGGTACGCACAGGTATAGAGGCTATCAGGGGGTGGGCGGCCAGGTGCTGTTGGAAATTGCTTGGCTATTGCCAAAGAGACCTCATGCCAGGATAATGCAAGGTCCAAAGGTGCACCAGAGTCAATCCAACTCCTCATGCTGCTTACCTCTCAATACCCCAGGGCCAATCTCCTGTGTAATTGTTTTTCCAGTTTCATCTGTACATTTTGGGTTGGTATTACAGAAAACGGATCACATACTTAGGTTTTAGAGAAAAAAAGTGAGTGAAGACAAAGGAACAGAGTTCCTGTGAATTAATGTGTTTCTTAACCATGCTGCCTTTGTGGCACACAAACACTAATTGCAATCACAATACTGACCAACATTATCACTTGGTAATATTTTTTTCTTTAGGGCACATGACACTGCAATGATGTTTCATATAAATTTATAAATGTATAGATTCCCAACTGCAGTTCAAATGGACATTTTCTCATTTAGTTAAAAAAAAAGAAAAAAAGAAGAGATGATCAGTAAGGTAAGTTCATTGGCTGTCAAATTATAATCAAGTTAGCATATCTAAAAGACAAATAATGCATCAGTGAAAATCAGTTAATTTTCAAGTTCAACGAGGAGAGAACAAAACTTTATCTTATATAGCAGGCTGGTGAAGACACATCGGCAATTTTTCAAAGCAATAGCCTAGCCTACTTAAAAACATTTTTAGTAAGAATATTATCCTATATGTTTAATATCTAATAAACATAAGCAAAACAACGTAATCGCTATATTGCAATGCAAAATAGGTAGCAAGCGACCGTTATTACGCTGAAAGACTTAAATACCTGCACCTAAAATGCGAGCGAGCTGAATTCACAGATAATGCGATTTAACGTTTTAAACAAAACAAGTAATTAAACAGCCGCGCGAATTCAAGGCTAACAACAATAACCATCACACACGCATCTCCGTGCAGTAGAAATGTACATTTTATAGTCTTTAAATAGTCTTTAAGTCATGCCATACTTTGTCAATGTTTGTCATAAATGTCACAGGCAGCCTGGCTTAACCCTGTAATTCTCACAAAAAGAAAAGTCAGAGCATAGAGTTATTAACAATTCACTTGGCAAGTCCTTGAGGAACTCACTCGAAATGAATGTCAAAGAAACTTCAATCATGCACTATAGGTCAGATTGCTGCAATTTCCCTGTCTCGGAAAACTCGAAAGTGTTCTGCTTTTCTTTTTTTTTAGTAAGTAAAAACGTGAGGAAGGAGTAAAACTCATTGGTTTAAAGCTTTCAGATGAAAAGTTTATAGTCGTCATGGAGTATAATAATGACCAAAAGAAACGTTCATTTACATGTACGAGCGTTTTGATTTTTGTCTTTCTTACATTAGGTCATATGCTGAGATATCATATCCTTAGGACATTTAAACATACAATTCAACTCTTAAAAACGGGAAGTTCTGCAGTTCCTGATATGTACATCAAAGTAACACTACGTTACCAGAAGTGTTTTTCCTCAGGTGATTAATAATACATTATGTCGCCAGTCTGGTTGTTTCATTTAATATGCAGCCATTCATGCATTCGACGGCTGATTGCATCATAAATTAACAGGAACGTGAAGTAAACCGCCATGTCTTAAGGTTTAGGCATGCTAAAGTGAGGAAACGAAGCAATGTTGTATGTTTTCCAACAAATAAATTCTGAATATTTATATTTTCATATAAAGCTCACTTTATTTGAAATAATATGATCGGTTAATATCTATTTCACACGAAGTCAGCTTTAAGTTTGAGGAAAAAACCTGAACACTAACAATGTAAATAAAATACAAGTTGTCCGCGAAATTCGTCATAAAGGCCTACATTTTGCTTTCAGAAATCAGCATGTTTTGGGAGAAATTGTTATTCCTTCTCAGAAACGATATTTGTGTGTCTGCGTATTTTGTTTAATTTTGCCAAATGTGCTAGCGCCCTGAATGATTTTGGGGGCTACAACACCTAAATAAGGTGAAATCTGGGGCATTTGGGCTCAAGTAGACTGGTTGTCGGAGTCGGTGAAGTGTAAAATTGCAACACCAGACAGCCAGCATAATAGCTCAGAAGGGGGCTAATGTTCATGCTACATTCACAGAACATTTTTATAATTGCTAAATTAAAAAGGGCTATATATGTATACAATGATTTATTTTGTGCTTAGTGCTTTTTAAACTCATTTGCACTTTATAGCTCCGTTTGAAATTGCTAATAATTCTCTGCATTTGTCACACACTTATGCTCATATCGATACAGCTTACAATCATAAAGCAATGCAAAACTGTGTGCAGGTTTGTAGTACTGAGGCGCTTTGCAGCCTCTCAGACATGCATTTAATTTTTGAAAATGTGATCTGCAAGTCTCTATACTTTTTTTGAAGTGACAACACTGCCCTCTGCTTTAACAGAAACTTCAGGGTTTCTTCTCCATCCTCTTAAAACCCTGAATGTCACAATGTTTCAGAAGATATTATTAACATAACATTTTAAGCAAACAGGCCAAATTTAATTTAGACTTTTTGCCCACAATTTAATAAATAACTCAAAAAAATGATAACTTAAGAAATCATAATCAATACTGAGAGGCATAGCCAGAAGGAGATCTTGGAACCAAAACATGTTTTATCTGTAAAATGTAAAAGCTTCTACGCTGTATAAACACCTAATACACTGGTGGGATTTTTAATACTGAGTCATGGACAGTTCAGCAGACTACTGTCTGCACATAGAACATAGACAGACAGACAGAACATGTAGATTAAGGATTAATCCATGTCAATTATTAATCCATGTTTAATTCCAGCTTCCCCCTGAGAGTGGGAGTGGGACCCTATTAAAAAAAAAAAAAAAAAAAAAACACTAACTCAGACCATTCATTGTAAGATCCGGCTGAAGGAAAGCGGATGTACATCCTCTTGTCCACTACACATGCATCAGACCACTCATTAAAATAAATAAATAAATCCAACATCAACAAATTTAACTTCAAGGAGGAGTCAAAATATTTTTTTTTCTAAGGGTACATATGGAAAAAAGGGGGCAGAACATGCACTGTACAGTGTCACAAACAGCCACACATAGTCTTTGTGGATTACCTCAACCCAACCAAGTCTGTAAAATAAATAAATACAAAAATGAAATATCAACATGCACTGCATTCAAGAACAGAAAGATGCATTTGTTTGAGAAAGCCTCATTTCTTCCTGATGCACTTTACAATTCCGGAGTTGGCTATGCAGAAACATGTTCTCTCCCGATGGTGTCTTAATAAGAAACATTAAGAGATACCCATCACCCCCAACTGCAAGACTACAGGAAAAATTACTATACACTTTAATAACATACATTAACAGCAGCTGCAGTCTGAGCAGCTTCAGTTCTCACTGGTCTGCATGTGACATGCACTAGGCAACAACCTGACTCTCACAGGCGTTCCAAATGTCGAAATAGTGACTGATTATATATCTTTATCTAGAATATAGAAGTAATACTTCTATATTCATCCTTGGGTTATTTGAAATGTTACTTGGGGCATTGGGAGTAAGTAGATATGGCACGAACGTAAAAGATTCAGAGGTAAAAATGTTTAGTGCTTTAAGATGTGATGGAAACTAGCATTAGGTTCAAAATGTTACACACCGGACGGACAAGATAGAAGAGCCTCTACAGTGACATGGTTGCCTCTTATTGTGCATGTTTCAGTCATTCTGACGTGCATTCATATCTTTCTATTCCTGCCTGACACATTTTCTTTTCAATTAACCATTAGACCTGTCATCTCCTTTACTGCACACACATACTCATTTTTTATTTTTTTTTGCATAGAAAATTGCTCTCCAATTAAAAGTAATCAAAGGCTGATGAGTAAAAAGCCTGGCTATTTTCATGCTTTTATTTATTTATATAATTTTTTTAAGTGATTTCCTCTATATCAGATGATTTTTGATGGCCAGAGGATTGGCAAAAGAAAGAAATTGTTGTGTGGAGTCACTAATTATTTAAAAAAGGAAAATTATTTATTTATTTTAAATGTCAACTCGATGGCAAGTTGTTGTATCCCAAATGGATGAGTGGGTTGAAAAATGAAAGCTATCCACGCAAACTCCAAAACTTAATGCCATAGATATTAAATGGCATCCTGCATAACATCCTTTCAGTGTGGAAAGTTTGACAGCAAACCACAAAACAATTGACTTGATATGCTTTTAATTAATATGGAATGACATGTGTCCATCGAGACTACCTTGGGACTTGACGAAGAGGCAGGGACAGCTGCGTAATTACTACTCTCACTTGTACAGAGAGTAAATAATTTATTGCCTATAGTAGCCATTAACTGAACAAACACAATAAGCTCTATAACTACCCAGCAATACCTTAAGTCTGTTGAAGAGACAGCTTTTTACATTCTGCTGAATCAGGAAGAATATTTGGTTAAGGCAGCTTCTTTCACCAATCTTGTCTTAAAGAAAAAAAATGCACAATATGAAGCTAGTTTCTCAAAATTAAGAGAAATTAAGAAATGGGTGTATATAAAACACATTCAAAGTCACATTGTACAATGAATTCTGGATCTGTTACAGTGGATCTAGCCATCAAAAACATTGTGGTAGGAGGCAAACGGCCAGAAATGCACTAATGGCTGCCAAGATGCTCTAAAAGTGAAACATTTATGACCTCCAATAATAACATTAAATGTTCCTGTAATAACATTTTGAAAGCGATTTCTCTCTGGTGATTTACAATGGATTTCAGTCTTCAGCCTGTAAATCAAATACTGGCCATACCCACACACTTGCTAGCTTGTATTCAAAGACTGTTTTCACCAACATAAACTGCTTAACGTCAATTATGATTTGCACTGGCTGAATTTAAAATTCCTACACATATACAGTACACAGCAACTCAACAGCAGCCCACAGATACGTTGCTGTAACTACATGAGCGCAGCATCCAGACTTCCCACACAATTATGTCTCATGGCATCTGTCCATGGAGACATTATGGGGGACATCCTGGAGACAGGAGTTGGAGTGCAGGCCTACCTCATGTGTCAGCACTCTGAGTGCTAAAGAGAGCGCACTGTGTGCGTGTAAACTTTGAAAGCGCCTAATAGATTTGTTAGAATTTTAACTACAAGAGAGGACTGATTCACAAGAGCATGGAGAGCATAACTGTTCACACATTTGCATCTGACCTGCTCTTGTACGGGTCCTGGGAACAGTAGAGAGGTGTGTACAATCTGAAGTTTACATGATATCACAGTTTTTTTTAACCTTTCCCCGACCACATGTGGAGTTATGAGATCTCTAGCAAGTGTAAACTCAGCAAGGAGTCTGAAATACGACTGCATGAGCGCAGAGAACTTCTCTACAGTTACATCCACTCATTTCTTAATGCCTGGAAAAGTGATGTACTAATCCTAAAGAGAAACTAAAACTTCTGTGAAAAGTGTGAATATACACTTTTGGAAAACATATTTTTTATATAAATGGATATAAATTAATATATACTTAAAAAAAACAGTAATATACAATACATTTGAATATATTTTCAAATGTAATTATTTCTGTGTTGGCAAAGGTGAATTTTAAACAGCCATTACTCCACTATTTATATATATATATATATATATATTTTTTTTTTTCCAAAAAAAATTTCTTACTGACCTTAAAAGTTATTTTTAGATTATATACACATGTCATTGGAGCAAGGCTAAAAAATACCATGAAGCTCAAATTGCAGACTGTACACCAAGATGGTCTACCACTTGCATCACTTCAACCATTCAACAAGGTCTGTCCAATATTTGCAACATGTGTGCTTGTCTTCACTCAGCGAGAGCTCTGTCTGTCCTGCCTTTCTTTGTTACAGCCCCCGTGCTTTATGCAGTGTGTCCTGCATTTGGTCTCCCGCCTTTGCTGGGGCCACGAAGAACTCTCCAAGTTTCCATTCATGCTTCTCATTACTGGGGCATGTTGAGGTTTTATGGAGCCTTGTAAACCCTTGAATTACTGCACTTTAAAATAGATTTTGACACTATTATGTGACTGTGCTTATGGTGAAGCCTTTCATTGCTAGACAGAGGACTCATAATGGCGGACGACAAAAGAGCATGACTTGTTAATTATTTTTAACTGCCGGATAAAATGATTATGAACTAGGTAAAAATGCACAAAGGGCCTGTAAGGGGGTGAGACACGCAATGATGTTTTGTCAAAAACACGACAGTCGTGAACAAATGTATAAGTTAAGCTTACTCATAATTTTTTTTAAAAAGTAAAAAGTAGTTCAGAATCTTTTTATTCTAAAAGTACACAAACATAGAATATGAACTGAAAATGAAAAAAAAAAAATTAAGATAAGACTATGAGACTGACATAACCTAACAAAACGGTTTGTTTGCTGAGTAAGAGTCTTGTGACTATCTGTCTGTGCATTTCTCCTCCCAGGCTTCTTTGAGACGGGAGCCGTCTGCTGGGCGGCAGAGCGGTCAGAATAGAAGGTGGCAGCCAGTCAAAACACTGCCTGTTATTCCAGCCAGGGCCCAAGTGCCAGTGAAGAGCTTCTTTTCATGCGCCCTTAATGTGGTAAAGTGATCTGCTGCACAATAGGGACACTCAAGGAGGCCATCCCCAGCAAACAGGCCAAAACAAACAGCTCCCCTAGGCCTGGCTGCCTCACCCCCGGCCCCCTGAACACATCCCAGCACCTCTCAGGTCTGCTTCAGTGGGCATGCAAACAGAAATACACACAAAGATACTGTACACATCCATTCCCATGCACACACAGTTACTGGATATGTACACAAATAACATCCAGAAACAAATAAAACACGAACACATGCTGCGACAAATAACACGCGTACCACATGCAACCACACATACTCCGAAAAAATATGCTGAGCTCACACCCTCATTTGGGGTATCAAAACAAGCAACAGTTCTGAAATCAAAATGAAGAAAAATGCCTCATTAAAAGGAAAAAAAAAAACTTAGAAAAGATTAAGCCAAAAAAATGTATCATCTTTGTCAAGGATTTCTAACAAAACTGCCACACTGCTAATTGAAACACTTTTGTCTGCAAAATCAAAACCATGTGTGAGACCAACAAAACCAAGTGGTTCAACCAACATGCAGAAAAATAATAAAACAGGAAATGATATCATATAGTGGACCCCTGCAGACCCGTATGACTGACAAGTCACTGAGTCTCTTAAAATATCAAGTATTTTTATGACATGGCAAGGTTCGTCAAGGTTATAGAGTGACATGCTGTGTGACTCCATCAAAAGCAATGATATTTAATGAATTATTTATAATTTTGCCTAACCTTTTGAAAACAATGATTATATATTAGGAAAGTTAGGTGTTAGGAAATGTATACTTTTTACATTTTAGAGTCATTAACCAAAAAACAGGAATACACAATACGCTTCTATAGAAACTCGGCAAAGGGATTTTTTTAACTATCCCTTTTTTTTACTATTATTGTGGACATTCTTACATGTAATTGACCCAAATTTCCACATACATCTAAAATACCAATTTCATTCATATGGCTTTCTGCCATTCAGGAGCTACAACTGGAGAGGCGTGTATGTTAGTATACCGCTGCGGCTGTGGCTTTGACTTCGTGTGGAAGCGCTTTCAATATTGACCACAGCAAGCATTTATGCAGAGGCCCAGCTGGCTCAGAGACAATTTGGCTGACAATGACAGAAGAATTAGCACTCACTTTTACAAGCTCAGCCTCAAATTACTTCTCTAGCACTCCGCGCTAGCTTCAGTAAATGAGACGAGGCAAATTCAAAAAGAAACTTTACATGCGGCCACCCCATGTCTGTAATAAGCCTTCTTCTCCGATCCAAAGACATAATCATGACAATAAAAGCCCAGGCGTTTACCACACACCAAAGATCATGAGAATTATACAAGCACTACAACCGCTCCTGGAATGGGCCTTTTTCTAGTGTGCAGTGTGCGAGGGAGAATGAAAGGCAAATGCTTTTCCCTCTTCTCCTCTTTCTTCACCCTTTTCTTCTCCCCTCTCCTCCTCCTTGTCTGTTGAAACATGTGGTCAGCTGTTGTGCTTCCATGTGGTCAGATGATCAAAGGCAGAGCGGGATAGTAATTGTCCCCTGCTGAAGCGCAGCTCGGCCTGGGATCAGGGTCCCAGCAGGTGGGGGGACAGCCATGAGAACGGCCGGAGAAGCCGGAGGAACGCGAGAGGCCCTGCCTGGCAGAAATAAAGACTTCCTAAGGGTTCCTCTCTGACAACAGAGCCGCTTGGGGAGAGTGAAAAATGAAGCCTCCACACATTTAGGGTTTTTTTTTTTTGGAAGGGGGAAAAAAGGGGGCCACAATGGGGGGATGGTGAAAATGAATGCGTAAGAACAAGAGATTATAATATTTGGAGAAAAGGAAGACTATGATTGTGCGACTCTCGCCTCAGTTGCTGAATTTTAGCATCCCTGATTTGCGTTTTCTGGAGGAAACAATCATGTCACCTAGTTTCAGTTGTACCGATTATGCAAAATGCTCGTGCAATTCTTGGAAAACCCAGCGTACGGGTGAGTCAGTATGAGATGGGCCAGTAAGAAAGAGCGTACGACAGAAAGCGCGAGAGAATGAGATACACCGTGACTAAGTCAGTGTTTACCTGAAGACCAAAGGGAGCTGTGAAAGCTCACAAGTCAGCCTACTTCACATATATGTGGGAGCCCACAAAACACTTTTCACTGCTGTCTGTCATTTTGATTGCCCAGCATGACTCCCTCCACCCTCAGCAAACCCCCCCACCTCTTCCTCTGGCCAGATGGCTTTTTTTTTAACAGTCTGTGTCTTGCACCTCCACTCTCAATCCTTGGAAGAAGCGGGAGGAAAGGGCCAGCGGGGGACATTGGGCTGTGTGGACAAATGGTTTTGAGGTAGCAGAGCAAATAAAATGGATTAAGGGGAACCTTTTCACAGATACCCCCAAAACTAGTTTGGCACTTCTTAGCCGAGGCCCTCATAAGTGCCGAGATGGACCAATCCATTTGCAGAAATAAGAGATCTTCAGTGAATAGAATGAAACAAACACTTCCTGAAATAACGGATACTTCAAAGATAGGGTTTCAGGTTCCACATATATCTGTTTTGATGGGTATATTGTAAGAACATGAACAAATTTCTCTTCAAAGCTTTTTCTGAAGTTCATAGGTGTTCATTTAACATATAGAGTAGCACCTCCAATCATCAGAGCAGAACACAAGGCGGTTTGACATCTGCAGAAGACTATCATTGCAACAAAACATATTCATCAAATCCATTCGAACACAGCAGGTATCTTTCTACAACACCACAAAGGCCCTCGGTTCCTTCAAAGTGGAAAACGGACAGGAAACTCTGTGATTTCATCATCACAAAAGATTTCTGTTGCAACCCGAACCTGAAGCCAACAGGCCTGCAGACATTAAGGAGGCTGCTTGATTGACTGGAAAGGGGTAAATAGACCTGTCAGTCTTCTCACAGTCCCGACAGAAATGCCTGTGGTTTGAGTGATGGAAGATGTCCCTCTTGCACAATCCCATACATTACAAACTCATTCATAGATATTTTGACGCAGATCTTCTTGTAATATCTGACAATGCTTCAGGGATTAGAGGATCAAGATTCAAGGCTGAGCCTTTTGTCTTTGCAACCCATTCGGATTCGTCTCCAGTCTCTCATGATGGCTGAAGCACTTCAACGGTCATTTTAAAATAGCACGAAATAACCCATTTGATGCTGTTCCAACATCAGCCAAATCAAATGCAAAATAATGACTCCATACGTACCCGAAACTAAATGTCAGAGCAAGAAAGGACTGACATTTGACTTCCTGATGGATGTCATTATGTCACTAGGCAACATAGCATAAACATGCCTGAATCAAAAGAGCTATTGTGGAACTGCAATCAATAAAAGAGCTAGTTTGTTTTTTTTTTGCAAATAATGCACATGAAAAACAAATGGCACATACTAATCAGTCTTTTTGTTTGTTGTGGAATAGCGGGAAAAATCCCTTTTGAGCTGACTGTTTGCATTTTGTCTTTTCAAAAGCCCTTTTGGCAGTGTATCAGGTAGCTATTTGTAACAGCCAAAATGAATAATTATTTTATAAAGGTTTAAACAGACACACAGGCCAATTTTATAATGTGTGTACATGGATTTAGAATCATATCAAGGTGATTTGTTTGCTTTGTAAAAATGCAATAAAAAAAAGCTGGATTAGATGTCACTGGATTAGATCGGCAACATTGGCCCTTCCCTTCACATCAGGTCACAGGCTCCATGTCACAAGACACCAGGGCTCTGACCCCTCTGTGGTGACATGTTACTCTAAGGTCATTCAGTTCACTCAATTAGCAAAGGAGACAAAGACCTGGGCGTAGAGGCGGCGATAGGCCAGCCGTCCCATCCAAAGCAATCCAACCACGGTGCTCTCTGTCTCCCGTGTGCGTCTGCTTGTCTGGCCAAACCCTCATTTAGCAGTTCACTGACTGGAGACATGCCCGCTGCTCTTCACGGAGCGTGCGGTGACAGCCAAGAGTCACTAAAGAGCTGAAGAGTCACTCCTGTGCCACATGGTGGGACCGTAGGCGAGATTATGATCTTACATCGACGAGTCAAAAGTCTGGTCTTGAATTGACTGGCACGCGTATTAGTGTCAGAAAGAGTCTGATGTCAGACAGACTGGCATCGACCGGCGCACATGCTGGGAGGGGAAATAAAGCTGCTCTTTGGTGTAGTAACAGAACATACAAGGAAATGTATGCAGACATATGTGTTTATGCAGTATAGCTTACGCTGTTACACAAACATTCATATGTCTTCGGCATCCCGTGCACACACCCCCTGACACTAGACGCCCACTTATATACAGCCTCTTTCCCATCTTGCTTTCCATCTTATAGACGCTCATCCAGGGGGAATGAAACAGAGGAAGATTTCAGCTGAGAGCATGATTGTAGTCGAAGGTATTTTAGGTGAACCTCATTCTGATGGAGGTGTCTAGAGGGCTCAATCAGAGTTTAAACCCTCCTCTTTTCACCGAGCGATCGGGTATGTACTTAGTATCGTTTTCATCCCGCAGCAACAAACACACATATTGCCTGTGTACTTTGATGATGAAGACAACTTGCTGTCAGAATGGATTGTTCCCTGTGCTTTATCTACAGCTCTCATAAATCTCGAATATGCTTGGAAAAGTTGAGCAAACTTACAGCAAAAGATTTCTAGCTACGCTGCTGTAATCTCTGTCCGTCGGTCTTTCGAGCCCCATTCTAAAAGATTAATTCTTCTTGCAAACTTGCAAGCGCTAAACTACAGTAAGTACAGCACAACAGCTGGCCCTGTCATTTCCATAAGAATACAAACCACCGCAGCTGCTCTCGCCAGCATCTGCTGAGCTGTTTATGAAAATAAACAGCGCCAATCCCCATAAACATCCTCATAAAGTCATCAACTATCTCCGAATTTACAGCACTGAAAAATGCATTAGGCCCTGCCTTGATTTGATAGCACTAAATTTCTCGGCTCATAAATATATTTATATAGCCTATTCACAGAGCGTACCAATTACAAGGCGAGCAGGGAAATTGTCAAACAATGTTTCGACATGTTTAATAACACTGGGGTATGATTTGTCAAGGCAGTGCACCAAACATAGCCACTAATGAGTAGCAATGGAACTCAGAGGCTGCCTGGCCAAATCACGGGGCCTTGGAGGACTATTCAACCATTGTCAACAATTTCACTCTCAGTCCGCACGCAAAGCGACAGAGACGACCGTTAGTGGATAGCACTTAGCTAATGGCTCCCTTTTGGCAGCCGTAATTACACAATGATTAGCTTTACCCACTTCAAACTTTCACACTTCACCTTGTGTTCCTATAGTCTGCAGTGAGCAGGTCTGGGAACAGCTATGCAGACCGGCCAGAGCCAGACTTGTTCAAAACGGCACCTTCACGTTGTGGATTCTACGTGTGGAGATATATTTAGTTAGTGCTAATCCAATTGAATCCAATGCTTCCTGTCAGCCAAGGTGCTGGCAGACCACATAAACATATTAGTAGACAATGAAACCTCCACTACTGTAATCTAGAGTTTATTGAGGTCCAGACAAAGTGAAAGGTTAGCATGCTTCTGTGAAATGAACATTACTTTAGTATTTGTCTACTGGAGTGATATTGAGGTTTGTCATACACACAAATGCTTGGAGGTAAGCAATATTTTTAGACTACTGAACTTTTTTGATTATTCAATAAACTCTGCTCCTTTTATATCATTATCAACATTCATAAAACATTTGCATGTATTCAACATATCTTGAAGGAAGTTCAACAGTAATTAATTAATTAATACATTAATATTTCTCTAAATAAATTTAATAAAAATCGTTTAAAATAATAATTCATTGTTTTAAATCAGGAGCGTAGCCAGAAAAGAGACTCTGGGTGTGCATCAGAAAAACTGGGTGTGCCACATTTACTGTCAGATTAATGTACAAAACCAAAAAAACACCAAGACTGTGTATTACTAACGTTACAGAACAGAACAGACTGGGCTGATATAGCCTGTAAAAATATATAACTCTAATTATGTAGTCGGAATGAAAAGGTGCATTTCTTTATTAAAGTTCATGTGGAGATGGCGAGTGCAGCGTCGCATTCGGCAACTTTATCTTTTCAGCCGACACTGACTGAGAAGAAATCACTAGTTTATTAACAAATTAAAATGATTAAAATGTTTTCTTTTCCCTTTCCCCCAACTTATTCATAATCATTAGCCTACTTTTGCCATTGCAAGTTTTATACGTGTGCTTGAGCACGGGGGTGTTGCGATAGAGGCTATTTACACTAAGTGAAAATAGCAGTATTCTTTAGTTATATGCTATTTACACAGTGCAAACAGCTTTAGATTCTATCTATTCTATTTTAAAATAGCATGATTCTGCTAATTACTTATTGCAAATATTGAATAAAAGGGTATGATTAATTGTGGCGAAAAACTAGAGAATTTATTGCAAATAGTGGCAATTATCTGCACCTCTGCATTGTAATACATTTTAAAATAGTATGCAATAACTTAGGCTATTGAGTGTAATTTTTTAAGTTTATTTCAAATTATTAAATGGATGCCACCTTATTGGGACAAAAGCTCTCCCTACACCTACCCTAACCCTACCCAATACTTTATGTTCAACTTTTTGATTATTTCCTTCATTTTTATTAAAAAATAAATGCTTTTCTGATGTGATTTGAAATTTAAAAAGAGAGAAAAAAAAGTTCGCCAAAAGGCAGATTCGAACCCCGGTCGATCGTGTCAAAAGAACGCTAACACATGATTTACCATTTGCACCACTGAATCTGACAATTAGTGAGCGTCTTTTGCAAATTTGACTATCCGAATCATACATTTGTGGGTGGAGTTAGTGTATATAGCCTCTTCCAACAACATGGCTATTTGCAGTTAAATAGACACTCCGATGTTTTTTTTTTTTAATATTCCCAAAAAACAGTTGCCCACAGAAAAAAAAAAAAGGTGGGGGGGGGGGGGGGGTGCTGCACCACCCCCACTTCCCGCGCCCCTGGACAGGCCTACTTGGCACAAGGAACCGGTCCATTTTTAAAACAAAATTCGAAAAGTGCGCCTGCTAATCATGTCACGTTATATTGCAATGCACGAGTTATGAATGCGTAGTAAGTCAAATGTTTTTATTTTATTTCATTTCTTATTGGTGCTATGGCAGTGCTTTGGTCTTTCTTGGGGGTGCTGAAGCATCTGCTAGCCCCTCCGTAGTGCCGCCCATGTTTATTATGATTAAAAAAATAATAATTTTGCATCTGTTTTTAGGTGTGCCAGCTGCCACTGTGGGTGGCACCGGCACACCCTGGCACACCCGTGGCTACGCCCCTGTTTTAAATATTTCAATTATGTAAAAAATACATAAAATGATACTTTAAATACACTTACAGAACATAAAAAGAATATTTAAAGGCATATA
This sequence comes from Acrossocheilus fasciatus, assembly GCA_036784905.1. Classification (NCBI taxonomy): domain Eukaryota; kingdom Metazoa; phylum Chordata; class Actinopteri; order Cypriniformes; family Cyprinidae; genus Acrossocheilus; species Acrossocheilus fasciatus. The sequence goes on along the minus strand of CM071951.1, from coordinate 7,724,487 downwards.
AATATATTAGGGGTGTCAATGTTAACACGTTAACGCATGCGATTAATCAAAAAAATGTAACGCGTTAATATTTTTTTAACGCAGATTAATCGTTTGACCCCAACTTCTTCCCGTTATCGCAGCGCAGAAGGTTATCTATCATTGTGTGATGAGGCTACAGCGAACCAGTGTTGCCAGGGCAGCGGCACAAGCGGGCTATTTTGAAAATACATTCGCGGGAAAAATTATAGAGCCGTGGGTTGCGGTTTTTTGGGCTACTTTTATAATGTACCGCGACTGCCCAAAGTGTATATAAACAAATAAAAGTTAAAATAGATCCTTTTACTAATGTGTATTATACTTGGAATGTGTCCCTGGCAACTTAACAATGGAGAGGAGGTTGTAACATCACAAACGTGAGTTTCAGCAGAGCATACATCTTAAGGCTTTTACACAGCAGAAATAAACATGACAACAGCCACTATAGATTATATAAGATAGTAAACACACGATTACGATAGGATGTTTGTATGTGCTTTTCTTGAGGTGAATGTGTGCATCTGAAATGCTAATTTGTGCAGCCATATAAAATGCTATAAATAGCATATTTTAACAACAGTAAACGACCAAATTCCACATGTGATCGCAAAAGGGAGTTATTACAAACACTCGATGGTGGTTTGAAGTGAGTTCTGAGTAAAAGTGTACTATTAATCTCATAAATGGTCTTATGTAGCATGATGCTAATATTAGCTCTAATCCACCTGCAGAACAGGTCCAATTCTTCTTCATAATGCATTTTGTCATAATACTTCACGTAAGGTCGCAAGAAATGATTTGTTGTATTTATTTAGAAATACTTTTGATAATAGTTGGGTAAATGTATATTGGGATTGAAGCGATGTGGCTTTGTAAATGTTTTATTGCCAGTAAAAGGCTGATAATGGCTGAATTAAAACCAAAGAATAATAATAAAATAATTTTTAATCGATTGACAGCACTAAAATATATATTTATACACAAAAATAGTTACAATTGTGGATGTCATGGGAATCACATGTCAGATTTGCCTAAGTCAGAGTGCAGTTTATATCTTAAATCACTACTCTCCTACTCTGTCACATCAATGGAGGGAAATTGCTGTCGATTTGAATGTCTGATGAGATGCCGCTGGTGGTCTGCCACTGGAAGTTAAACATATGGGAGGGGAGGGCTTACCGGGTGAAGAGGCTCAGCCATCTTACTACTTTACAGCATATGTTGGCAATAACCACAGGGAACGGGTTGTAAAGCATCCTTCCAGTTACAGTCAAAATATGATACTCCAGCTTTGGATGCTATGAGCCAAACTAGCTGATAATTGATTCATTGAAAATAATACCCTTTTAAATGCAGGTACATTTCTTTCTTTTCAAATAAAAAAAATAGATGCATAATTTCAAATCACTATGAAAAATTCTGGTTAATATTTTGAACAACTGAAGCATAGTGAGCAATGCAATGCTTTTGTTCCTGGTACAGAGACAAAAATGTAAATGCGAAACATGCTAACAAATGGGAACCCTGATGTCACAGCAAATGAACAGTTTTAGTAACAGCTGATAAAAAAATAATAAAATCAATAATGGCAAAACAAACATAAGAATTAAACGAAGCTTTTCTATCACTGCATTTGGGTGCAGTTGTCAAGTTATTTTGCCCGTAACTCCCCAAGCCAAATCAATAAATATCCTCGTGTGTTGCTTTCCACCATCAATCCTCAGCAGAGCTAAAAGAGGGAAGCACACCTTCCTCTGATCAATATTACAACAGCGAGGCAAAGGGCAGGCACCTGAGACTCCTGCTTTGTAGCCAGATAGGTCTTTATATGTTCTCTAGAGGACTTATTTACCCCAGCCTTCAGACTAGATGCTCAAGCCACTACATTTCTGGCCTATCCACCTTGACGCCCCTCTCTTCGCGCATGAAGCGGCATAAGAAGTCTGATTCAAGTGATTTCTCTTTTTTCCAGTCAAGTTAAATGGTGCACCGTGTGTTCTACTGGATGGCAGGAATTGAAACATTTAAAAAGCCAACAGCGATAAGCCAAGCACAGACACCCCGCAGACAGACCACCTCGCCTTGGAGACACTTAAGCGTCTGTGGCTTTGACAGCATTTTCATCACACCCCCTACCCCCCTTCACCATCTGTGAATGTGCCCGGCAACATCAAACCGAGTCTGAGAATCGAAAGCCAGGAGACAAACCCGTCCAGGGTACTATCCTCTGTGAAAAAAAAAAACACCGTCACTCATAGCAGAAAAAGAGTCGTGAGTTGTTTGGCGTCTGTTCACGTGCAGCGTGCAGGTAATGTTTTTCTCCTTTTCTCTCATGAGAAGAGGCCAGTGTCGCTGCCATGTGTGCAGTAAGAGGCCGCCCTGGCAGCAAGCGCTGCTTGCACTTGCATCAATTACAGCGGATGGGCCTGACAGCTGTAATTACATACCTCAACACTGATTATGTGCGGTCTGTCATGGAGACCAGCAAGGCACCTATTTTCATGCACTCGTTTAAGCAGTCAGTTGTCAGGGCAAAGTGGCAAAGCAGGAACGGCCCTCTTCAAAAAGGAGGAAGGGAGGGAAAGTGGTGGGGATGTAGCTTGCGTGGAGTCAAATAAACCCCCTCCGCATGCTCTCATCCCCGCCGCCTTGGTCTTGGCAAGATCTCCTGCTGCTCAGGGCAGTAATAGCTACTGCATAAAGAGCCCATCTTATTATTGTCACAATAGTGAAGGACTCATAGGAAATTGGGGTAGACCTGCTCATTGATGCTGTTGTTTTCTCTTTGGCACAAAGCAAAGACCTGTGCACAACCAATTTAACAGGAAGTTGTCAATAGGACTCAACCTAGTATTTTAGGCAATATCGAGTGTTAAGTTGCACAATGATACAGATATGGCTACATTAGAGGAGGAAATGAAGGAAAGTAAACCTGGCAGTAAGGGAAAAAAATAACGTTGAGCTCACATGCCCAGCTGATGCATTTAGCTCACTGAATCGATTCCAAGGGAAATCAAATATGCTATTAATATTTAATTCACTGTCTATGCAAGTTAAATGCATTGGCAATCACATGGTAAAATAGTGAGCATTTTTTGTTCACTAGCTCCATGTAAAATTAAGACTTCAAAAAAAATGGAAGCGGCAGCACTCCAACATATATCGCGGTTCTGTTTCAGGCAAACTGAGTTTGAGTTTTGGCTCGGGGTCCTTCCTGATCCCATCCCCCCACCTCTCTCTCCTACTTCCTGTCCGCCTTCAGTACTGTCGTGTATAAATAAAGGGAAAACACCAAAAATAAATATAAAAACACGGTCATATATTGGATGCAATTCAATCACTCTCGAGCACCAGTCTTTTAAGAGAAAAAAATCTCCCTGTGCCCTAGCCATGCCACCCTCGCCCTTTTCAAACCCCCATCCCAGACACCCATATTCCAACCCCCAACGCTCGCATTAAAAGCCTGGCCAATCCAGCTGTGAGTTCGGGCAAACTGCCAAACTGTCTGGCAAACGAAATGGAAATCTCTGAAACAAATACAGTAGCTATGATTTCACCAAGCCTTTGGACTATACAGAGAAATGGTTTCATCTACAGCTGTGATGCCTATGGCTCAGTTTTGAATATTGACATCATTTACATAGCTGTCATTGAGTGCGTTTACATCTCTCAGCCATTATGGTTACATGTAAACATCTTAAACAGTGTTCTTTTATAGGCAAAAAGTCATAAAAAGTTTAAACAAAACCCAGATTTTTGCCCACAACCCCTATTTCATTAAGTAAACACCTTTAGCAGCTTATTCAGCATGCACGTCATTAGCGTTTTAACATCAAAACTGGAGAAAAACTCCGGAAAAACTGGAAATTTATAACTAGCTGATTTTTGCCTGCATTTTAAACGCATTCACATAATTTCATTTTAAAATGAAAGTACAATGTAGTAATCATTAAATCAATCAAAACAACCATTCCCAAATGTTTTAATACAAAATTTGACCACAAATGTAAGAAAGATGATATCAGTCTCATTCATATATAAAATTAATAAAAAAAAATAATGTTCACCTCTACTGACTAACTTTTGTGGGAAATCATGATGAAAGACACCATGTCACAAGCACAAAACACACTAACAAAACTTTGCTGCAGAAGAACATGCAGATTGGTTATGCCTACCTGTCCTCCGATATTAACTTGTTAACTCCCTGGTTACACGACTTCAAAGAGACAACTGGCCCACTAAAAGACAAATGGGAAGAAAACATGTTAGAACAGTGAAGACAAAGCCAACTGCATAGGTTTGTCATGTCTAAACATCATTTCAGGAGGTCTGGGTGTTTACATGACTTGATTTCAGTGAGGAGATCTTTAGGTAACATTTTGCTCACTAAAGGACAAGTATTTTTGAGTGCTGGTATTTCCTCACGACTGGTTAAGATGCGTTTTCAATATACTCTATTATGCCATTGCTGAATTTCTGCAAATCATAATAAGCAAATGTCTGTGCTTATAAAGCTCTCACTCTTCAGTCAATTCAACAGTGTGAGGTGTGAGTGCTCCCTTTTCAGTGACCTTCAATAGCTTATTGATTTCTGCGAATACAAAAGTGGCCACTCATACCCCAAACTCTCATGTTCACAAGTTTCATTGAACTGTAGCCGCAAAACCTCCAAAGCTGTAATCACGAAAGTAATAAAAAAAAAAAAGCAGACTGTTTTGCTCCAGCAAACAACAAACATAAAAACACCTAAGTGAGAGTGTGCATCGCTATTTGTCCGAACGCATTGTGAGGATAATGGCATTTAATCCTCACGTCAACCCCCACCCAGACTCGTTCCACACACCCGGCCTTACAAAGACTGTCCTCCAATAATAAGCTGTCTAGTCCTTGGCTTCCAGGCCTTTGTCATATTGCCTATCGACATGTTAGATTAAACAAAATTTCACATGTCAATTAAATGAGTGTTGCCCGGGTGATTAGCAGATCCCACTAATTGTCTCCCTCCCCCTCCGCCATAATTTTCCACATGGACGAACAGGAAAGAGGGCTTTGTCCAACAGGGCCCCCATCAAACATGTCGAAGATGGGTCTTTACGTCCTCCTCCACTTCTTCCCATTCTCCTGGGGAGAAGCCGACGAAGAGAGGGATGAGGTGGGGAGAAGTGGAGATGAGATTGGAAAAGGGAGGGATCGGATTCACTTTTCAGGGCGCCCCGTTCAGTTCGGGGCATCCCGCTGACGAGGTGCAGTGAGAACGCAAACAGTGGGTCCTGGACGCCTGACGCACAGCCCCATTCACACACTCCCACACGTGCACCCTCACTGATAATTACCCACCCGGCCCCCAGAGACAAGACGTCCACAAAGACTGGGCCACTAACAGTTTTTAGACAGGGGCCAAGGCACTCCCAAGGTCTTCCTCTTCCACATACTCCAGTTTCTTTCTTCTCTGGCATGTGTTTGTTTTCCTTGCCTTAATGAACATGTTCTCTGGATCTACCTCACATTTAGACCATCACATCAAAGGGGAGATGTTAGAGTGTCTGGTTGGCTTCGGTGGATCTAAGATGATGGAAAGCAGTTTGTTCTTGCTCTAAAATAGTAGCAAATATATAGGCTGAGCTATGCATTTCTGCTGTCCAGTTTCACTCCAGCATAAGCTTGTTAAGCACAAACAACAAGCACAAACAAGATTGCTGCCTTTAATTCTGATGCTAAAAATTATTTTGCCATCCCATTTATCCCCAGGGATTGTTTAGACAAAAAGGACAATTGTGATCAAGATTTACTCACATTCATGCTGTTCAAAATCTGTATGCGTCTTCTGCAGAACACAAAAGAAGATAATTTGAAGACTTCTGTGGTCCGAACAACATTGGATCCCGCTGACATTCACAGTAAGGAAAAAATGTTTTCAAAATATCTTCTTTTGTTTTCCACAGAAGAAAGAAAGCCATACAAATTTGGAACAAAATGAGGGTGAACTACCCCTTTTAATGTGCCAGTGCAACACTGACCCAAAACCAATGCCATCAGTTTTTGGCAGACAGTTGGAGTGCTGTGAAGGAAAACCTGTCTGAAAACAGTAAGTGTTTTTGTAATTACATGTGGAAATGCAAATAGTGCGTACACTGCACCTTTAAACAAGTATATTTTTTATTATTTAAGCAGAATTTTGCCCTCTCTAGCACCGTCTGTGGATAAAACATGAAACTGCAAGTTAACATTTTAATTAATTATTATTAATTATTATTTAGTTTAGTATTATTTATTTAGTCAGGTATACTTAGTACTACAAAGCATATATCATAAAAATATGGTGTCTGAACAAGTGAGCAGTACAGTAAATAGCATAAACATGCAAAGACAAATTAAGTAAACCTGAAATATCATGTCAAATCCATCACTATTTGTTTATGCACAAATATTTTGTATTTTTACCTTCTGTAGTGCAGCTGTCCTTCAGTCAAAAAATACAGTGTTGGGGAAAGTTACTTTTTAAAAGTAATGCATTGTGTTAGTCAAAAAAGTAACAATTTTGTTACTTAGTTACGTTTTATGGAGGGTAATGCGTTATATTACTTTTTAAATCTGGGCATGGCTGGCTTGTTTGTTTTTTATATAAAAAGTCCTATTTTTGGCCAATGTATGAGCCCTTTCACACCAAGAGTGAAATAAATAAGCCTCAGGCTGAAGAAAAAGTAAATGCCACCTCTGTACAGTAGAACGTAAGAGAAGAAAGTTCAACACACTTCATCAATAAAAAAAAAATGGAGAACAAATGTTAGTTTATCTAAAGTAATTTTTGCTTATTAGTATGGTTTAATTGGATCATCAAAGGTCAGCAGCAAAGACACTGGTTAATAAAATGCTATAAAAGGGGTCATATGATGCGATTTCAAGGTTTCCTTTCTCTTTGGAGTGTTACAAGCTGTTTGTGCATAGATAAGATCCCTGAAGTTGCAAAGACTGAAGTCTCAAAACCAAAGAGATTTCTTCATAAATGTTAAGACTTAACCACGCCCTCCTAAAACAGCTCACTCAAACACGCCCCCACATGTCTACGTCGCAGTGTGGGAAGATTTGCAAAACACCGCCCAATTGTATACACAATGAAAGAGGACAGGACTTTTATTCTCGCTGTAGTATTGTTGCTGCCGCTGGCGCCATGTTGTGGAGACCCTGTATTTCATTGTGAAAGCGAAATTACTTTGTTTGGGCTTCCAAAAGAGGACACAACTAGAAATCAGTGGTTAAGTTGTATTTACACCACTGTTCCAGAACAGTTCAACCCAAATATTAGAGAGTGTGCAGCCCATTTTACGGAGGACTATTTCCTGAACCTGGGAGTAGCCTGCCAGCTTTACTCAAAGACTGTTTCTATAAAGTGGGGCAATTCCAACTTTGCAAGGAAAGTCTGGCGCTTCTGACTCACAGCCTACAAGTATGTTTGCATATTTAAATAATTTGCCACTGACGATTCAAACACGAGTTTTGAGATGTGTAGAGTAGTGCTTGTTGTTTGTTGTTTCTCCGATCACAAATGCAGACATGGTAATGTTTATGCAGTGCGATGCAATGCGCCGTGTAAAAAGACAGTATAAATCATTATAATCAGTCATTATGTCCTCCACTGGATGCAACAAATGCCACGTATGTAATGGGTTTTATTGTTTTTGTGTCGTCGCGCTGGGACACAGCATCACAATACGGTAAGGGGCGTAACATTTCATGCTTGAGGTATTCGGCCAATTACAACACACTGGATAGCTGGCCAATCAGAACAATAATGTATAGTATATGGAAAATAATGTGTTTTTTGAACCTTAAACCACATAAACACATTGCATTACACCAAATACGCAAAATAATGTTCTTTTTAGCAACGTCATATGACCCCTTTAAATAGACAAAGGATAATTGTGTTATTCAGAATATTTAATTATTGCAGGTTTGCATCATTTTGCATCAGATTGCATTTCCCTGTTTTTATCAATTTCGAGGAATACTAAATCTGCATTTTTGTGAGTGATATGAGTAAATGCATGCTCACATTTAGTCTAGAACTACAGTAACATCGTGTTTACACGGCACACACAACACCTCTGCACTTACTCTGGATTTCTCTCAACATGAGAATGGGAGACTTGGCAGTCAATAAATGGGAAAACAAAGTAACTTGCTTTACTTATTTGAAAAAGTAACTCTGATAATGTGTTACTTTACTAGTTACTTCAAAAAGTAATCTGATTACGTGACTCGCATTACTTGTAATGCGTTACTCCCAACACTGCTTTAAACCCAGCTTGACTCAAGTTCTCTCAACTTCACACACACTCTCTTTGCCTCATTCTCTCCTCTAAGTGAATAAGGAGTCTGGTCAAAGAGGACATAGCCCTGTTTGCACTGCACTTTCTCAAGTGTACACAATGGAAATTGTGTCCCATTGAGTCCAAATTTGCTGGAAGTTTCATTTAAAAGGAGTACAAAGAATTGGCTGCATGGTCTACTTTTTGTGCTGAGGCAGCAGACCATAGGACTAATAATAGATGAGGGGAATCTCACATCTGAGTCTACCTCACACAGAACGTCGGCAGGAGAAACATGACGGGCATGAGTGTGACATTCATCCGTACTCTAAATTCATTCACTCAGAAATCACGCTCACTCTCCCTCCTTCCTTTACACACTGCATTTTCCCAGAGGCCTGTATTATGTATGTGTAAGTGTGTGTGTGTGTGTGTGTGTGTGTAGGCAGTGAGTGCCAGGCTGTGTCACATGTGAGTGCTCATGCATGAATGTGTGTGTGTGTGTGTGTGTGTGTGTGAGTGTGTGTGTGTGTGTATATGAGTACAAGAGAAGCAGTCGACACAGACAGTATCTTGAACAAATCTCAGTGGAGAGTTAAAAGACCGTCTCTGAATCTGATTACACCAATGAATTCTCTTCTCCACACATTACTTTCCACATGAACACATAAAATGAAAACGTGACACCCACTACTACATTTGTCCTAAAAATGCCATAGCACACCATTAGTGTTAGTGCCCTCAAATTATTCAGAACACTGCTTAATCTCCAAGTATGAAGTGAATTTAATTTATTCTATTAAATGTTGTTAGTCTACACTTTTTACATTTCCAACCTGTACAATTTAAAGCATTTTAGTCATTAATCTTTAGTGATTAATCATTTGACTTGTTGTAGCTGTGATCATCCTGCGATACAATCAGATTAAAAAAACAAAAACAGTCCATTTTATTTTTGATAAACTGCGATCAAACTCTTTTAGCCATTATTTTTTAAAGAACTTATTTATTAATTTAATTAATTAGTCAAGACATCTTTTAGAGCTATTATTTGATTATACATATCATTTCTTGAGAAACTGCTTTAAAAACAATTATAATAATAAAATAAATAAGTAAAAGAATAAAAATTCTTTTAAACTTATAAATGACTTATAAATCTACCAATGCCTTGACAAATTGCTAAAATAAATATATGGGATAAAAATTGTCCATCTCATTTTTCGTAAACTGATAAGGTAAAAAAGGCAAACATTAATTTATAGCAGTTTGAAAGATGTTTACTTCATCTATTTAAACAGTTTGTCAAGAAATAAGACATATCACTGGTAATATTAATAAATAGGTCCACCAAATGTCTTGACTAACAAACAAACAAACAAACATATATATATATATATATATATATATATATATTTTTTTTTTTTTTTTTTTTTTTTTTTGTTAGTAAAGACACACATACACGCACACACATATACATATACATATACATATATATATATATATATATATATATATAAAATTTTAAATAATAAATTAATTCCACCTTATTTCTTAAACTGCTAGCTGAAACTATTTTTTGTAAAGTGACATGGATTGACCTTAGGTTTTAATGCTTCTCAAAGCAGTAAAAACTGAAACTACAGTCTGCAAAGGGCTGTGAACAAGAGGGGGAAGGCGGTGGGTGGGGATTTGGGGGGGGGGATTAGGTTTCTATGGCAACACTGAAGTTCAAGTCCCACCGTGTACTGGAGAAAGTAGCAGAGCTCTGGAGGGTTCCATCCATACAGCACGGATAGGCCCTTTGTTGGGGTAGACTGCATGAAACGTGTTTTGCTGGCTCAGGACTGGCCCCGTAATATTAAATAAATCATGGACACAGGCTCCTGAGGGACAAGGCTGTAAAGTGCTCAGGACAGGACCCCTTATGTCTAGAAGGGGTTGGCCTTAGACTGGCACTAATTTGACACGGCGAGGTAATCTGACAAAACTGTGGGGCTTCTCCGCTTTGTCACAACGTGTAAGGGCCTTTGTATTTAAGGATGGCTGCTTTCACAGTGGAGTTAATTAAGGTACAGTTTAACACAAATTGCTGAGGACAGAACCTAATTGATGGCCATGAAGGTCAAAGAGCCACCTTAAGCCTTGCGATCTGAACTGCGAGTCTATAAGCTGGGCCGACATGGGAAAACTAACTTAACAGAGAAGCCATTCAGACTTCTGCACCAATATAAATCACTGCAAACTCAGAAAATAGAAAGACATATCTGTTATGACTAAGAGACTTGAGAATAGATTCCATCAATACAGCAGATCAATACAGTCTCTTACCTCTCTCACAACTCTGACACACTTGATATGTCTTGTGCGGGCAAGTGCAGTGAGTCACACTCAAAAGATAACATAAAAAGAAAGTCAGCTTTCAACATCTGACAATGATTGTAAATGATGCGCCTCTTCAACAATAGGAAAAGGCTACTCCCCTTAGAATACCACTCATGAATGGAACAGAATCTAAATTCCATCAAAGACAAACACCCCATGCCACCTGTGACAAAGACTATAACAAGGTCAATATTTAAATCTTTTTTTAAAAATTCTGTTTATCCTTCCACAGGCAAATATTCTTAAGGCAAACATCAGAGGACTTCCTGAATCAATGGCTTCTCGCCTGTATTCAAAGAATAAGGAGTGTGTCCAGGGGCTAAATTAATATTTTGGAGACCCATACAGTATATACACTATAACAAAAGATACAGAGTGGACTTGGGTAATATTTTTATACAGTTTTGCAATTTACATCTTATTTTTGATTGTTAATTATATGTTTGATCATTTTTCTTTTCTAATAAAAAAACATTATATTATAGCATGGACTTAACATAAAATAAAATGTAAAAACTGTATACAAATATTATGTTTTAATATTTTAAATTTGTTTTATTTTTACTTAAGCCCACCAAATATGTCTTGGTATTATATTATAATATATTATACTTATATATATATATATATATATATATATATATATATATATATATATATATATATATATATATATATATATATATATATATATTTAAAATTAAGCACTTTAAAATAATAAGTATAACATAATATAATATAATACCAAGACATATTTGGTGGGCTTAAGTAATATTTTTTAAAATAAAACTAAATTATTATATTATATTATATTATATTATATTATATTATAGCATGGACTTATATAATATTTGTATACAGTTTTTACATTTTATTTTATTTTATTTTCTTAGATTCATCATTTATATATATATTCCTTTTTAAAATTAAGCAATTTAAAATAATAAGTATAAGTATAAGTATAAGTATAATAAATATAATATAATATAATATAATATAATATAATATAATATAATATAATATAATATAATATAATATAATATAATATAATATAATATAATATAAATACCAAGAAATATTTGGTGAGCTTAAGTAATATTTTATACAAAATTTTACAGCTGTTATGTTTGTAGCCTATGCATGTATGTATGTATGTATGTATGTATTTATTTATTTATATTTATTCATTCATTTTATCATTTACATTTGACCTTTTTTTAATAAAATAAAAGTAACAAATATTTTAAAGTATTAAATCATTTTTTAAATAAATATTTTTATAAAATATTTAATTAGCTCCATATCCAAATGTTTTGGCCCAATTTAACCCCTGAATGTACCATGAAATAAATATGCTATGCCAAAAGAACCATAAAGGCTACTAAATACATTCATTTCAGAAAACAACATATGTTGGTACAACAGGAATTATCATTTCATTAAATGATAAATGAAGAAGAGGAAGGTCTTGTAAGTGACTGGGCCCCAGTCTAAAATGGTTAGGGGCCCAGTGTTTGCCCTTGTCTTGTCTCTGGGGGCTGATTAGGTAATCACCACTAAGAGATGTCTTATTAGGAGCTCTCATCACTATTAAACAACCACTGTTTGTTTGTTTCAACATGAACACAGGTCAGGAGATATCAGGTGTGAATTATGAGAGGCTAAAAGGTCAGATTGAAAATGAAAACTGAATTGCAGCTGTCAAGGGTCTGCAGCTGGCCTTGTCACTACAGCTCTAAACGACCATACATAATCAGTTTTGGGTCACATGATGAAGTACACACAAATAACACTCAAAGCCTATCCAGTCAGAGTCAGCATCCATTGCTGTTAGTCCTCATGATGTGGTGTGCCTTACTCGTTAAGCTGTGATTTATAAATGCAATCACAACACTGCTTGACACAAACAGACATCATGGGCTCCAGTTACACCTGATATTAACATCAGTTTCAGTTGATCTGGTCTCAGCGGACAACTGAGAAATATTACTGTTTATACCAGCTATTTACACTCCCAGGACACAAAAGTACAAAAGCTATCACTGAGGCAGTCAAAGAATGCTCATACCTGTATGTACTATTTAGATACTAATAATATGTACAATTTAGAGGGATGATTCACCCAAAAATGAAAATTCTCTGACATCATTTACTCACCCTCAAGTTGTTCCAAACGTGTATGAATTTCTTTATGTTGAACACAAAAGAAGATATCTGAAGTGTATTGGTAACCAAACAGTTTCTGGTAGCCACTGACGTCCATATGGGGGGAAAAATAACAATGGAATTCATTGGCTACTAGCAACTGTTACCAAAATTACCAAGTAGAAATTCATATAGGTTTGGAACAACATCAGGGTGAGTAAATGATGATGACAGAATTTGCATTTTTGGGTGTACTATCCTTTTAAATACTATAGGGAACCGGAACTGACAGCTTTTGTCGCTTTTTTTTTTTCCTAGAGTGTACATGTGTCTCATGTGTGACCTCTTGCTGGATCATATTTCAAGGGGAGGGTCTCTGAATTTAAAACTACATTAAAGACTTACTATGTCAGTGTATCATCACGTTAAATTGTTTCCAAAATGAGAAATGACAGAATTTTCCATTTTTGGGTGAATTATTCCTATAACCCTGTAAATAAGGGTTCATTTTCAGTAATGAGTAGTCTACAAAGTGAGAAGATTGACTTTTTACTGCTGTGATTTAAAGAGCTTCACAGAAGAGCTTTGTCTTCAGGTGTTCTGAGTGTGTAAAGTTTCCAAGTTCATCCTGGTGGATGCGCTAACCTGACTGCCTGTCCTCATGTATGAAGCTAGTCCTGATCCAATCAAACCAAGACAGCAAAGCAGTCATTTCCATTGCAAATGCACCATAAAAATCCTATTTGAGGATTGGAGAAGGAGAACCCACCGACTTTGTTGGCTTGCAGCTGTAAAGCAATGTCAGACTCAAGTTTCCCTGACCATGAGAAACAGCCCCAAACGCACCCATCCATGGCGTCCCCCCACCACCCCTCACTGCCTGCCGCTCCCTGGGGGGATCACCACCTCCTGACCTCCTCTACTAAAGGGTCAAAGGGAATTTAACACAAGGCTCCCACATTCCTCCAAGGTGATAATTGCTGTTGCTCTCTACAGGGGGCCATCAGGCAGTGGGTAAACAGGAGGAGCTTAAAAAACTCACCTACTCCCCTCCCCTCCCCTCACACAGCATCCCGTGGATGACACACATGAATTATGGCATCAGCCGACAGTGTGTCGACAGCGACACCAGTGCAGCGTATGTTTTTTACAGCCCTCGCAAGTGTGCAGCTGTTAGCCTCAGTGTAAACAGCAGACCCACTTCACACCTTCAGTCAGACGTCTCCGAGCACCTCCTATGCTAATAAGATTTATTGAAAATTTCAAACTGAGCCCATAATAAAACAAAACATCATGGCGGCTTAATTAGTCCTCTTCATCATCTATACCCCCCACTCTGTTGTCCCTTAAGGAGAAGGCCTTGGAGGGAACTGATGGATGGACCGTGTCAGGGATGAGACCTCCCTCATTAATCCAGGACTGAAGCACTGCTAAGATCCAAAATTAACTTTCTGCCACACCTGCCAACGGCAGGTGAATTAAAAAACTTTATCCACTGCAGATATTTCTGACTGGCCATGAAAGTATGTATGTATGGATGCATGTATAGTTATTATTATTATATTATTATGTTAAAATGCACTGTCATCCCTATAAAAATGGGATTAAATAAAGATTTGTAAATTTGTGACAAACAGTGCACAAGATCAAGAGTTACTCAAGATGAGCTCTAAGTAACATTTCAAGGAATATTACAAATACGTTTCCACAACTTCACATTACTCTAAGCACCAAAAAAAGAAAGAAGTGATATTAAAATTCTAGCTGACCAATAAGCAATAACTATTTTAATGATAATGCCTGATATTAAAATTCTTTATTATTTTGTGTAAACTAAAATTAAAACACAGAAATAAAACTTTTTAAATGTTACAAGTGAATTCAGGCAACATCACAATGTTATATTATAGAGTTTGAAATGATAAAATACAGTATAAAAATTGGATGTTCATTCTGAGATTTGCAGAAGATTACACTGAACAGTGTTATTTAATTATTGGTGTTTTAAACTTTCAGTGAGAGTTAGAGCACAGCAAATGTAACCTAAATGTAAAAATAATCAAACAAATTAAATATTTCTAGCAATGCAATATGATTCCCCATTAAAAAGAAATAATTGCTACCGCCTGCTGCAATAATTATGATGAACATCCATAGCCAAATACTTCTCTAGCCTTGATTAAAAGCCCATTACTCAGACAAAATTCTTTGTGGATTTTACATTTAATTCATTTTACTAATTAAAACACCTGATTCAACACATCTAAAACATCCTCAGAAGTGGGTCCCAAGGACAGGAGTTGGGAAGCACTGACTTCAGGATGACATGTAAGATCAGCTTTCTCAACACAACCTCAAGTGACACATGAAAACTATATGATGTCTAAACTTCCTAGCATCATTCTAACTGCAAAAACCTTTAACAAAACTTTCTGAAAACCAGTATCCAAAAATTCCACCAGTACAGCACCCAATATCCCATAAACATTATAGACAGCAAAATCTGGTTAAGAACAGCCTGCCTTTGGTGTTTGGTTAAGGCTATTACTTTTAAGGGGAAAGGAAGACATTTTCTTGTCTGCTCGACATTTCCTGGCCTGTGCCCACATGTGGTTTCCCCGAGCCACACAGTGAGGCTTTGGGGGTAATAAAAGCAGAGGTGGTGATTAAGGAGCAGGAATAATGGCCTCCACAAAACCTGGAATGCGTTTAACTGCCACGCCAACCCAGGAATCATTCAGGGCCCAGCTCCATTAATATCTGGCATTATTCAGCTTTTCCAGGGCAGATGCATTTTTGACTTATTAGGCTCTGCAAAAATACGGTCATTAGCTTAGCGGTTGTACAAAACCCTAACAGGGCATAAAAACAAAGAGAAGTGCATTATTTCTGGAACCATATAGGACAGTATCAATGTACTGTTTCACTCAATCCAATTGGTTGCAAATTAATATGATTTTAATTTGAAAAAGTAAGCATGAAAGTCCACTTCTAACCCTACCTAACCAACCCAACCTTCAATGAAGTGTAAGCAGATCATACAAAAATGTACAAATGAGATTGTGTGAATCCATACAAATTCATCAACTCACCAAACCGTGAAATAGATATGAATACGAATAAGAGCGTGTTGGTTTCACTTGATGAACATGTAATATTGTCCATCAAGGCAAGACAAGCCATTCACAGGTTGTCTAGTGCCTACTAATTTTTGTCAGGCCGTGCTTCCGTTATGCTTTGCTAACCTGCCTACTGATTTAACCTTGTTAAATTTTGTGAGTCCTCTATAAATCCTGGATTAGGGAGGACAAATGTCACAGAGACTCTCACTCAAAGACATCCTCCATGTGACTGTGTGCTCAGCACACCCAAACCCCATCACTTTCCTCATTACATGCACTTCATGGCTCCTTAAGGCTCCGGGTTTTATCTGGGATTTCACATTTCTTCTCTCGCACTTGATATCCCCGGCCCAGTAACTTGCAATCAGGACCTGGCGCAGGGCTCTAGAGCTGCAGAGCCGTACCTTGATTTCTGCAAAGTACCAATGGTAGAGTTAAGCCCTGATAATTACAGGTCAAAAATACACTTCTGGCCTCCTCCCACAGAACACACTGACCTGAGCTAATGGTTAGAGTGTGGGAGCAACGACAGGGGTTTGCATTTTATCTGCTTGTTCAGTTGTTCTTCAATGTGCCAGGGTAAGGGGGTCCATGTGTGCTTTGGATGTCTGTTGAGTATGTGTCTAATTGAGAGGTAAGCAAAAAAAGTTTTGTGCCTTCAGAAAGTTTCCAATAAATATCCTGCTCTTAATTTTAAACACCTGCCCATAAACCTCTGAGGAATGCTAAATAAAACTAAAGCTTTCAGAGAAAGCCTTCTGTCTGGCTCTCACACCAAGACAGCAGGATTTGTAATGGCTGTAACTAAGATTAAGCAGTTCAGGCTGGACCGGCTGTGTAAAAAAAATGTAAATGCACTGGTACACACTTCACAGTAGGGATGTGCACAAGTAATCTACTATTTGACTACTTGTCTGCACTAACGTGTCAACTGGTAAGGCCCTGTCCCAAATGACGCTCTAAACACTGTGTCCACACTTTGGTGATGCACAAAAATGATGGCGTAGGGCGGCTTGTGAACACAAAATGCAGGTGCTCACGGAGGGACACTATGGTTACGTGGACATACACATCAGCTATTGCAAGTACATAAGTGTGCAATTTGGAACAAGGCCTAAAAGCAATCTTCAAAATTTTTTATGTCAATTAATTTTTCAGGCCTTTGCCTGTCTTGGACGACCTGTTTGAATCCTGGTTTCCTGTCATCTCTATACTGTTCTCTGTTTAAGAAAGGAAAAATGACAAAAATATTAAACTTATTAAATATTTAACTTATATATTTAATATGAAACTATTAAATGCATGCATGCATGTATATATATAGGTAAATGTGATCAAAGAAGGCTGTGAAAATTAATCTTCACTGTTAATCCTTTTATTTAAAAAAATTCACCAAAAAAATCTAACCTTTCATTGCATAATAAGAATTCAAAATGGGGGGAAATATCATTATGAAATAAATGTTTTTCTTTAATACACACTGGCCACAATTAATGGCACCCTTTTATTCAATACTTTTTGAAACCTCCATTTGCCAGTTTAACAGCTCTAAATTTTCTCCTATAATGCCTGATGAGGTTAGAGAACACCTGACAAGTGATCAGAGACCATTCCTTCATCCAGAATCACTCCAGACCCTTTAGATTCCCAGCTCCATGTTGGTGCTCCTTCTCTTCAGTTCACCCACTCGTTTTCTATAGGGTTCAGGTCAGAGGACTGATGGCCAGCAGAAGCTTGGTTTTGTGCACAGTGACCCATTTTTGTGTTGTTTTTGAGGTTTGTGTTTGGATTATTGTACGGTTGGAAGATCCAAACATGGCCCATTATAAGATTTCTAACAGAGTCACTTATTGATTTTTTTATCTGTTGGTATTTGATAGAATCCATGATGCCATGTGTCTAAACAAGATGTCCAGGACCTCCAGCAGAAATATAGGCCACAACATAAAAAATACAGCAGTATATTTCATTGTACACGTGGGGTACTTTTTATCCCCGTGTTCACCAAACCCATCTTGAGTGTTTGCTGCTAAAAAGCTAATTTTTTAGTTTCATCTGACCATAGAAGCCAGTCCCATTTGAAGTTCCAGTCGTGTCTGATAACCGAATATGCTGGAGATTGCTTTTGGATGAGATAGGAGAATTTTTCTTGAAACCCTCCCAAACAAAATGTGGTGATGTAGGTGCCGTTTCTGACCCCGAGACTCAACTATTTTCTGCAATTCTCCAGCTGTGGTCCTTGGAGAGTCTTTAGCCACTCAAACTCTCCTTCTCACCGTGCATTTGGACAATATAGACACACATCCTCTTCCAGGTAGTTTTCTAACATTTTATGTTGATTGGAAATTCTTAATTATTGCCCTAATTGTGGAAATGTGAACTTTTATTAAGGCCACTTCACTAATTTGTGAAGCTCAATTATCTTTTGCTGCACATCAGAAATATATTTTTTTGTTTTTCTCATTGTGATGGATGATTAAGGGAATTTGGGCTTTGTTTTCCCTCCTATTTATATTTCTGTGAAACAGGAAGCCATGGCTGGATAATTTCATGTTCATAATCACCCTGGAGTGCTCAAAATTGTGAATATGAATGGAAATATACTTCAGAGATATTTTACTCGTAAGAATTTCTAGGGGTGCCAATAATTGTGTTCAACGTGTATTTGAGAAAAACATTTAGATTTTTTAGGTTAGATTTTTGTGAATTTTTAAAATAAAAGATCATAAGGACTAACAATGCAGATTAATTTTCACAGCTTTCTTTGATCATATTTACCAAGGGTGTGTGTGTTTGTGACAAATCAGGACATAGATTTGTATAAGACAAGGGTATGACATGGGTATTACAAGGAGAAGGTGACTTTTCAGGACATTACCCCATGTCCCCACTTTTCAAAACGCTTATAAATCACACAGAATGGAGTGTATTGAAAATCTGAAATAGCACAAAGTTTCCTGTAAGGGGTAGGGTTATATACTTAATTATTTTTTTTAATTTATTATATATGCACATTATATATTGCATTAGTATATAACAACACATAAATAAAAAACAATAATTTAAAAATTCAATAAGATGTATTTAACATATGCATGTTGTTGTGTTTTCATAAGAATAATCAATAAAAATAATACTAAATAAATAAATAAAATGTAAATGTAAATATAAATTGCATGTATATATGTATATATATATATATAGCACATATATATATATATACACACACACACACACAAACACAAAGAATAAAGACAAAAAATATATATACACATGTTGCCAGGACCTAAACAAGAGCAAAAAATAAGATAACAGCGTCAATCATGCTTTCTTTGTGTCCACCCTCCACATTCAATCACAAAACACACAGCAGACCTTGTGCACAGCAAAATAGGGCAGGAAAAGGGTCTTGAACTTGCTTTCAATTTTGACCCCCAGGAGGGGGGCGAGGGGTAACCTAGGGGCTGGAGACGGTTCTACTAGACTGCAGCTCTGGTTTCGATTGCCCAAACTCCTGACGCCTTCCGCTGCTGCACCTGTCAGCCGTCAATAGACCCCCTGCCCGCACCCTTTCAGCATGGTGAATATATGGCCATGCTGAATGCCCCCACCCAGCTAATTACTGAGACCTCAAAGGCCTGGATCTGCTGCACACACCACTACGACACCAAACCAGCCTGCTCTGACCAATGCATCTTATATACACCCTCTCACATACACACACGCGCGTGAACGCACTTACACATGTGGGTCGCTCGTGAGGAGCACGGCTGATGGAAGCACTATTGCGTGGCAGGAGATTAACAGAGCTGTCTACACGCAAGCATGAATAATACAGTTATCACTCCAGACAGACAGGCAACACAGACGGCAGGTTTAAACTGCAGCTCAGCGCTGAAGCCCTGGCAGGACACTGCATCTAAATACACACTCTCTACAAGATATGATGTGCATGAAGCATCTGTAAAAAATAAATCAAGATTAGGGGAGACGGGCTAGTTGTCACATGCCTATGTTTCAGTGAATATACTGTACTGAGTCAAAAGTCTTTTTACACAAATGTGTTTTCTTTAGCAGTAGTTTTAGATGTTGGATTCAATACCCAATTCTTTTTTGTGTGAATTGGATTCCCCGATCAAAAATTTAAATATCATATTTTTGCAATTGTTCTTGTGTGAAACCATTAAGCACAACATAATCATACTAAGACACTTTATGGCAAGAGTCAACTCTTTAATAATAAACTCATGTTGAAGCACAACAAATTCTTCTGTATTTTGACATACAGCGTAATGTAATGGCTTAATGAAAAAGAAAAAAATTCATGTAGGGTGGGGACTTGGTTCTATCCACCAGTTGTTTGGATTTTGAGATGTGGGCGTGGCATTCAAAAGTGAAGGCTGATGAATCAGAGCTTGCAGAAGCCGACTAAACGATTGATCCAGCACACATCACAAGAAAGAAGTATGCCATTTTCACTACAAGATCAAGTTTTGATCACATTTTGATTTACAATTATGAAGGCAAATATAAAACAAAATAAAACATATGCAGAGATTAATAGATCACAATATATCTATACCATGCATCTGACATGATAGACATGGAGATTTTTTTAAACACTTCAATAAATAACTGGGTCACGTTGACACACGATTGTGTAAAAAAACCTTATAAATTACGTTATGTTTATCAGTGGTGGCTGGTGATGGAAAAAGTAGGGGGGGCTGAGGGACAATGTGGTTTTAAAATTTTTATTTTAACAATTGAACAATTTCTGCTGTTTATTTATTACATTAACACCAAAGTAACGATTTAAAAACAAATAGCATCTAATGTAATTATTAAAGTATGAATTTAGAATGTCCTTGTAGATTTCAAATATTGTTCTTTCAAAGACAGAAAGATGTGCCAATTTGAGATTCATTGGAAACCAAGTCCTACAAGGTGAACTTATAATTGCTGTAATTTGCGTCAATATTCAATAAACACAAAGAGGTAAATAGTCGCTGTTATTACATGGAGTAACCACTAGATGAAGAAGACTGTGCATTACCAATTGTAATGGTGAGCAAGTCAATAAAAAATGCTATACATTGTCTCCAGGGTTCACATCATGAATCGTACAGCAAACCACCTCTAAGACAGACAAAACAAACCCCATCAAAATCCTCCAAGCACTCAGCATCTCCTCTGCTCCTCCAGAGACACAACAGCATCTCATGTCCGCGAAAGCCTCTAGTATAAGACGCTTCCTTGTCTTTCACCTGCTGTCTGATGTTAATTTGTGGCTGGTCCGGTCCCATTTCTTTTATTTTTTGTTTTTCAGCCAGTGGTCTTCTTTCAAACGGAGTTTGAAGAAGAGATTGCACAGTCTCTTTCTCGTGTGACGCCGGCGCCATTGTCAACTCGAATCTCACTGCCACGTGACCACACCAAACTCATGTTATTCTCCGATGGGCGCAGAGGCAAAGCGCCCATCGGAGAATTATTACTGCGCGTCACTGATTGGTTGAATTGATCATATTTAGTGACGTTTTATAGCATATCAGCGCTCCATTGGTTAGATAGCGTGGGCGCCCTTTCTCGGCGCCCCGAGCAAAAAACTACACATTTATGATGTTATGCGGCACATGATGAAGCTGGCAGACAAAAAGCCCCCCTCCCCCTCCCCCTCCCCCTCATTCTAGTGTGAAAAACACGTAAGTTTTTTTCAAACTTAATTTTTTTTTTTTTTTTTTTTTTTTTTTTTACTTGGTAGGAGGGGCGGCGCCCCAGCGCCCATAATAGATCAGCCGCCCCTGATGTTTATTACAATTCATAGTTTATTATTCTAGTATGTAACCTATATGTATTTTTTCATTATTTTGCAAACAGTTTTGCATTTCACAATTGTTTCACTGTTTATATTTTTTGGAAAACACTATATTAAGTTTTAATGTCAGATTGTTATTATTTACACAAACTTACCCCATATATTGTAGCAACATGCCTCTCTACAGGAACAAAATGTGTGTAAATTAAGGGGATAAATAAATATATAAATAAATACGGTAACACTTTACAATAAGGTGTCATTTGTTAACATTAGTTAATGTATTACCTAACATGAACGAACAATGATCAACACATTTATTACAGTATTTATTAATCTTTGTTAATGTTAGTTAATAAAAATACAGTCGTTCATTGTTAGTTCATGTTAGCTCACAGTGCATTAACTAATGTTAACAAGCACAACTTGTGATTGTAATAATGCATTAGTAAATGCTGAAATTAACATGAACTAAGATTAATAAATGCTGTATAAGTATTGTTCATTCTTAGTTCATCTTAACTAATGTTAAGTAATGAACCTTATTGTAAAGTGTTACCATAAATACTTATATACAAGTATGTGCTTTGACAAAAAAAAAATTAACCTGAGTAAAATTTACTCCATAGCCCCAGTCTCCACTATATTGATCCTAATATTTACCATTAAGGTCTTAACTATTATATTAACTCGATGTTCATATCTAACAGAAATTAAGTTTACATAAAGAAACGTGGTGCCAATGCGTGCGTAATGCGCAATATAGCGCAAAACATAGCCAATAATCCTCAATCATGCATGAAGCATGATTTAAAAATGTGTACACCAGCGGGACAAAATTGTCAAAGGCACGTTCCAGACCGACGTGTAATCCCAACAACAACAACAACAAAAAAAAACACATGACCATGTACGCCTTGGCACCTGATTCGCTCTCGTCACAGTGATGCAAGGAGCTCAAACATGGATGCGCCTCATTAACACTTCATAGCGCGAATCGTTGCAGGTGCATCCTCGCGTTATCTCGCTACAAAAAGTGGGCTCACAATAAAATGTGCTGTACACAATCATACCCACATATAACGACGTTTCCATCAACTGTCAACACTCCAGCATTCACTGTGTTGTCTCCTCTCTCTGCGCCAGACAGCAGCTGCACCTGCGACAGCCCACCGGCTCTGTTCTAACACAATTCCCCAACGTGAACGCACATTTTTAGTTGAAGACAATGTTACAGGACTACATATGCCCAGACTACAGAGTGCGACATGTTATCTGTGCCCCGCGTGCAAACTGACATTGCTGCGTACCGGCGTCGCAGAGAAAGTGTGTCGTCTGCGTTGAACTTGCAGAGGATGAAAGTGATGGTTGAGAAGCGCTCACTCAGCTCAGGTCCTCCTCAGCATCCACCTCCCAAAACTATAGAAACCTGTCTCGAAGCCTCCAGTACAGAGCAGTTTCAGGGCGTCCCACGATCACCGTCCGCCCTGCGACATATTTTTAGTTTTGACCCGTTGATGTCATTTCCTGTATGAGTGCCACATACCTTGAGTCGTTTCAAAACCACTAATTGGGAGCAATTTTTCAGCTCGCTTGACCGCGCTGGTCTATAGGGTCAAGCGAGCGGTTATTACAAAGAAATTCATAAACAAATCGGTCGGGTTTCGTGTTTTGAAAGATTTAAAGTGATATTCAACATCCTGCTTCGCGCGTCCGCCGACTGTGGCGCATTTACTTTTATATAATCGCAGAATGATTCAGTCGCACTTAATCGAGTCAAATGCGTTTACAGGAAATGTTTTATGTAAGTGACCTTTGTCAAACTGCCCTAAAGGCCTTTCTCAAATGTTCTTCCGGAAAGTTTGTTGACAAAAACATGGTGGATTTTTTAATCTAGCCTATGAGATTACAGATTTCATTTAAACGCCTGCAAAGTGAGTTTTGTTGATGTTTTTGGTATTTATTTATTTATTTAAATATGATGTTTTATTACCATAGTTGTCTGCTACAAATTAAAGTAGTTGTGTAAATTAATGTCAATTATGCAGAGGGCTGTTAATCATTAACGTATGTTTAAAATATTATTATGCCCCCCCCCCCCCATTTCAGTTTTAACATTAAATTAAAATAGTAAACATATAAGAAATATTTTAATGAAAATAACAATATTTGAATTGAATGAAAACACCACATTAATTAAATATAGGCTGTGTATTTGTATATAAAACTTTTTACTTTACTTTTTATATCAGAATTGCTTTGTGTCCTTTAAATGTTTACACAAAAATGTATACTGTCAACTTCTACTGTACCGTTAGGTGGCAGGTGGTATGATTTTGTTAAAATGATGGAGGGAGTTGCAAATTCCTGATCTCCTCTTACATTTAGTGTTGATCCATTGCAATAATAGCCATAGTATTTGAACAGACTACAGTGTTTATTACGGTCATGTGTTGATCAGGCATTTTGATTTTGCAGGAGTGTTTGTAGTTGACATTGGCCTATGTTTGTAGTTGGCCTATAGTCATCTTTCCTATACAGTACCTCTTCTGAGTTAAGAAAAGAAATACTAAAGATTTTCTATCCCTGACTAATGCCCCCTCCACTGCTGGATGAGTGAAAGAGGGGCCCAGTTTTTTTTTTTTTTTCTTTAAGGTGAAAGGACTCTAGGAGTTTAAAACTGGACCCCTGCAAGGCACTCTCTTCTTGTCTTTTTACCTCTTAACCTGTAGACTCTGCAGCCTATCTCTGATCTATGGAGTTGCTCTCCTTGAGCCAACATGCCATGATAGATGGTCATTGGCCTGCACATACAGCCCAATATTTCAATTTCCTGCCAGGGCAGAGGCATTTCAGAGTTTGAATAGAGTTCATAGGCACAGTGTGGTTCCTGCCGCTGCCCCCGACACCCGCAGCGAAGACCCCCAGACCCAAACATAGCACCGAGCACATTCCAAAGGCTCAGCAAAAGCAACCTGGCTCTCAATGGTAATGCAGTGGGCTGCTGCTACACCTAATACTGTTCAAAGAAACCTGTACTACTAGTCAAAAGTATTGGACATATATTTATGTATTTTTTTATTATTATTGCTATTTTTCACGATTTTGAATAGTAGTAAAGTTTTTAAAACTAGGGTGAAAGGATTGTAGGAGTTTAAAACTGGACCCCCAAATGATTTTATCTCCCATTTTAATTCTAATTATAATTCACCTCACATTTTACATTGTCTCAGCTTACGCTTAAATAAATAAATAATTTATTTATTCATTCATTCATTTTAATTTATAACTTATATGGTTCACATGCATTAACTTGTGGGCTCCTTTTCCTTCGCTGCCTGGTTAAACTCTTCATTTAAAAAAAAAAAATATTCATTTATTTTTTATAAAGAAATTATGCACAATTTATATTTGTCTAACAAAGTTATTTTAACCTTAAGATTAAAAGGTTTTCAAGATAATGAGGGAAAAAATGTCATATTGTCCAATGTTTGTTCCGAACATTATGTTTACTGTGTAAAAAAAAAGCAGAGACACCTGCCATTTTATCCTATTTGGGATGTTATTATTTTGCATACAAGATTTTGCCTCAAAATATGCCACCTAATATTATCTAAATCAGTTTATTTTCTTTTTAGCTGCATTCACTCTGTGTAAAGATGGATTAGGAATTTTAAAAGCTGTTTATAGTTTAAAATCAGTCACTCAGTATATTCGATAATACACCAATTCTAATACATATATGTTACATGCCATTTATTTTAATGCTTATAAAACAATTTTATGCTCATATAAAGCGTATTTAGCATAACATCTATATTTGATATTTTAAGTCACCGTTTATGATGATGCACCCTTCTATTTTTTCATTAATCTATAGGATTAGGTTACAGAGTATTTGATCACACAATTTACATTAAAGTGATAATGCAGTAAGCATGGCAGTAGTGCAACCATGCTAACTCAACAAAAACTGCAAAAGATCAAAGGACGTTCTTACGTGTGAGTGAGAGAGCGACACATTAGGCAACAAAGTTGAAAGAGAATCCCCTGCACAAAAGAAAGCTACGCAGCGTTGCTTTTCAAGGAAGCAATGCTTCACTTTGGAATCTTTTCCCTTCAGTATAACGCTCTCTCCCAAAGCACATATGGCAAACATTCAGAGAGAGAGAGAAAGAGCGAAGAGAAAGACAAAAATACATGCAAGAATGAAGGCATAGCTCACACTGTGATATGTGTCTCATTTTGACATTGTTATCTGGGTCAGTTATATTTATGAGTATCATGGTGTTTTAGGGAAACGTGATTATGTATGTGTTCATTTTAGGTGACAAAGGAAAGCTGATATCCGGTCTCTGCGTACATGGGGTGGGGTTGCATGAAAAGAAATTCTGTACATCCTAGAAAGTGACTGGATGTGTGTGACTGCACATGTTCTATGCCTCTAACTATGGATTTGTAATGGAGCACTCTGATTGGACGTGGCTCATAGCAAGCAGTGCACTCTAGTGGCATGAGATGACAGAAACACACAAACACAGCAGCTTATTCAGTATACATTATCACTGTAAAACATCAATAAATGTTGTAAAATAAAAGTTGTAGACCTATGATTGTGCATGTACAATTGAGGTACAATGTCTTAATCCCTACGATTACAATCGCTCGACACATTCACACAATGACTTGCTGCAGGCTAGTGCACATTCATTTCATTATTCCAGAACTGATATGGTGTATAATTGTGCTGTAATCTCATGTCTAAAAATAGCATGTATCCTCATGTGCCCCCCATATATGGGACATCATGCCTCTGTGAACAAAACAGAGGGTTTGTGAGCCCTCTAACCTTCAGATAACCCCGCCCCATCCCCTCATCCAAACCAAATGGCACTAACAGCGACTTCAAAGTCAATAGGCTTCCGGCTATCAGTTCAGCTTCAACAACAACAAAAAAATGGGTAAAAAAACTGTATGGGTAGATGCTGTATTTGGTACTAAAGTTTCTTTATTGGCATTGATGGTTCCTTAAAGAACCTTTAACATCCATGGAACCTTTGCATTCCACAAAAGGTACTATATAGAAATGGTCATTAAAATGTACTTCAGGCTTAGGAAAAAAAAAAAAGTTATTTTCAGAACTGTTCACTAGTAGATTCTTTGGGGAACCAAAAAATGGTTTTTCAATGGCATCACTGCAAAAAAAAACCTTTCGGAACCTTTATTTTCTGGAAAAAGGGTTTTCAGATTATTATAATATTCTTCACACACTCTTAAAATATAGAAATAGAAAAACAATTTTGGGTTCCCCAAAGAACCTTTCATCGAGCAGTTCCTAAAAGAGACATTTTTTCTTAGTGTGAAAAACATTTAATAATCTAATCAACCTTTTTTTCCACTCCAAAGAACCTTTTAGGCACTGACTGAAAAGTTTCCATGGATGTTAAAGGTTCTTTATGGAACCATAGATGCCAATAAAGAACTTTTATTTTAAAGAGTGCACTAAGAAAAAAGTGGTTCTTTTGAGAACTGTTCACTGAAAGGTTTTTGGGGAACCCAAAATTGTTCTTATATGGCATTGCAGCAAAAAACCTGTTATTTTTAACAGCGTCACCCCCTCCCCTGCCAAATCAGCCAGCTGTCTCCCAAACAACCATTACCTGTGCCCATCAAAAGCTACTTAAATACTACTAGATGAGCACCAGATTGAAGAACAAGAGGAAGACGGGTGGAATGAGTGCGATGGGATGAGGATAGGGTTTAGCTGGACGATGAGGATAGTGAAAAAAGGGGGGGTTGTTTGGACTGCAGCATGCCAGACCCCCTAAAGCAGGGTTTAGCCAAGGCCTACAGGCCCAGGCAGACTCCTTTTAGCTCACGAAGTAGATTAATAATGAATTAAGGCATAAACCCTCCCCCCACCCCAACATACACATCCCCAAAAAGACATTCACGCATGCTAATGCATTCATTATTTATAATGTGTGTGCACGACTGGGGCAGGATGGCCACATCTGAGCCTGTGAGTGACAGAGAGTGCGAGAGAGAGATGAAGGGAGCACGATCACCCCCGGATGAGACTCCGAGGCTGGCGAGGAAACATCCGCCCATTGTGCAGCAACTCTGGGCTTCCCTGGGTTGGGTTTGGGGGGGGGCAGGGATGAAGTGGGCAGCTGAGTTATCGGGGGGAAGGGGGGGATTAAACAAATAAATACATGATAAGAAATGATCATGCTGGGGTAGGAGAGCTAAATGGAGACAAAGAGGCTAAAGGAGCAAGCAGGGGATCAGAGAGGGTTAGACTGACCCAGATTTACTGTCTGGACTACAGACCTGGTCATGGCATATTGGTTTTTTATATAGCTGAAGATCACGTTTGCTAACTGTTACATTTTATTCAAGTGTACATGTTAGAAAAACCCATAAGTGTGATACATAAAGTTTGTTGATGGCTGTAGACAGAACTAAAGGAGACTAGCAGCACTTATAGCAGCTATGCTCCCATGCAGAGTATGATAAGGTGATAAGATAAAAGCAGTGCCCAGACTTCCCAGCAGCCTTTTGCCATCAATATTCGCATAGATATGGAGAGATCAGGCCTGCAGACTGCCATCATCTCCATAGATACCTGTGGGTCTTCAAATAACCGGAGACAGCCGGTTTAATCTGACAAAATGACTTGAAAAACCAGGAGAATCTACAAGATAAGCCTTAAAAGATCTAGAATGGGTGTTTGGAAAAGTAATGGCTGGTGACTTGTCTTCCTGTCAAATAGATTGATTTAACACCATCTAAATACTTTTTGCAATTAATATTTTGACATTAGTCGCTTATTGGATTGTAATGCACGTAATATTTTGTGACATGATACATATGCTAAAGTTATGTTATACATTAACTGTTTAAAGTGTTTGCTCATTAACTGAATCATTATTTCAGAATGATTAAACAGCAAAGTGACACGGAAAGAAAGCGTTTATGACAGGTACAAGAAAAACCACAGTCAGCTTTTAATTTACAGTAGCTTAATAATGCAGTTCTCCGAAGTTACCACCTGAGGCCAGACCTCACAAGAGGACACCAGCGTTGTGCAAACATTGCAACATTTGTTTCACACAAGGTGTGCCACTAAAATCTTTTATACCCAATTTTACCTCACAGGAAAATCCATAAACTTTGGAAGTGTGTCAAAATAACACAAGAGATTGGATTTTCCACTGTTCGAAGACAAAATTGGCCCTCACTTTTTTTTTAACAAATACTACAACATCCTTATTATGTGTGCGACTACCGCAGTCTGCACCATCTTGTTAGCTTATAAACGCTAGGCCTATCTGAAAGTGTGAGAGAGGTGTTTTGTAATCTTCCCTTTCTGCTTAGACTGCTGGACCTCTAATCAAGACCAGAACACGCTGCTCCTCTTTCACACATGTAGCGACAGTGTTTACAAAATTGCCAGAAACTCTGTGAAAAATGATACTCAGTGTGTTTTTTTTTCCTTGCTTGCTTTTTTCTTTCTTGTATCTTTTTATTTTTCAATGGATTAATAAACTGTAGAAGCAATTTAAAAAGAAAATTGTGTGAATATTTGCAGTGGCATTTTAAAGTCACATTGTGAGTCTCATCTACAAAAATCAAAGCCACATTTGCAGGATATAAAGTAGCACTGTGAGATATAAAAAGTCATAATTGAAATTATTTCTCATAATTGCAACTTTAAGTTTCATTATATATTCAAAGTTAAAATTGTGAGCTATAAAGTTGCATTCAGGAGAAACAAAGTCACATTTGCAGAATATAATCATTCTTTGAGGTATAAAGTCAAAATTGTGATATAAAACGCAATTGTGAGAAATAAAGTCAGAATTGTCAGTTATAAACTGGCACGTATGAGAAACAAAGCAATGTTTGAAGGTTACAAAGTCAATTATGAGATTGAAAAAAAACAGGTATGAGAAATAAAGTTTCAGTTGTTAACTATAAAGTCGCATTCAGGAAAAACAAAGTCACATTTGCATAATAAAGTAACACTGAGATATAAAGTCAAAATTGTGATAAAAACTCACAATCATGAGAAGTAAAATCAGAATTGTCAGTTACAAAGTAGCACTTATGAGAAACAAAGCAACGTTTGCAGGTTATGAAGTCAATTATGAGATTAAAAAACATGATTATGAGAAATATAGTTAGAATTGTGAGTTATAAAGTCACATTTATGAGAAACAAAGTCACATTTGCTGGACATAAAGTCATAATTGTGAGGGAAAAAATGCCTTTAGGAGAAATTAAGCCAGAATTGTGAATTATAAAGTCACATTTATGATAAACAAAGTCACATTTGCAGGACATAATGTCATAATTGTGAGGGGGAAAATGCATTTATAAGAAATAAAGTCAGAATTGGGAGTTATAAACTCACATTTGCAGGATATAAAGTCTGAGATATAAAGGTGCAGTTGTGAGAAATAAGGTCAGTATTGTGAGTTACGAAGTCGCAATTGCCATTGTTTTTGCTCTGAGGTGAAAAGAGGCTTCCATAATAAAACCCAAGACAACAGTGATCATTTGTGATGTGTACAGACATGACAGATCGATCAGTCCTGCAGCTTTGGTCAGGATAAGCGTTAAGCACTGGTCTCGTGGCCTGCTCACATGAAGGCCAGTTCGGACCCCGCAGCTGCAGAAGGTCCAAGCGGCCATGTCTGTGACCTACCACAGGGAGTCTGAACAAAACAGTCCGAGTGTCCTAGTGACGCAAGACCGCCAACCTCCTTCTCCAGAGGCTTTCATTAGGTTTCAAAGGCTTCCTGGTTTTAGATTACTGCGAAAACACGCGACCATGCTGACCACACTCTACAGGGCACCGTGAAGCCGGGCCGGCTGAAGACACAAGCGCACAACCCCGCTGTGAATCAGGAGGATCCCATTTACGCCGTTATTTGAACAGAAACGCCACACAAAGACAGGTGTGATTTTCATTACGTAACCTTTGCTTGGAGCGAAACCTTCATGTTCAGGAGACCAAAGGGGAAGATATCAAATACTACAGTGCCGCACAACGTCAGTCGCCAACTTGCCCGACCCGTCCACCTTTTCAGTGGCACCTTGTCAGTCTTAGGAAAGATAACCCACAGCATCAAACAAGATGGTAGTTGATGAGTTGAGTAGGCCCAAAATTGACCCTTGTATCCATTTACACCAACACACCATTGTCCTGAGAGAAGTGTTTTCTAAGACATGTTAAGAGAAAAAGGCCTGCTGCTTCTCTCTGAAATGAGACGTCCATTCTCGGCGGCCTTTAGCATGAGAAAGGCGCCTCACTGCATGCATAATTCTGCTGAGTCATTGTGATGGCCTTTCTACTGGCTGCTGACAAAAAGCACCAGCACGGGGGCTATTGTCATGGACGCATCCATCTGCATCCAGGCCATTAGAGGATATTTGCACTTCCTCAGTGCTGCAGGCCCAGTGGGGTTTTGACATGCGACAGAAGGAACTGGGCTTTGCCCACCAGCTCTTCAGGTGCAGATTGGGGTAGAGCGAGGGGCAGCGCTCCTGTCAACCTCTGTGACGGACGCACGAGGAGAAGCAGGAGTGTGGGGGTGATTGATGTGTGAGGGATCCCGACCACTATGTGTGGGATCTGCTCTCCTGTCTTTGTGTTTCTGCATGTTGGAGGGAGTTTCTACTTGTTGAAGTGAAATGAATTGGCGAGTCGAAAGAGCACAAGAAAGGCAAAGCATCCCACACACAACAGACATACATGCAGCCAGACTAACAGATGGGAGAAGTGAGTCCTCACCAGAGACTGACCACATGAGTCTCCAATTCATACAGTACTTGCATATGAATATAGAGTATTGATGAAAATAAGATGGAAGACGGGTTCTAGAATTAGCCAACATGCTAAGATTGAGTCTAAAACCTAGTGAATGAGTCAATGATGTACTATAAGGAAATGGGAAAATCCAGTTTAAAACATGATTCAAGTTCTTAGAAATGTTGGTTTTATATGGTTTAAAATAGACTTTTAGGCAATTTTCAAAACAAATAAAATAAAAGAATAACTCATATGGTGTGACTATAATTTATGTATTATATATAATATATAATATACAAAGTAATATCAAATTATATTTATTTTACAGTTTTACAGTTTTATTTTACATTTTACAGTATTTTACAGTTAAAATTACAATATGTTTACATTTAGTCATTTTGCAGATGCTTTTATCCAAAGACACTTACAAATAATTTTTCTTTACAGTGTTGTCATAAATAGGTCAAAACATCTATTTTAGAGGCTTATTGACTTCGAAAACAAAGCTACAAAGTCCTATAAGGGTCCTCTCAATTTGTTTTTAAGAAATAATAAAAATATAAATTATATCAAATTTCTTAAATTTAAATTCTAAACTCTTAAATTCTAAAATTTAAGAATCTCATTATTTTAATAAAACATTTTTCTTCCATTTTATTAAGAAAAGTATCACCCTTACATGCTCCAGAAAAAAAATATCATACAGGAATTTGAATTCAGAAATCAAAAACATGCAAAAGATGTGTATTCTAGTCATTGTATGCATAAATTGCATTTATATTGCATAATATATTTTAAAATAAATTTACATAGGACAAAAAAAAGTGTGGCACTTCATTGATTCAAATGCAGCTTTGAGATGCAAAGCACATGTGAAAATGTGATAGCCCCGCTCATGAGTCCCATGAAATTTTTTACTTGCACACTCGTTAAATTGTGATCCCATGTACAAATACGGTCTGTCAATCCACAACTCGCTGCATGTAACTTATATCCCTATTGTTGTTTTTTCCACTTTTGGAATGCTGGCAGCTGGAGATAAGAATCTTGATTGAATTAAGTGCTGCTCGAGAAGCTCGGTGCTGCGTTGTGCCAGTACGTGTGCGAGTGTGTGTGCGAGTGTGTGTGTGTGTGTGTGTGTGTGTGTGTGTGTGTGTGGTGATGCCAGCGGGCAGGGGGTACCTGTGGGCCGGCTCCTACTGGGACTCATTTGGAGCAGACAGCTCTCAATGTGTTCATTAGGACTGTGATTGGGCCTCACTCCTGTGGGGAGGACCAGCCTACCCAACGCTGAATAGTCCTGATTGTGCTCAGCATAAATTGCCATCTGTTTCAGTAGAGAAGAGGGAGAGAGAGAAAAAGACAGGCAAAAAGAAGGAGAGGGGAGAATAGAAGTAGACGGAGTAAGGGTAAATTTCTTATTTGACTGAATTTTTAGCAGTTTGTTCAATTTAGGAAATCACATTGTTGAAAATTGCATTTAAAAAAAGGAATTTTAAAAATTTAAATTCTATCATTGTCACTCTCTGTTGTACCAAACATGTATGCTGTTGTTCAGCTTTTAAGCTTTTAAGAAGACATATACATTCTAAAGTTATACAAAAGCTGGTAACACTTTATTTAAAAGTGTCCTTGTTACACCTTACATGTACTTACTATTATAATAACAATTAATTATGCATAATTGCATGCAAGAAACCCAAATATCCTAACCCTAAGCTTATAGTAAGTACATGTAGTACCTACATGTGTACATGTGTACGTTCCGGTAGAACCCCCCCCACCCCAGTCGGTAGAAATCGCGATCGCGTTCCCGGTGGAGCCCTGCACAAGCCTCAAATTTAGGTCCTAGCCGAGAGCTCAGGCCCTAGCCCGGCACGTGTCCGACAGTTTAACAGAATTACCGGCCCGAGTCGAGTCCGTCTTTCCCCCCCCTCCTCCCAAATCAGATTATAATACTGATTCAGCTATTAAAATGGCAAAGTGATTTTATTTCGTGTCGTTTTTCTATTAAGTTAATTTAGAAAAACGTTTGGAGCATTTTTTTTGTTCGTTAAATACATTTTTTCTTTCTTAAAGTAACGACCAAGCGGTCAGCGGCAGACCGGCAGGCTGATCATAGCCTATGTTTGATAAATTTAGCCTTCTCAAATCATCACGACTTGCCTAAAATAAAATCTATAGATATACTAAAACAGTTCAAGCATGTAACAATGTTTAAACGTTAAACCTAGATAAATGTGTGCTGCATCCAATAGTTTGTGCGGAGAGTCGAAGCAGGGGCGGTTCTAGACCACAGTAACTGGGTCAATTTTAAAATTCAATTTTAAAATTCATATTAACCTACTAGTAATTTTTCATTTAGTAATTTTTCACCATGTCATGTATCACTGTCTGCAATCTCTAGAAGTAATCTATACACTGTAAAAAAGCTGAGCCAACTTAAAATTTTAAGGCAACCAGCTTCAGCAGATTTTTGAGTTTTCTCAACTTGTCGTTTTAAGTTTATACAACAAAAATTTGAGAATCTCCCACTAAAATAAGTTGAGCAAACTCAAAAATGTTTCAGCAAATTTTGTACTGTAGTGTCAGGGGCATCATGCTCTAATTATTTTTGAGGGGGCGCGAGTGAAGGGTTATTCCACTGTATAACTGATAT
Source organism: Acrossocheilus fasciatus (assembly GCA_036784905.1). Taxonomy (NCBI): domain Eukaryota; kingdom Metazoa; phylum Chordata; class Actinopteri; order Cypriniformes; family Cyprinidae; genus Acrossocheilus; species Acrossocheilus fasciatus. The sequence goes on along the minus strand of CM071951.1, from coordinate 7,690,211 downwards.
AGGCTTATGTCCCTACTGAAAAAAAAAAAAAAAAAAATATATATATATATATATATATATATATATATATATATATATATATATATATATATATAACCATCACAGAAAATTTTAATGGTTTCCACTACAAAAATAATTACAAACATTACAAACCATCAACTTTTAACCATTAAAAAATAGTTTTCCGTATTGTGTTTTGGGACATATTCCATTAGGATTTATTGGTTTTAACAAGCCACCAATAGAAGGCAACCAGTTACTAGTAGAGACCAACAGGGTCCATTACAGTTTCCAGTAAAACCAATATAAGTCCCATTATAACCAGAAAAAACATTACTAATTTTGTAATGGTGTCTATTGTTTTGTTTTTTGTTTTTCAGCAAGGGTTTTATTCTTTTTTTTATTTTTATTTTTTATTGGATATAGGCTATCCCCAAAATATATTATGAAATATCTCGATTCTCAAATATGTGTAAGTAAATGCATTTTGCACCTTTATAGATTAGCTACCATATGTTAGCTAATCTATAATGGGCAATGGGCAAAGTAGCTATAGCCTAATACTGTAATCTATTAACTACTCATAAAAGTCCGTCTTTTTACTTAAGTACCAGATATGGGTGTCATACCATAAAATACTTTTAATACAACTGAATGTAACAACTGAACATTGTAAGTTACTAATTAGCATAAAACATTCATTGTGCCTACAAAATATTGCATAGAACGTTTATATTATCAAAGAACATTTTCACTTCAGTCCAGCTAGTTCAAGCACTCTCAAAAACTCCCATAATAATCTCTAAAGCTGTTTACACTGTGAAAGTAATAGCTTACTTACATTCATACATCTTCACTTTGTTGTTTCTTATGAGAGAATTAGTCAGACAATTCAGTCAGCAAGCACGTGTGGTGACAAGACAGCTGTTTCAGCGATGACTCAGCTGAACGCCTCTGATTGGTCCTTGCAATCATAAGCTCAACAGAATCGTATGTGATTGGTTATAATGCGCAGTGCTTTTAAGAAAACAGTGATGCGCTTTCTGACATCTCTTCTTGAACAGGAGCGCTTCATAAAAATGAACCGAAAGTCAGCGAATACATGCCTCACAGACATGATAAATATATCTATAGAAAGCTTTAAATTACTACTTAATGAAATTAAATCAAATCGATAACAAAAACTCTTTCTTTATAATCTGTGAAGATGCACTTCTCTCTAAAGGCGCATCTAACGAGGAGACTGCGAGTCAGGATCATCATCTTCATCTTTGCGACACTGACACAGAAAACACTTTATCAGTAAATAATTCAAATATCTCCTTGCTATTTCCCCCGGACACATTCATGGTAATTATGTTTGCTGGGGTTTTGCGGCAAGCTTCAGCGCATTGCGTGTATTTGAATGCAGAACTCCTCGGCTGCGCAGACGGCGCGCTCTCTGCTGCTGCAGGACACTAAACACCGTCGTGTTGTTTCCACCAGCGCGGCTATTTTTTTCATCACTAATTGATGGATGTCTAAAATATAAAAGTAAGGAGAAGCCTAAAACAGGCCCTAGGCCCGGAATGTGTCTGAACTATGACGTGAAAATTGGCCCGATCGAAGCCCGGCCCTAGAGGCGTAAAAAAGTCGGCTGAATTGCAGGGCTCTAGCGTTCCCCTCGGTAGAAATTACCCCCCGCCCCCACCACCACCCCCACCCCCGCCCCCATCGTCGGGCCCTTATAATCGTATAGGCTTAATCGTATAATCGACCCTGGTTTGAACATATGCTTGAAAAATACTGACAATTATAAACTGCATGTCTGTGTGTCAAACAAAATCAGTCCCCTCTCCTAAGCATGTATGCATAAGTACACAAGCACATTCACAAAGATAAAATGTGCTTTTCGATGTAGACTATAATTAATCACATGGTGTCTGTGATAGCACGCAATGTCACTCTGTCTTTGGATGAGACCCCCTGAGAGAGGGTATGACAGGCCAGGGCAGATTGATCGGGTAGAAAGTTACTGTAAAATAGAGGTTTGCTCTCTGTCCCACCAATCGATGCCGCTAGAGCAGTGTAGCGAAGGGTTCACTGACTCTATGAGCCCAGACTACAGGTTAGCCAAAGTGCAGCGCATTAACCATTCACCCTGCTTTAGAGGCTGCCGTGTTTTCCCATTTCCCTACTTTTCAATTAAAAACCCACACATTTGTTTTTCTATCAAGGTGGTGACTTTCCATTGATTTATCGTCAATCCTTTAACCCTAAACCCGACCCTCACTTTTATATTTTAGGACATCACTATGATTATTAAATAAACAAATATTACATTTATTAAAATAATATTCCAGGTTTAACCCAAGATAAACTCAAATCCCTGTAATATGGATTACTACAAGAAAAGAAATTGACTCATCCCTATTTCTTATTTATATAAAAAAAAATCACACTGTGGCAAGCCACGTACAAACACAGTTTAAAAAAAAGCAGAAATGTGAAGTTTTTTTGTTTTTATGGCAGTCCTTACATTAATTCTTTATTTAAAACCTGTGTATAATTTGAGCTGTACAGCTGTTTAAATCAGTTTTTTAGGGTTTTTGGTCATTTTACGGCATTGCATTAATGTTGAGATATATACAACTTGCGATATACGTCAAAGTTTAACGGATTATCATAAAAGAATAAATTAGTGCAGACATTTGGTTCTATCCAGCACTAGCTGACGGATTTTGAGATATGGGCGTTGCTTGCAGTCGATTGGGGGCGGAGTTTAAACTGACTAAACTCTAGCAGTCATCACAAGAGAGAAGTCTGTCATTTCACTGGAAGATCGAGTGAAAAATGAGCTAAGAAATTAAACATGCACAGATAAATTGTTCGCAATAACATCAATAAGATGCATTTAGAAAATAGACGTGCAGTTTTTATTTCACACAGACTGTAAATTTAAAGTAAAACTGAAAACCAGAGAGTATTTCAGATTTACTGCCACTGTAAGTGCCTCACTGCTTTTATTTAAAGAAAAGGAACGATTAAATTAATTTTATTCTGAACAACACATGCCACAAGTGTTGTCAGTTGATCTTAAGTCTTACTGAAGCTGAAATACTCCTGGTTTTCCTCATGAGGACCACCGACTGGCCAATATAGGTGATTTCAGGTTTTACTGCCTTTTCATCCCTGTATACACACACATCTGCTCTCATGAATACACACATGTGCATCAGAATTCCCATGCTATCCCATTTTACTACAATTCAGCTCCATTTGCATTCAGATACATGGCTAATATATGAAGGCCAAAATTTTAATCCATCTCTTTCTTACTTTCTTTCTTTCTTTCTTTCTTTCTTTCTTTCTTTTTCTCTCTGGCACTGCAGGGTCTTGGGAAGAAAGAAAGAGAGGGAGTAGAAGAGGGCCGTGGCTCCTCACGGCTCGACTTTTTGAAGCGTCTTTATCGGGCCTAGCAGCGGTGTCCTGCGTGTCCAAGCCTTGCCTCGCTTTTTATCCTTTGTGCCGGCCAAGGTGTGTCAAATGCACTGAGCTTTTGTGCAACGGGCAAAGACGACACATCGCATTCTGTCTTCTGTCTCCAATGGGTGGGAAGGGGGGAGGTTGAAAGGGGGATACGAGGGAGACAAAAAGCCAACTTACAGAGGGCCCGGGCGCTTCAAAGCATGGTCGCACAAAGGCTTATGAAGCGTTACTTCATGCAGAGTTGTGCCAGATGTAATTGCGGGGTTCCCGAAGATAGAGAATCACACCCAACGCCGTGCCCCACCCCACAATATCTTGAAAGAGCCGCTGCTAAAAGGCGGCGATTCCAGAGAGAGTGAAAGTTTGCTGCACTTTGATTAACCATAAACAACTGAGTAAATAAGCTATCCTCCGGGGCTCCGTTACAAATTTCCCCACTTGCTGACTCCAAAAGGTGATTTCACGCATCGAGCTTGATAGACGCCGAGTGAATGGAGGCCTCCGCCGGAATTCATAAAGGGGCGAAGCTCCGCAAAGTGTCAAACTATTTCATAACTGCTTCACACGTTTCTAGTATCAGCAGGATCGGAGTCTCTGGCAGCCTCTTTCAAGTTTAAATTGAACTTTTGACAGGCAATGATGTTGATTCATCGTTGATAAGCAGGCTCTTTGCTCGCTGACTGTGTGTGTCGTGCGGGGACATGTAGGCTCCACTGTTCGAGATAAGCCTTACTCGTCTTGATGTGTCTCACGGTGGCCTCCCGCTGAGACGTAAGCGCATGTAGCGTGCATGTCTAAATATGTTTCTGGGCACAAACAACCAAGAGGGGGCAGGTAACTTGGAGGCACTGCACCTTGTTGCGCCTGAATGCCGCGTAATTGGAGATGACCTAATGATTGGCTGAGGAGACGGGGAGGGCCTGAAAGCTTCCAGATGAAGCTCTCCAGGGAATGTGGTGTTCCTGTGCTAGTGGCGGTAGAGCTTCCAGGTCCTAGAATATGGTGATTTCTCTGAATGCCTCCATCCGGCTCGCCATAGGGGGGCTCACAGACACTTAGGGCATGTCAGGTTGTTGGCACCAGGTGTGCTGTGGCTCCATTATGCCAAAAGAATAGATATGAATGAGAAGTGAAGAAAGGTAAAATGAAGAACTTTTGAAGTGCCGACTTTTTGACTTTTCGCTGAGTGGACCACTTTGAATTGTGAATCGAATAATCAAATCCCATTTCACATTGAGAATGCATTATGCATCGTATTAGTGGTCCTTTGGGACGCTAACCAGTCTGCATATCGCTAATAAATTGAGTAATTCTTCTTGTGTTTAAAAGTGGTTCATTAGATTTGTTAATGTACAATGCAATTCCCCCGCAATCACTGAAGCTGTTTGGCGAAACATGCCCTAAACGTGTTGCAAGTGAGCAGCTTAATTACTTTTTGTCTGTGTTGGAGTGAAATCTTCCCCTGATTTAAGTGGTTATGAAGAAGTCCTTGTACATCCAAGCGATGTTAAATGGCACCTGGCAGAGTGGGGAAGGCCTAGCTCTCCTTTGCATATTAATAATGAGGCTGCTATGAAAGAGAATAATTCATTCTCCTCTATGGCAGCACATATGTAACAGAGCGAGAGCACAATAAGTGTACTGCTGCATCTCGAGTCTACGCTCACAAAATGGCAGACACGACAAAGGGCAACACTGCACGAAGGGGATGAAACCAACTTTTTGGACCTTTGACAAAGTCTTGACATTAAAGTCAAAGTGTACAATGCGTTCACAGAAAGTGTAGAGTAGACAAAGCATATGTGACTGATTAATTGTTTTGTTGGCATTCTTTTGCTGCCAGTAACAGCTGGACATAGTGTGCCATGATCAGTGGGGGGGGGTTGCTTACAACGCTAAAAATTAATTTATTGATGAGCACCTCAACCAGTTTTGCAGAGTGAGCATATTTAAAATGCATTTTCCTCTTTTGGGGAAAGACAGAAAGGTCTGATGACCAGAATGTTTTGAAGGGCATTTTATCCAGGGAAATCGTTCAGAAAGTGAGCTCTGAAAGATGTTCTATTAGGGTTGTGCAAAATTCAGAATTGAAGAATCGGCATCCTTTCAGTTAATAAATTGAATTGGACGAAGAACTAATGCATGTCTGTCTGTCTATTTATCTATCTATCTATTGATCTGTCTATCGTTCTCCATCATGCTATCGTTCAGTCTATTAATTTCCATCAGTCTATCTATAGTTCTATAGTCTGCAATGGATACAAATCTTCAAGGCTTCCCAAAACATTCCCTTTGTTTAAAAAAATAATAATAATTTTCTTAAAAATTGAAGTTCAATTCGATTTATACTTTCACACATTCAAATTTAAATTGCAAATCTGTATCAAAGATCAGCTACTTAATTCAAATTCAGGAATTCACAATTCAGTACTGAATAGTGCACAACACAGATTCCTACAAAACGGAGTGCTCAGAAAACTACGGTGCTTGAGTGACCTGTCTGTTCTAGGACAAGAAAGATACCTTAAAGCTACATTACCCCAGAAGGTCAAGTCTTTTTCTGAGACAACCCCTAACAGACAGCCTGCTGATGAGATACTATAAATAATAGAAACATATTGGAAATAATAAGACCCAACTGCCTATCTTCATAGACAGAGTTCTCCACCAGAATTCATAAAGAGAGAAGCTCCAAAATCTGTCAAACTATTTCAAACTACTTCACACTTCAAGTTTCAGCGGGATTGGAGTCTCTGACAGCCTATTTCAAGTTTAAATTGAACTTTTGACAGGTAATGATGCCACAACTCGGCAAACTCTGAAAACACTCCCTCGGAGCAAAACACTCTCATGGTTTAGGCCTTGATATGGCAACAAAAAGCAGTTTAGTCTAGTAAATCATCTTCTGTCTGATATAGCCAGCTCGGTTCTCCCTTGCATATTACAGATGCTCTGAGCTTCATCAGACCTTCATAAATGGTACTCTTTCACAACTTTATGACATAGCCACGAATAGATAAATGTTCACGTTCTCAACCCCAGCAGTTTGAAGGTTAAAATAACAAACACTTAATATTACATGGCTTATTGAGACTCGAGTCCAATCCGAACACATCAACAGCAGAAAATTAAAATGTCTTCAGTGTGGAACAGGCAGTTAAACATATGCATACATAACATGTTGGGGCTGCAGCCTCCTGCTGGGAGCAGGCACGACAAAGCCTCTCTAAAACGAATACCTCTGGGATCGCTAATGATTAATTAGCTTGTGTCATTAAGTGAAGCAAATGTCACCCAAACTTCCTAGGGAAGCTGTCACACCACGTGCGCTCGCTAAAACTCCCCAAGGGGCTCCGAGCTGACGCGCCTCTGCGGCGAGCGAACCCTGACATCCAGTGGTCACATGCAGAACTGCAGCGTTATTGACAGGAGTCGTTGTCGATCAAATACCTTGACGTTTAGTTGATGTGACGTTTAGTAGATGACCAAAAGAGTAGCTTTAACTCCTTTTGCAGCTTTAGTAGCTTCTTTTTCTAAGTGCTAAAATTAGAATTTTGTGAGTCTATGCCTCAAACGCTGATTTAATCACTGGATCAATGTCTGAAAACCACATGAGGAGCTTTGGTGTAACTCAGAAAGCTATATATTTATGACAGGACAGTGAAACAGTGAAGCAAACAGACACTTACCCCCAGCTTCATCCAGCTTACATCCAACAAGGCCGAGGCCTGAGGCCTAAACTCCTTTAGTGCTTACTATAGTGTGGTCACTATTCACCCCTTCCTGCTTTCTGTCATGTTAGGCTCTCGTTCTTGCTCTCACTCCATTTTTTCCTCCTTCTCTGCTCATTCTCTGACCTGTCTGTGTGGCTGAATGGTGACTAGTGCTGCCTGTCTGACTCATTAGAAGAGGTCCAGCCAACTGTGCAAGAGAGGCTTTCTCTTTTCAACCAGATCCTGAGGGGATGGCGGAAGTAGACAGGAGGAGGAGAGGCAACAAAAAAATCATTGGCGATAAACACGTTACCAGCAGACACAGGACTCCCCTGGAACGTTCTTAACGCTCACACACCCTTACTCGTACAATGGCACACCTGTCAGAGCATTTCCACTCAGTAAGCACGAGCAAAGCGCCCAGGCCCTCCCTCTGGTGCGCTCTCTACGTGGTGCTGCGTGTCTTCAAGAAGACTCTATTCAGTGGCCTTGCTTTCTGGGCTACGACCGTGAGATAATGGCGTAGTTTCACCTCAATGTGCACACACATGCGTTCTTGGTCGCCTCTGAGGCACTCCCTCCTTTCTCTCGCTCTCAAACAGACAGTATGACCATTGTCCAAAATGGTGGTGTGTGGATTTATTGTGTGTGTGGGGTGTGTGCCGTGTTTTCTTTGAGGCCAGGGTGGTCGCGCACACCCTCCAGGAGGTAGAGATGGACATGGCGAATGGGGCTTTGATGGACTTCTGAGTGCCGGCACAAAGCTCTCCATAGTCTTTATGTGTAAAGGGGAGAAGGGTGACCTGCACTAATCCTGCTGATCAACCCTTTGGTGCTCTTCTTCTGGTGCTCTCAACTACAACATCATTATCACCGGCTTTTTAAAGAGTATTTATGGAAATAGCTAAATAAATGTGTGGTGGACTGGTTGGTTTTGATGTTGTGTAGCCAGAAATTTCATAATTCCTTTCAGGTTGTCTTTCTCGTGAGTCAGTGTAAATCTTCTGTAACACCGCTCTGTCTCCGTCTTTGTGCTCGGTCTGTCGTATGTTTGGGGCCCAGACAGACAGCAAGTCAGACACCTCCTGCTGGACCGGCCATGTGATGTGTATGTTTCAGGGCCGCCTGTCAGATAGGGAGATTTAATTAAAGTCTACTTTGTTCCTTTATGCCGTCTTTCCTTACAAGACCACTCCTCTGAAATTAATTAGACCGGCGGTATTTGCTATCCTCAATGGCGGAATCACCTTCTCCTGAAAGGAGGCTTACATCTAAGAAGACACTTTATTTTTACACACTTGAGGTTTGTTGTTTTTTGTGGTCATTACCCTATTCAGTCTTGGCTTTCATGCAGCTGTGGCCTTGGCTAAAAAATAAAGGCCTTTGTACTGGCTTCATGAATACAAGCAATGGGTCCATGGCAGGTAGCCCTCATAGTAAGTTAATCTCCTGAAAGAGCCCCATACAAGTAGTTTTAATGTCTTCCTTTGGCCCACTGAGGACTGTCATCAATCGAGCACTTCGCTCCTTTGTGCCGGTGGTCCGGTTGCATGAATGGGAAGCACCAGACTGTGACAATGGCTGCCAAGAGTGGCAAAGTAATCACCTTCCAGGGAAAACATAAGTAATCACGTCTTAACTGTTTGAGCGTCCATACAAACAGCATTTTGTGATCTGGGAATGTGAATGGGAGCTTTTCTAAAGTGCTAGTGCTTGTAGGGCTTCTGTTTGTTTATATGTGAGGACCAGAATCTTTCTGTCACCACTCGCTCGCCGCTGGAGAAGAAAGTGGCCAGGAAGTGGCCATCACATTTAGTTTAGGATGGTGGTAAAGGGTATGACAGAGTGGAGAGTTAAAAAAAAAGAAGAACTGTGTGTGTAATAAAATCATCTTTTGAAATGAATTATAGTATCGCAAAAATTGAACATAATCACTATTTATGATTGCTCTCAATATTTTCTTCTCTGTTAAATAAAAGCTTCTTCAGGAGCTGTCTTCCTATTTTAATTTACAGTTCCTGTCTGACTTTACATTTGAAAAAGTTCTGTTTCCTTAGTGAAATTGCCATCATTACCAAACAGAGAGGATTCTGAGTTGAGATGTTTCTGTAATCCAGCCTGATCACCAGAGCCACTAGGTGGCCTCTTCTAGTACAATGCAGTGTAACAAGCAGTCATCAATTATTATTCACAATGTGGATTCTTACACGACCCTGCAATGTGTAATAAAATCCTCTTTGCATTATTCAGTAAATAAATCTCACTGAGAATAGCAAAGAGAGGGATTTAGAGGAAATGAGAAATGGGATTTAAATTGATATCATTACCATATTATGGCTAGGTCATTTAATTTTACATAAAAGAAATTATGAAAAGGTAAATTGTATCTCAGGGACGTGGAAAGATAGTAATGCGAATGATCCGTGCTAGACGATGGAAATAATAGTTGATGTTTTCATGAGAGTTGCGTAAATAAGAAAGAACAGGCTAGGTTTAATGATGATGGCATGATGCGTCCGCAAAAACTTCAGTTGTAATTTGTGTCTTAATACACTAGATGGTGCTAAACACCAACAGCACATTGATATGAGTTTGCTATCAGACGACTATCGATAGTCGTCTTGATCTAAATGAAACCATTACCAGAATCCCGATCAGAACCTAGTAAAAAAAACAACAACAACAACTAATAATAGGCTAGCTGATAGAGAGGGAAATAAACGTTGTGTGTATCAGTAGAGTACAATAAAATGCAAACCAGTTATATGGGGCCCTTTAGAACAATGTGTAAAACACTAGGCCTGTGATTTTTGCAATCTGTTTGTTTGGGCTGCCTGACTAAGTGCGACACAACATTGGCGCATTCAACTGTGTGAGTTTGAATAAACAATGGAAGATGAATGGAAGTTTGATACTTTGTCACTGAAAACAGTCATTATTTTTGCACGACTAGAATGTTTTTCAAATGTAATATCCATCCAACTAGTATGGACTAAATTTAAAGTGCCCCTATGGGTAATGAAAGGTTCATATTTTGGTTTTGGGAGTCCCCAACAATAGGTTGACATATGCAAGGTCCAAAAACACATTCATTGTCTTATAATATGCTTTTTTTTTTTTTACCTTACTTGCTCAACGATTCATTTTTCAAAAATCCATAGGGTCACTTTAAAATGCCTAGAATGTCTAGTAGCTATGCACTCTGTACATGCTCTACCTAGGACCCTGAAAGTTAAAAAAAAAGAAAGAAAGAAAGAAAGAAAGAAAGAAAGAAAGAAAGAAAGAAAGAAAGAAAGAAAGAAAGAAAGAAAGAAAGAAAGAAAGAAAGAAAGAAAGAAAGAAAGAAAGAAAGAAACAAGGTCATGACCCACAAGTACCCACTTAGAAGTATATCAATGATTGCATACTATATTCTGTAGCTCTGGAGTATGGAATAGTATATCTTCCAGTATATTAAACATATATGTCTGGTTGTAGTATATAATTTATATCGGTGGTATATACTTTTATATTTGTGTGTGTGTGTGTGTGTGTGTGTGTGTGTGTGTGTGTGTGTGTGTGTGTGTGTGTGGGCATGGTCCTGATAAACCCTATGTTACGGGAACAAAATGTCCACACACAGATGGCAGCAGAGAAGTCAGATTTGTAATATCAGTTGGGCTACTTCAAAAATTAATGGTTGTGATCTTCCCACTATTGATGAGATCTATGTCTCACGTTTGCAGAAAAAAAGGTTTAACAATCCTGAAAGACCCCTTACATCCAGCCAGACACCTCTTTACGCCTCTTCCTTCAGGCAGACGCCTTAGAGCAATTAAAACTAAGTCTACACATTTTCTGAACAGCACTTAATTCCTTAAACTTAATTAACTTCATGCTCTTAATTCCTCTGGTATCTATGCATCTGCATTTCACTCCTTATAATTGATATAGGACATATGTATAGTTGGATTTATGTATGTGTATGTATTTATGTATGTATTTAATGTATGTTATCATTGTTGATGAGCTCACCAAGGAAATTCCAAACAACTAGGGTGTATGGCAACAAACAAATAAATAAATAGTCTTGTCCTTATGGAAACATTTTTTGGTCCCCATGAGGAATCAAGCTTATAAAGCATACAGAAGGAAGTTTTTGGAAAATCTAAAAAGGGCGATAGAAAATACAGTTTGTACAGTATAAAAATCATTACACCTTTGCAGGTAGGTCTCGTGAAGCATCTTGGAGACGTTGCCACAGTTCCTCTGGTTTTAGTCTCAGTTTGTTCTGTTTCTTCATGTCATTCCAGACAGACTGGATGATGATCAGATCAGATCTCTGTGTGGAGCAATATATATACATATATTGTTTTTGTTTGTTTTTTGCATGTGTTTATTTATTTAATTTTTGCCTTCAACCGCACTCGTTGTTGACTGTATACCCACTGGATGTGATCAGCACGATTATTTATTGTGGTAGGTTTGTGTTTAAGTGCACTCGAGAGCACCGACGGCGTTACAGTGCTAATGAGCAGAACGGTGTGCTGCTGATGACATGTAACCGCTGTGACACTGCTGTATGTGCGCCACTGCATGTTCATAAGCAGGTTACAGAAACCCACGGCGGTGTATTAAAACAATATCTGCTCTGACACCATAGGCGAGCGCTTGATTGATGCTTCTCCATCTCTGAATGAAGTCCTGCTCACACAGAGCCGAGCAGAGGCGAGAGGACGCGGCTGCCATTGAAGACACTGAGGAGACTAAAATGGGAAAACATCACTGGAGCCCTGTCAGTGAAGTGACAGACACAAAGGCGACTGACAACCGACAGCCATTCGAAAAGAGCCGAACGAATGCTTCGTTTTCAATGATCGTCACACGGTAAATGTCTTCCATTCACTGGTAATATTTGCACCGTAGAGAAACCAGCGCCACTTTTAGCGCGCGGTTAACAATGGAATTATGACAGCGGTGATTTCCAGCTGTTCATTGTTCGCATAAAAGGTAGATGCATATAATTTGGCCCGTGCTTACCAACAGTGACTCAAGAAAAGGTAAGATACGATGCACACAGCTTCTAAAACATTAAAATTGATTAATATTGTCTCTGTATACATATACACTGTTTATCTTAAGTAAGCACTGCTTACGTATAAATATGCATACTGATTTGTACAACTACATACATACAGTAAATACTATACTATGTAGTATGCACTGTGATATAGCAGGCACTAGAACCTTTGTATATAGGTATACAGAAAATGCATGTACTGTATACATTGTAGCATGTAGTGAGCACTATGTAGTAGGCTATCCAAGAGGGTTTATTATAGTATGTACTTTAAGTTATAATATATATATATATATATATATATACAGTCATGGCCAAAAATATTGGCACCCTTGGTAAATATGATCAAAGAAGGCTGAGAAAATTTATCTGCATTGTTAATCCTTTTTATCTTTTATTTTTTTAAAAATCACAAAAATCTAACCTTTCATTGGATAATAAGAATTTAAAATGGGAGGAAATATCATTATGAAATAAATGTTTTCTCAAATACACGTTGGACACAATTATTGGCACCCCTAGAAATTCTTATGATTAAAATATCTCTGAAGATATCCAGGGTGATTATGAACATGAAATTATCCAGCCATGGCTTCCTGTTTCACAGAAATATAAATAGGAGGGAAAACAAAGTCCAAATTCCCTTAATCATCCATCACAATGAGAAAAACCAAAGAATATATTTCTGATGTGCAGCAAAAGATATCTGAGCTTCACAAATTAGTGAAGTGGCTTTAAGAAAAGAGCTAGAGCAGTGAAAATTCCCATTTCCACCATCAGGGCAATAATTAAGAATTTCCAATCAACATAAAATGTTTGGAAACTACCTGGAAGAGGACATGTCTATATCGTCCTAATGCACGGTGAGGAGGAGAGTTTGAGTCTCGGGGTCAGAAAACCTTTAAAAAATTTTGTCAAACGGCACCTACATCATCGCATGTTGTTTGGGAGGGTTACAAGAAAAATCCTCCTAGCTCATCCAAAAACAAACTCCAGCATATTCAGTTATCAGACCAGAGGTGCGGGAAGTGTGGGTGCTGAGGGTGCTGCAGCACCCCCTGTTTTTTTCTGTGGGCAACTGTTTAACTGTTGGGAATATAAAAAAAAAATCGGAGTGTCTATTTAAGTGCAAATAGCCTGGTTGTTGGCAGAGGCTATTTACAGTAACTCCACCCACAAACGTATGATTAGGATACTCAAATTTGCAAAAGAGGATCATCAGTTGTCAGATTCAGTGGCGCAGATGGTAAAGCGTGTGTCAAGCTCTTTTTGACACAATCGACCCGGGTTCGAATCTGCCTTTTGGCGAACTTTTTTCTTCCTTTTCAAATTTCAAATCACATCAGAAAAGCACTTATTTTTTAATAAAAACTGAAGGAAATAATCAAAAAGTTGAAAATAAAGTATCGGGTAGGGTTAGGGTAGGTGTAGGGGGGGCTTTTGTCCCAAAAAGGTGGCATCCATTAAAAAATTTGAAATAAAATAAACAAATTACACTCAATAAGTTATTGCATACTGTTTTATAATGTATTACAATGCTGAGGTGCACATAATTGCCACTATTTGCAATAAGTAATTAGCAGACTATCCTGCTATTTTAACATTGAATAAATAGCATATCACTAAAAAGTACTGCTATTTTCTCTTAGTGTAAATTCCCTCGATGTTCCAGCTGTACAATAATCCAAACACAAACCTCAAAAACAACACAAAAAAGGGTCACTGAGCACAAAACCTGAACAGAACCCTATAGAAAATGAGTGGGTGAGCTGAAGAGAAGAAGCACCTTCATGGAGCTGGGAATCTAAAGGGTCTGGAGTGATTCTGGATGAAGGAATGGTCTCTGATCTCTTGTCAGGTGTTCTTTAACCTCATCTGGCATTATGGGAGAAAATTTAGAGCTGTTAAACTGGCAAATGGAGGTTTCAAAAAGTATTGAATAGAAGGGTGCCGTTAATTGTGGCCAATGTGTATTAGAGAAAAACATTTATTTCATAATGATATTTCCCCCCAATTTTTAAATTCCTATTATCCAATGAAAGATTAGATTTTTGTGAATTTCTTTAAATAAAAGATCAGAAGGATTAACAATGCAGATTAATTTTCACAGCCTTCTTTGGTAATATTTACCAAGGGTGCCGATATTTTTGGCCATGACTGTATATGTATTTATATATACATTATGCATCCCTAAAAAGCCTCTGCTAATGACTAAAAATAAATATGTAAAATGTATGTGTAGGTTGGACACAATAGTTCTTTCAGATATCTGTTTCACTGTGACTCAAATATCATTACAGAACAGACAAGTGTGAACATTCATCTAAGAGGGATCGAGATGTGCTGAACATTTCTTCTTGTGTTACATCTTCTTTCAAGGTGTGAAGAGTGACAATACAGCTGTCAGACCTTCACGCTGGTGTTGGTGATATCCGAAAGGCTCCTAATGCGTTATCTCCCACCTTGTCTCTGTCACCATGCCCACATTTCCACCTCTGGGCAGTAACTCCAGCACAGTGCCCTGGGACCCCGGCGCACCTTCTCTGGTGAACAGCACGGTGAAGATGGTGCTCATATCGGCGATCGTATGCACATCGCTTTTTGGAAATGTTGTGGTGCTGCTGGTATTTCAGCGTAAGCCTCAACTTCTCCACGTCGCCAACCGTTTTGTGCTTAACCTGCTCCTGGCCGACCTACTGCAGACGGTGCTGGTCATGCCCTTCGCCATCGCCGCCACCGTGCCTGAGGTATGGCCGCTGGACTCCCGACTCTGCCAGGCCCTTGTGGTGCTCATGCACCTGTTTGCATTCGCTGGTGTCAACACCATCATTGTGGTATCCGTAGATCGCTATCTGGCCATCATCCACCCATTGTCCTACCCCACACGAATGACACCTCACCTGGGTACCAACCTGATCGCTCTCACATGGCTTCTTAGTGTACTTCAGAGCACTCCGCCGCTTTATGGATGGGGAACCATCGAATTTGACCGGCGCCACAATGCCTGCACTGTTGTGTGGTCCTCAAGCTACTCGTATTCAGCCTTGGTGTCCGCGCTTTCATTCTGGCTGCCCGTGGTGATCATGCTTTGCTGTTATTGGATGGTATTCAGGGCGGCAAGGCGGCAGAACGCCCTCGTTCACCCCATCCAATCCAACCCCCCTCCAGATTCCCAAGCATCCTGTTCCAGCCCCCAAAGGCATCCCCAACCGGAAGGCCCTTTTTCAGCCTCTTATCCCATCAGGACCCGCCATAGACGCTTCCACTATCACTGTAAGGCGGCGCGGGTTGTGTTCGTCATCATGGCGTCCTACGTGCTCAGTATGGGCCCATACAGCGTACTAAGCACGATATCTATTTACTCTAGTGCAGCGGTGCCGCCCTGGTTGGCCTCGATGGCGCTCATTCTCTTCTTTCTTCAGTGCTGCTTACACCCCTACATCTACGGCTACATGCACCGCAGCGTGCGCAAGGAGTTCCTGGCGCTGCTCTGCGGGCCGCTGTGTGGGCAAGGCCGGATCAGTCAGGGCTCTGCCGTGGACAGTTGCTTCACGGTGACGGATGGACGCCTGGCACACACCCATCTCTCAAGCCAGGCTGCCCGAGCGTGTCCTCTCCGAACCTGGGAGGAAGGCACTACATCTTCTTCTCCTACAGAGAGGAGGTCCAAAGACAGCCGTAAGGAAACCACCTCCATCAGTCTGAGCTCAGAGAAGGAGCTCACTGTACACAGCAACATCAACAAACAACTTGAGGAAACACCTACAGGCAAATTCTGAACATATTTCTGTCAGTGTTGGGGTATATACATCTCTTTTGGTTTCTATTTAGGGCACAATTTGGTACTTTTGAATCAAATACTGTGCCTTTAAACACAAGCTCACTGAATACACTGTAACCACACTCTCAGACAAAAAGGTACAAAAACTATCACTGGGGCAGTATCCTTTTAATATGTGCCATTTAGTTAATATGTACGTGGTAATATGTATCTTTAAGATACAAATATGTGACCCTGGCCTGGACCATAAGGGTCCATTTTTTAATATTGAGATTTGAAATCTGAAATCTTTTGATATTGAATAAATAAGCTTTCCATTGATGTATGGTTTGTTAGGATAGGACAATATTTGGCTGAGAGACAACTATTTGAAAATCTGGAATCTGAGGGTGCCAAAAAAAAAACAAAATTAAAAATATTAAAATAAAATTGGATTTAAAGTCCAAATGAAGTTCTTAGCTATGCATATTACTAATCAAAAATTAAGTTTTGATATATTTATGGTAGGAAATTTACTAAATATATTCATAGAACATGATCTTTACTTAACTTAATATCCTAATGATTTTTGGCATAAAAGAAAAATGGATATTTTGACCCTTACAATGTATTTTTGGCTATTGCTATAAATATACCCGTGCTACTTATGAGTGGTTTCATGGTCCAGGGTCACATATGTAGCCTTAGGGGTAAAAATGGTCCAAAATGTCCCTTCTTAAAAGGTATCACCCCAGTGGCAGCTTATGTAGGCTACCTTTTTTTTTTCTTCTGAGAATGCATATTTGTTCTGCTATATGTAACCATATGTGTTCCTAGCTATGCTATGGACATACTTTATGGTTAGTATTTACAAAAATAACATTGACAACAACAGAAAAGCCTAGCAGGCATAATTTCTTGGCTGGATAATAGACTGTTTAAAGTATCTTTTAGTCAAGAGTTACATTTATTCATTTTATTCAACATATGTTTTAAAGAAATGAATACTTGCATTCAGCAAAGATGCATTCAATTGCATTAAAATACATTGAAATCATGATGTTCACAAAAATATTAAACAGCATAATTGTTTTCAATATTGATATGAAGAAGTGTTTCTTAAGCATCAAATCAGCATATGAACAATTTCTGAAGGATCGTGTGACTTTTCCATCACAGAATAAATATAATTTTAAAATATATTAAAATAGAAAAGAGGTATTTAAATTGTAATGTTTCATAACCTTACCTTTGCTGTATTCTTGATCAAATAAATGCAGCCATGATGAGCATAAGAGACTTAAAAAACAATTTTTTAAAAATGTATCAACCTTAAAATTTGAATGGTAATGTTTAATCTGTGAATGGGAAAGTGGTTGAAAATATACCATCAGTTGCAGTATTTGTCTTGTTTATTTAAACAAACTAGAAATAAGATCTGAATAATCATTTAATACACAAGGCTTGACATGTAATATCTTTTTATGTGTGGTTTAAAATATAAAATATTGGAGACATAGTATAAAGTGCTCCATCAAATACAGAATATTGATTTTCTTTTAGTGTTTTAATATAATACTTACAATATTAGGTAGTAAAATGTTGGACAAATATTTTTTGAGACAGCATATAGTAGTGTATAATATGTCTAACAAAATGAATGTTCTTTGTATACATCCATGTCAAATGTATTGCTACTTTACAATTTAAAGACAAAGTATTACTTACATTGTTTTAAAATGAATTTAGAATATGTGGAGAGATTTTGGTCTATTTTTCTAAGCATACATATCAACTTTGTTATACAATTGAATCATTGTCACTGGAATCAAAGTTCTCTTACAGAAACTGTAAATGTAAGAGCAATTTCAAGCAAAAGGAAGCTAAATTGAAGAAAAAAAAACAAACATTCTATTTATTTATTGTTCATGCACCAGTAATACTTAAGCGATGAATCACATCAGCATTAGGGTATGGGTCACTGTATTTATGTTTGTATTTAAAAGATGTGTAATGTGGAGGGGTTTCAGTGTTTTGAAGAGGGTGAGTCACATGAAAACTGTCAAGATCATGTCTGTTTATATTTCACCCCAAAGAAAATTAAGCCTTCTTTTCGGACCATTAATGTTTTTGCATTGTTCCCACCCATCCAAATATTTCTCATTACTTTAATTTAAAAAAAAAAGTAAATATTAATTCAATTTTAAGTATTTATATTTCATGGTAGTATTTGTTGAACTGCCATTTTATTTATTTATTGATGGATTTATTTTTTTAATGTGTGTGTGTGTGTGTGTGTGTGTGTGTGTGTGTGTGTGTGTGGGCGTGGGCGTGTTTTGCTATACTTGTGAGGTCCAGATGTCCCCACAAGGATAGTAAAACTTGACATTTTTGACTTGTGAGAACATTTGGCCGGTCCTCACAAGGGAAATAAATTATTAAAAATTCTGAATGAAGTTTATCTCAAAATGTAAAAATGCAAAAAGGTTTCTGTAAGGGGTAGGTTTAGGGGTAGGGTTGGTGTAGGATAATAGAAAATATTGTTAGGTCAGTATAAAAACAATAGAAGTCTATGAAAGTCATCACAAGTATAGTAAAACCAACGTGTGTGTGTGTGTGTGTGTGTGTGTGTGTGTGTGTGTGTGTGTGTGTGTGTGTGTGTGTGTGTGTGTGTGTGTGTGTGTGTGTGTGTGTGTGTGTGTGTGTGTGTGTGTGTGTGTGTGTGTGTGTGTGTGTGTGTGTGTGTGTGTGTGTGTGTAGGAAATGTGACCTGGACATGCTTTCGTGAGATTCACCCAAGAGCAGCTAATGAGCTCAGGATCTCAGGGTATTTATGATGTACCTCTTGACCGGTGTGGAGAGTCCGCTCTCTTTAAGAGTGCCTCCCTAGATAAATTGTACATCATCTCTGTGTCATACGAGATGTTCAATCCCCTCACACTGCCAAACTGACATGATGACATGATCAAACAAGCAGGCTTCGAAACTGCTGAAGCACTTTATGTTATATAGTTCAACTGCTGCATTAAGGCAGGAATGTTAACCGCTCTTGAGCACTTAGCTTGACCCTGTAGAAAATTGGACTGCTAGTACTTCAATATTAATTTCTGGCTGGGGTGTTTAGAAGTCAGCTGAATCAATCATGAGTCAAACCTGCAATTTCCTCTGCTACAGTAAGAATTGAAGTGAGTGAGGCAATACATATCGCAGATATTATCAACTGTACACCTGTTTCCAGCAATGTCTGCAGCACTTACAAAACTGCAGACAGTCATTTTCAAATAACAAAACAGCAGAGTCAGCTGAAACATGTCATCATGTTTACTGTAACAACCGACTGTTTTATATTGAAAAGAAGAAAAAAAAAGCTTAGAATTAGACATTTTTGTAATGATGTACTTTGTGATTTATTTTTCTTTCATTATAACATGGTGAAGAATGTTTATGTATACCTCATCATAAGACTTGAAGCTCAGTACATTCTGTGGGTTTTAAATTAAAATGATTGGAAAAAGATGTGAAAGCATGTAGTTCTTAACGTAATTACATTTAAATAATTTACAAAGTATAAAAATCACTAAATATTTCCCATTATTTTGATATTATTACTTGTATAAAAGAGTCCTGTAGCAAAAAAAAATGTGCTTCTTAACCATTCAATTTCCTTCACTCCATAAAAACAATTCTTCAGCAAGATAAAACTATAAAAACATAAAACAAAGTAGTTTTGTAATACTAACAACAAAGTAAAAATATTACTGAAATTCACCAACAGGTGACATTATAGAGGTTACTGTGGTGTGGTTTTACATGCCTTGATGTGCGGTCACATTAATGAAATTTAGGTGAAATTTCGTGGGCAAAAACGTTTCTTCTTATATTGTCAATAGCAAGATGCATAAAGCAGAGCTCCCACAGAAGTCACTTTAAAACAAAGCAGCTTTTTGTTGGTCAGTAAGGCAAATCCATAAAAACTTGTCTTGAACCCTTAGCAAAATCTTTCACCCTCGTGTGAAATTCCTGATTGTGTTAATTCCCATCTAAATGACCGGATTTCATTTGTGAAAAATCAAATAAATTTCACAGGCAAAAAAAAATGCCCATAGTTAATAGTGTAGCGATGCATGAAGCACTTCCAAACCAATTTTCTGTTCTCAACATGTCAGCTTTGCGTGACCAACCTGACAAAACAAAATCTGTGTGTGGGGGAAACATTTTAGCCTTCAATTAAAACTCCCAAACATGTGGATTCCAATCAAAATGATAGTATTTTGCTGTGAAATTCCACCAAATAATGATGTTACATTAGTAAAACTTATTATGTAGTGATACTACACCTCTTACTCAGAGGTCACTTCCAAACTAAGCAGCTTTATATTGATCAATGTGACGAATTTGTGCACGCAAAATGAACAAACTTGAATCCCATGAGAAATCTGTGTTTGGAATGTTTTCACGTGTCACTCACTCAAAATTCCAGTGCTACTGATGACTGCTTTTAGCCTACGTTACTTCACTGTAAAGGTAAATGTGACTGCACCCAAAGCTGTGTCCCATCTGATGTTTCAAAAATGTACAAAGGCCAAAACATTGAGAGAAATAACTGTGTTAAATACTCAAATTGTCTTTACAGATGATGAAATATAACACGATGTAAAACATACATTTGGATCATTATAAAAGCATAATAAGACAATATTATACATAAGATATGGGCTTCTGCTCTCAGCTGGAATGAAGTCAGGCAACGCGAGACAAGTAAAGCACTAAAAAAGGATCTTTGGAGTTCACACACAATTACAGTTGAGCCAAACACACTCTTTTAACCTTCATTTAAATGTCTATTCAGACTTCCACATGAAAGCTGATCTGTAAAAAGATGATGCTGTGTTCTCCAAATGTCCCTCCCTTAGTCCACCTTCAGCACGCTGTAGATTTTATTTACAAACCAGAAGCAGGCGAAGAAGCCTATAGTACCTGCACGGAAGGAGAAATGTGTGAGAATTAATATTAGAAATAAAATGAAGAGCACCGGCCAACATAAAAGATGTCACAAAATGTGCCAGACTAACTAATAGTGTACACGTTATGAAACAGTGCTTCTATTAAAACCACATTTACAGTCATTCGGGTGGCATTTTATAAGATAACCATCTATTAATAGTGCCATTTCAATGCAGCAAATTGTCTGACAGAGCCAAACTGAGCTGAGTGTAATGAAGCACAGGATTAAATCTAATCATCGCTGGGGCGGCAGTGACAGCCAATCAACAGTAGGTCTGATTGAAATCTTTAGCTCGGAATCTATTTTCAGATGCGTTTATATACACACGATTCTCAGTCCTCCCCCTCGCCTTCCACACACGCTCTCACTGTATCTTCACTTGGCTCTCAGGATCTAAAAAGTCATGCTAGTTTGGGCTAAAACAAGCCATTTCTGGGAACCGTTGCTTTAAGATGTGGGACTGAGAGCATAATGGCGATCCAGTAAGCCTTGTTTCAAGTGTGCATGGAAGTTGCCATAACCGCCGTAGCCAGGGACCATAAAGCATCTAGTAGAATCCATGGCAACAAATAGATTGTGGCTAATATCTGCTCAGAAAACCGATGACGGTGGTTTCCCATCATTCAAAGCAAAGCCGTGAGAACTGCTGCCATTACACTGGTAATCTGGAGGGTTTTTGTAAAGGTTCAACATGAAATGTCGCTGAGGAGCTTGGGCTATTTTACACAGTCGATAGGTCGCAGTTGTACAGCTGTAAAATCATTGTACTTCATGCTGGGTGAGGAAAACACTTGCTGCAAAGCTAAAAAAAAAAGACATTTACATGCCATTTGTAGAGAAACAAGTGAGCATGTGTAGATGTTATCAACCAACAGCTGTTTACGGCTGGCAGACAGCTGGCCATCTCTCGCCACCTCCTCCTCAGCATATCAATGAGGGGAAGCGACAGAGATTTGATTAAGGCCGGAGGGAGCGCTGCTGTCTTTCAACAACAACAATAAAAGATGAGGAATATTTATAGGTGTCCCAATTACCCTCAGCCTAAACACAGCATGACCTATTGGGCAGGAACAAACCAACTAGAGCTGGTCACCCGCCAAACGAAAGGACCAGAATGGAGACACTGCAGCACCAAATCCACGAGGAGCTCTGAACATTTAATATTGTTGGTGAAGTAAAACAAGCCAAACATTTAGTACGTTACACTAACCACAGAAAGCAGGGGTGGTTGCATCAGCTGTGCAGAAATTACAGCTTAGCCACTATTAAATATGTTTTAACTTCGTTGCAATGTAATTCTATATGTAAACTTTTTTGTATCAGTATTTTTTTATTCATCCTCATTCATTTTAAATGCAGTTTCTGAATGTTATTTACATAAGCATACCCATTAATGTTACTGAACATTAAGCAGCAGCATCATATTTCAAAGGAAGCATACTTTTGAGGCAAAAGATTTCAAGGCTGAAATTGGATCATTGAGGGTAAACATATCATACGACTACACATTACTTTACAGAGAGCTTACTAGCTACATTCTGCCTGAAGAACAAATGGTGCAATTGAATAAAGGACATAGTTAACTTACAAACTAGTAATTTCATGTTCCAATTTAAGTAACAACTTCCGAACGGCTGATGCATGCCCTACCCTGTAGAGCAAACATGGTGAATGGTACACACTTAGTTCTGTAATCTCAACGATTAAACATTGTTCTTGTGCTGCAGTGTCACTATAGCAATTTACTCGAAACCGGTTAAGGTGAACTGGTCATTTGATTGAGGAGGAGTATTCAGTGAAAGATCATTCAGTGTAGGACTCATAAGACTGATTAAGTTTGAGTCAATAGCTTGTGGAACAGACTACATGCTTGTTTTTCATTACAGCCAATGAAGACAAAACAACAGAAAGCACCTGAATAGAAAGACTGAATTCAAATTCAGACAGCAAGCTAAAACTAAAAGTATTATTAATTTTGCCGTTTTCTGTAGTTTCGCTCTGTCTTTATAAAACAGTGCAGGAAGCACTGCATAGCTCTGTTCATCTGTGATAAAAGAATAAAATGTAACTTCAACCTGGTTTTCTGAAGTAGGTCATGACACAAATCTATTCTCTAATTTAGGGTTTCACAAACTGGGGGCAGCAAATTAAATCATAAAAATGTAAATGTAAAATATATATATATACACACACATATATACATATATATATATATATATATATATATATATACACACACACAAACTACTAAAAATGTTTAAATATTTTATTTATTTACTTGCATGTCATGTGACAATTAACCAACCTCAGAGAGCCAATGTTAAATGATTGAAATGTTAATATTAAAATCTCAGGCAGTAATTCAAGTAAATATTTTCATCAAATGAATTTGGTTGACAAAAAAAGTTTGGGAATCCCTACTCCAATCACAAAGTGTATATGTACGAAAATATTTTTTAAAGCTAAATCAAATCAGGCCATCTTTTACATACCTGTAAAAATGAAGAAAATGAGCACCATGATCAAGGTGTAGCCAAAGTAGAGGATGGTGCTTGCAGCCCCTATGATTTGTAGTTTTGAGAAGAAGTAATGCACTGCGTAGACAAACAGATACACTGCCGTGAAACCGCTGG
Source organism: Acrossocheilus fasciatus (assembly GCA_036784905.1). NCBI lineage: Eukaryota > Metazoa > Chordata > Actinopteri > Cypriniformes > Cyprinidae > Acrossocheilus > Acrossocheilus fasciatus. The sequence goes on along the minus strand of CM071951.1, from coordinate 7,666,573 downwards.
TCAGAAATGATCGCCACCACCAGTGATAATCCTGTCAAACACAAATAAGAAGGCTTTAAATAAAAGTTAATAACACAATAAATAACAATAGCACTTTTGACAAATATTTAAAATGATGTAGACTCATATTAAATAAAGACTCATTCAAATCAGTGGCCTAGAAAAAAAACACTCTACTAGACCACACCACTAGATGTCAGTATATTGTCATATTAGTTGTTTTTGAACATAAGAACCAGCAAACACAAAAAATGTCCAATGTCACATTGAAACTAGTTTCGTTTAAAAGTTTTGTTAAATTAAATCTCACCTCTGCACATAAATGGAAGTAGCAGAGCAGAACAGTTGCCTCAGAGCAGGTAATGACCAAGATGATGAAGACCAGGAAAAGGAAGCCAAACATGTAATACATCTGATGAGACCTGCAGAGAAACATTTGCATGCACCGGTTACGACCAAAATATCAGTCCTCAAATCAACTTATTTTAGCATGATATGATTTCAAATCATACCAAATGCTGTTGAGGATGAAGAAGAGTTGGATGAAGATGCAGCCGAAGGGCAGGATGCCGCCCATGATGATGCCCGGCACAGGTTTGGTGAAGAAGGACTGCTGAGGAATTTGGCGTGGGATCTGGTTTGTTCGCACGGGTGGCTCGATGCCCTGTTAAAACAGGAAAACAAAAACACACCCACATTCATGATATCGTGCATGACAGCGTGCCAAAAGAAAAGCTCACACAGATGGGAAACGCAATAACAGCTGATTCAAAGATACTCAGAAATACAAAAATAGGAATGTGAAAGAGTATCAAAATCTGGGAGCTAATTATTAAATGTCATTTCTTAGTATCCACAAGTGTGGAATCAGCACCTGTCAGAATGCCAGGAATTAAAAATGTACTTTGCTGAAAAACGCTTAGGAAACTGGTCTGTTGAAGAAGGCATTACTCACTGGCTTTTTGAAACCGAAGTATGCACCCACAAAAGTGAGAGGAACAGAGATGCCAAACCACAGTGCCAGGATGGCCACCAGTGTACCAAAGGGAACAGCAGCGGAGGAGCCCTCTACCCACAGGATCAGATTCGTCAAGAAGAAATCCCCAAACACAATCCTGCAAAAACATAGCATACTGAAACTGCATACTGGCATACATCATTGTATTCCTGTTGGTGGGAAATGTATTACTGTTTGTAATAAAGACAGTATTCAAAGGGTACTTACCCAGGACACAAAAAGGCGGTGAGAAGAACATTGGTTTTCCAGTTTTCACCACCGAAAGCTAATGAAACCGAGGAAATTGAGGAAGCAATTAACATTAAAACTGCCAACAGGGTTTCTCAAAACTGTAAATAACATATCTGTACATTCACAATTCTACATATTGTGAATTTTCTATATTTTTAACCACTGTATTTTTAATCATTGTGTTAGATTCTGTTTTATTGCCTTTATCCTCAAGTATGTCTGTACTTTTTCTGCACCGGAAACTCCTTTCAGCAAGATTCCTTGTTTGTATAAGCTTCCTTTGCAATAAAACTAGTTCTGATTAATCTTTAACATATTTATGGTGGACCCTGTATTTTTCCCTCATTAAAATGCAGGAAATGAACAGAAGAAAAAAATGAATATCTCTTCAAATGAAAAATTACAATGCTTTCATAATGATCCCAGAAGGGAATAAGGTAAAGTAAGTGCACCATATTGCAATATTTCCTTACTCTTATAGAGTCTGGCAGACACGTATCCAGCAGGTGTGCCAAGCAGAACCCACAACACCACTGCACAGGTCATGAGAGCTCCTCTGTTGGCTGGAGACAGGAAGCCCAGACAGGCCAAGACTAAGGAGAAAAGCAGGATTGTCACTTTTGATCATTTAATGCCATTGGTAACACTTTATGTAGGGACCAGTTCTTACTATTAACTAGTTGCTTATTAGCATGCCTATTATTAAGATATTGGCTGTTTATTAGTACTTATAAAGCACATTATTCTGCACGACCATATTCTACTTCCCTAATCCTACTCAATACCTAAACCTAACAACTTCCTTACTAACTATTAATAAACAGCAAATTAGGAGTTTACTGAGGCAAAAGCCGTAGTTAATGGTGAGAACTGGACCTTAAAATAAAGTGTGACCATGCTAGGATAACAGTAATAAGAAACAACGAATTACCATTTTTAATTGCTCACAATGTATATTACTCATAAAAAAAACTAATTAAAAATAAAGGATTAGTGGAGAAAAGTTCACATTTCTGGAATGCACGCAAATATTAAAGTGCCCCAATTATGGATTTTTGAAAATGACCTTTCATGCCGTATGTAACACAGCTCTAAATGAACGAAAACATCCTGCAAAGTTTTAAATCTGAAAGTGCATTGTGTATAAAGTTATTGTCTCTCAAAAGAAAGAGTCGACTCTGAATCATTTAAGCGAGTCATTTTTAAAACGAATCCCAAGCCGTTTCATGTTGATGTCAACATGAAACATTAGCATATTGCCCGCCCACCTGTTGGTCTTTTCGAGTTGGTCTGAATGAAAATGCAAATTCATTCTTTGCCACTAGGTGCAGCTTTTGGAGAGGTAAAAAAATAGCGGTTTCCCCTGTAACGCTGTACACAAAGCAGCACTGTGTTCGCAAAAGCTGCTTTATCAGGCATTACAGGAGAGATTAAATGAAAATGAGACCAATCACCACAGATTAGCGTCACGCAAAGAAGGGGTTTGGAAAAATGAATCGTTGAGCGAATCATTTGGGAGTCGTTGAGCAAGTAAGGTAAAAATTAATGCACAGACAATGAAAGTGTTTTTTGACCTTGAATGCATATTGTCAACCTGTTGTTGGAGACTCCCAAAACCAAAATATGAACCGTTCATCACCCATAATAGGGACACTTTAAAGTGTTCTCAAAATACTAGAGAATTAATCCTTTGTGTTTAGCTTGTACAATACAAAATCTGCAGTATATTTCATTCATTTTTGTTCCGAACGCACTTACAAAGGGTGATGATGGTCATGATGAAGACCTGAGTGCCCTGTCCGAGGAAGACGGACAAAAGCATGCCCATCTTGGGTGGCCTGAACACGTCACCATGTACCTGCTTCCAGCCAGACTCCTCCTGAGCTTCCTCCTGCAGAAGATATAACAACAAATCTCAATATGACCTCACATGACCGACATCCGGTAAATCATTATGGACAGTCGTCAAACTCATTTATTGAAATTGTGAAGGAAAAGCAGATAGTATGTGTTACACATGCTTTATCAGTGACATTATCTATTCAGTGCAAAACAGCTTCCTTCATTTCTTTACCTTGATTGGTGAGCATGGTATTGTATATTTACACTCGTTTTACCAAGTTCCCGAAGCCAAACAATCATCATATCATAATCACCAGTGATAACATAAGCTAATAAGCTTACATAGGTAACGTTTGCAGCTGGAGGGATCTTAACCCAGTCTGCCTGTGAATGTCACAACAGAGGATTCAGTGACTGGAGGTATTCTTATGGTTATTAAAATAAGACCACACTGAAACTAAGAGGAAAACTATCAGTCTGTCTGTACTTGAGCATTAGGATTTACATAACCCAAGAAGCAAACACAATACATTAACTGGAAATTTGCTCTAACAGTTGGTGTGTATGTGGGAGCGTCAGCTCTGTTGACACAAGATACTTCGGTGACATTACAGAGTCATTCATTTATTCTGTTATCTATAAAAGTTGGAATGAGAACAAAGTAAATTCAAGGTACCTGGTCCATCTGGTTGTACCGGGCAATATCCTTGTGCAATGTTCTAAGCATGATCATGGCCACCATGCCAGACAGGAAGAGCACAATGACTAAAGAGTTCATGATGCTGAAAAAATAAAATGAAGATGGGCCATTAATATGTATGGAGAAAAGAGCTTTCTTATTCTGGACTGTATGATATTTATAACTAGCTTGTGCTCACCTGAACCACTGGATGTTGGTGTGAGGCATGGAAACCAAAATGTAATCCCATCGAGAAGCCCACCTAATATCATCATTTTGCTAGAAAAGAAGAAGAAGAAAAAAACTCTCTTACACATAGTTCTTTCCAAACATCTCATTGTACTGACTCTATAAACAAACGTACCTTAAATGTAACTGAATAAGTGTAGGTCACTTTGAGATTACTCTTGAAATCTGCTGGCATGTCCATGGGAGTTCCTTCACACGTTGGAATTTCATCATTTTGATGCTTTATGCTGTCCAACAGACAACATATGTATTACTCTTATGTAACAAACTATACTACAGATGAAATAACTGTAATGTTCTAATATATGTGCATTACACTAAATATTTACTCGGTTTTCTTACTGAAGTGTGCTTGCAAACAGGTGTCACTATGCCTAACTTTCAATTCTAGTTAAATATGAAATCTGAAACTGATCATATAGGCCCACAGAAGGCGGAGCAAGAGCTAAAATTAGGTCTTAAGTACACCATTTCAAGTCAAAAAAGTTTCAAAATCACACCTCCGAGGTTCCAGTGTTGCTGCCACAAGTCGAGCATGCATCCCATTCGTTTCATCTCCACTGTGGTAAACTATGGTGATGTCCACATGGTTGAAAACATAAAAAGTGTTCTTCTTGTTGAAATCAGCCTACAAGAGTGGATAAAAATCATGTCAGAAGCTAGTCAGAATCAAAAAAGCATATCTCTACCTCTTAACGTTACCAATATAGACATATTTCGAGGGGGAAAAAAGCTGAAATGCTATTCATCAAAGACAAAACATGCATGTTTCAGTGTTCTGTTTTTTGGGAATGTATTTTATATTAATATATTATGCTGTAAAGATTTAACCATTAATGTTTTTAAACATAAAAATGAACATTTTTCACAGATGACATGTTTCCACAGATATTAACATTGCAAATGTAGCAGTTTGTTAGCAAAGCATTTCTAATACAACGGTTGATGCATTGATGGCAAATTTGACATCTTTCTCTCTTCCAGCTAACAATCGATCTCTCTATACTTTCCTCTTTGGTTAACTCATAGAAATTATATCATCAATGTTTTCTTTTGCTAGTGGAGCAAAAAGGAGCTAAGCTTTTGCCCGTTATTATTCTGTGAAACATGAAAAGGACCCATTAAATTTGAACAATGAGTCAGTAATAAACCAAAATAGGATTCAATAACCAAAACAGTTAGTTCATGTTGAATCCATTCCACAAATACTGTACATCTCATAACTTTTGATGTACTATATGTTTAAGACACGAACTTAACCATGCTTGAGAAATAGGTATTTTAAAAACATCAAATGTTTGTATCACCATCCCTAAAACAGGGATTACAGCCTATCCCAACAATAAAATTAAATCAATAATGTCATAATCTTAACATAATTCACAGAATTGATATTCAATTCATTGCATTTATCCCAACTTTTTATTCAATCACATTTACTCCATCACAGACTGCGAGCTCACAACTAAAGTAGTGAAAAAAGCTGTCTGTCTCACATTTATCACACAGGCATCCTTTGGCTTTCCTTCTTGGTTCACTAGACATCCAATGGGAAATCCTGGGTTGCAGACTTTCTGATTGTCCTCCACAATGTAACACCACGTCACAGGCATGTTGTCAACAATCCTTCAAAAAAAAAAAGTTTAAGGTTAAACCAAATCCACTTATTGTAAAGAATTCCATGGCAAACTCTCCGATGCCAAACTGATAGTGTGTCTTTCCAACTGTTAAAGCAAGATAACACAACTTTTATTTTGTTATTGCTACCACACCTACCATAGACATCACATCTAGACTTACCAGTGGTGCTGGTAATTCAGCTCCATTCCTTTCTTTAGAAAGTCCAACTTTAACTGGTCTTCTCTTGAACCTGTATCATACGTTTTGGTGCAGACCTTCACACAAGCCTTGTCAGCCTTAAATAAAAACTAAAGAATATTTCGAAAATCAGTATTATGAAGGATCCATTCATTATGTGAGAAGCACTGGAGTTAATTATAACACATCAATGCAGAATAGTAAAAACTAGGAATGCACTGCCTAAATACCATCAACTTCCTTAAACGAAAATATATTATTATATATATGACATTATAAAAAACATATCGCACAAAACACAAAAGAAAGAAGTGTCTGTGTCTGTCGGTTGCAACTACGACTAGTAAAACTTGACAAACGAGATGCCATCTCTCAATGAACAAGGTGTGTAATCTTCTAAATGTCACTGCCACGATGATATTAAATTACAATGATTAAAAAAAAGTCAAAGAAAAACATCAATTTCTTACCTTGTAAGGTGATGTCTCTATTCTTTCTCCAAATAACACCTGCCCAAGGTTCTCCGAGGGCCTTTTTTCATTCGTATCTTTGCAAAAATCAAACCTACAGTAAAAAGTATTCCCTCGCTGATCAGTGCTTGTACAGAAATGCATGCAGATACAATACATCTTATATTGTAAAGGTCAAGAATACATACGCATCATATTCATAAGGCAGGACTGATTCCACTGAGTCCAGTCTATTCACAAACAGCTGTATCTCAGTCTGTGGGATTGACAGCAGGGGAGTGGGGTTAAGGGGACAGCTGGCTATTAGTCATATCTCAGAGATGAACACATAAGTCTGTTTTTATTTTGAACATGAATTTGCAATGCAGAGAATCCAGAATGTGGTTATTAACTCAATGTCTAAACATTTATTTTAATTGTAATGTCTCAACTGTCTGTACACGGCAGTGTAATAATGAGTACAGGACAGGGAAAGCTCACCTGACATTCCTCCGCATCTCCTTCCGACTTTTGCTCGCAAAAACTGACTGGTGCTAAACCCGGAAGGTAGAATCCAAAGCTTGAGCTGACTACTGTTAAACTCAGCAAAAATATAAAACGCGGATTTAAAGGCTTCATTTTTCAAAGCAGCGTCCTGCGAGGATTCCGGTTTACTCTGCTGGAGCAAACCATAAAACTAACCTGTGACAGTTCACACAAGAAATCACCAAGACAACGAGCTCGCAGCTGCTACTGACTCAAGAAAGATTTGTATCAGACAGAGTCACTTCCTTACTGTGCACATAACTCCGCCCACCGCTGGCCCCTCCTCCAATTCATCTACATCATTGATACACAAAACACATCTGGACAGCGTTTAGTTATTAATTTAATTTGTATTTATTTTATACCTTATATTTATCCTTTTTGTGTATGCATACATTTTCCAAATTATTGCTACATGTGAAACTTTCTATTGATGCTATTTAATGTTCTCCTGAATGTGTTTGTATCATTTTTACTTCACTTTAATAAAAAATAAAGCGTTTAATTTTGTAATTAATATATTTAAATTAATTAAATCATATTTATTTCTTTTATTTAATTAAAAAATAAATTTATAAATTTAAATATTTATTATTATATTTAGACTATGTATATATTTTATTTTTGCTTTTGTCTATATTACCCCTTTTTTGTTACATGTAAAGTTTATCATAATGCTCAACAATGTTTTCCTGAAGGAAATGGCAGTACTACCACCAGTCCCACAGGTGAAGAGAAACTTTCTTTTTAATAATAATAATAATAATAATAATAATGCTAGACTTTACTTAATGTGGAAACATTCGGCTCAGTACGCCTATTCTAACTTAAAGTAATATGATGATATGTCAATTTATTTAATGGCCAAGGGATAGTAAAAATGCAATTATAGAAGAAATACAATTATTATATTATTAGGGAAGTCCCAAATATATATAATATATATTTGAAATGTTCTGAGGCGATTAATAATAGTGTTCGTCTGGTCATGATCTCATGCCTGAGGCGACCCGCTTTTTCATGTAAACATTTATTTAGCTACAGATATGACTGGAATCTTAATCCAGTACACAGTTTAAATACATATCTATTAATTTCTTTTGTGTACAGTACTATTCATTATTAACGAGTGCAGCTGTGATTTGGCTGGCTTTCCTAAAATGAGTACAGTTTGCAAACATGGCAATAGGGGGCGCGAGAGACTTTCAAACCGTTAAGTTCCTCATTCTGACCGTAGAGTAAATGACTGTGCTGCTGGGCGGGTCGAAACACATTACACACATATAAACCAGCAGGCGCTTTTGTTTCTATCTGTTGATCCTGAGGTGAGTAAATGGGTAATTGAAATAGATTCGTCTAAACATAATCATGGCTTTTGGTTAGTAGATGCACGTTTCATCTGGCAACACCTTAGCTCCGTAGCCATGTATGTTTAGCAGCTGTGATGATAACTGAAAATGGCCTCGTGAAGATGTTTTTCTAAATGCACATTTCAATCGCCATTTTGAATTTGAATGTGGCGTTATTCGCTTATGTACTTTAATTAAGTAGTTTTTTATGGTTAAATGTGTTTATCGTGCCTTTTATGAGGTTCTTAATCAAACATATGTTGTAAGTTAGCCGTACGGCCTGAAGAGGTCTCAAGCTGCTGCATCTGCCAGTAGTTTTATGATTTTAAGCGTCCGCCATTTTGTGAACCATGGTTTAAAATGCACATGTAAATGACTGGTAAAACTGGTAAAACGAAACGCTTAGTGTCTTTTGTAACTATATTAGTGAAGGTTCGTAAGTTAGTCTTCGCACGTGTTCAACAACTGCAGCTAACCAGGCAGGGCCTATCAGCTAATGGTTGCAGAGTTAACCATCTACTCCAGAGAATGATGAAATTAAACGTGTTTCTGTAACCAAATATCTTTTCTAACTTCCTTAACCGTGCAACAACTTGTACTGGCATTTTGCATTGCGCCTGAGCATGTAATGTTGTTAAAATCGTCTCGTGCTCTGGTTTCCAAACATGGTTAGGTTGGTCTGTTGTTGGTTTTAGGCACTTTTTTTGTTGTTTTTTTTTTTACTTAAGTCCAGGTATGCTGGTTTAAACTTTATTTAATTTAAAATACACTGGATTATTCTCATGCATAAATGTCTCTCCCCTGCAGTGGTAATAGTGGAAAGCATGGCTGAGGCAGACCGACCAGGGAAGCTCTTCATCGGTGGCCTGAACACTGAAACTAGTGAGAAGGTCCTTGAAGCATATTTCAGCAAATTTGGCAGGATATCAGAAGGTAATTGTAGTTTTTCTGTTAAGTTACTTTCATATACACCTGTCTTTCTGTTGTGCAAGATTGTTTAATACATTATTGTAACTTGTTTTAGACAAGAGTTAAAATGTTAGTGAAGTATCTGCTGTAACCGTATGTTTTCCTCTAATTTGTCTTTTGTAGTTCTGTTGATGAAGGATCGTGAAACAAATAAGTCTAGAGGCTTTGCATTTGTAACTTATGAAAATCCCGGTGACGCAAAAGATGCAGCGAGAGAAATGAATGGAAAGGTGAGTAAGTTAGTAATGGTGTGAATTTCAGATTTGTGAGCTGTGATGACTTATGGCAGTGATCTGTTTGAACTGATATAGCCTACGATTGTCCTCTAAGAAGTTCTGAGCTTACATAATAAATGCGCACATTTGCTTGTGTCTGTTTGTCTGTCTAATTTGAGAGTAATTTCCTAAATTCCTGTTTGTGTTAAAGCCCCTTGATGGAAAGCCTATTAAAGTGGAACAGGCCACAAAACCTCAGTTTGAGTCTTCAGGACGCCGTGGTCCACCACCATCACGGAGTCGTGGCCCTGCTAGAGGACCACGAGGGTCCAGGGGAGCACCAAGTGGAATGCGGGGACCACCAAGCAGAGGTACCATTCAGAACTTTATCCCCCCCGCCCCTCTTTTTTATTATTTGTGCCATGATGACACACTTTTGATGATCTGTTTGAACTGATTGTCCTCTAAGAAGTTCTGAGCCTATGCTTAAAATGTTTGCATGCTACCAAAATAAATATTACCAAGATAACGTAGGTATTGTAGAACCCTTTTTTAAAGGCATGTCATCCAGAGGGCCACCACCACTGAAAAGAGGCCCCCCAGTGCGGAATGGAGGACCCCCACCCAAGAGATCTGCACCCTCTGGGCCAATGGGCAGACGTGAGTTTGGCAAACATGCAGATTTATACTGTTAATCATCTGAACCATATAATCATCATTTTCTTAATGTGTTTAACAGCGCCAATGTCCAGAGACAGGGACCCATACGGCCCTCCTCGCAGAGATTCTCTGATGTCACGTCGGGATGATGGTCCTCCGCCTCGTGATGACCACTACAGTAAAGACAGGTGGGATGATTAGTAAAATGTGTGCATAACACAGAAATGAAGATGGGAAATCTAAATATCAGGTTAAAAAAACATGTAAGTGTTGCCTTGGTAATTAACTGAAATGTTTATATAAATTTAAAGAGTTATTAGTTCACCCAAAAATGAAAATGACTCCATGATTTACAGACCCTAAAGCCATCCTAGGTGTATATGTCTGTCGTCTTTCAGATGAATAAAATTGGTGTTATATTTAATATTCTGGCTCTTCCAAACTCTATAATGGCAGTGAATGTGCGTTGAGATTTTGAAGTCCAATAAGGTTAATCCATCCATCATAAAAAGGGCTCTATAAAGGCCTTCTGAAGTGAAGCAATGCATTTGTGTAAGAAAAAATCCATATTTAAAACTTCATAAACCGTTATCTCTAGCTTCCACTAACTGTTGTACGCACATTGATGAGAGAGTGGCATTCCAGCAGTTGACGTAGGTGTAGCGTAAGCTCTGGTGAGAAAATGCTAGTCTCATGAGAACCAAGTTTTGTTTACAAAAAAGGAAAACCAGTTTCCTCTTGGCTTAAATCGAGATCCACTAACATTTATTAACCCCCTGAAGCTGTGTGGAACACTTTTTGATGGAAGGACACATGAGGATGATTAAATCGTGATTTTTCATTTTTGGGTGAACTATCCCTTTAAAGCTGAAATATCAAACTAATTTACTAAAACTTATAAATGCTAACTTTAAAAGTAATGAACACTATGCAGGTGATTTTTAACACTTGACTAATAATCATGTAGTATTCAGTGACACTTACAAGCTGTTGTTTTACAGCTACTCCAGCCGTGACTACATGAGTTCACGGGATGGTCGAGACTATGCCCCACCACCACGTGATTACCCATACCGGGAGTATTCGGGCCATTCCAGTTCTAGAGATGATTATGGGTCAGGATCCAGAGGTTACAGGTGTGTGTGAACATCCTACAACAGGTGTGTGTGTGTGTGTGTGTGTGATGGCAGTCTCTAAGAATCCAGCATAACATCTCTTTGTTTCTTAGTGATCGTGATGGCTACGGTGGAGGAAGAGAGCCCAGGGGTTACATGGATAGGCCCAGTTCAGGCTCCTATAGAGACCCTTACGACAGTTACGGTAAGATTAAACCTTTAGTGTGGTGAAAAGGGTTAAGGGGCTCCACTCAAACTGCCTGTTTTGCGCCTGCGAAGGGCTGCCTCGCGTCATTGGCAAAAAGTGGAAACCTCAAATGCGGCGTCTTTTCATCCTGAGTGTCCCCCCACCCCCCAAAAAAATGCACCAACAAGGAATCTCTTGCAAGCTGTTTTTTGCCCCCCAAAATGTTCCGGTAGCTCTGTCCAAACAACCAACACTGATCCAGTATCCAAACTACAATCTAAATGGAATTCAATCCAAACCAAGGAAAAGTGCACTTGCTCAACAGTGGCGTGCCAAAGGGCTCTGAGTGCGCAATTGTCAACACTGCAGTTGGGTATTCCAGGTATCTTAGGTTTAACTAGTCCCACCCGTAACTCAAAATCCAAATTTGTTCTATCCTCATTTGGAAAGTTTCTAACATTTGAGCTAGTCGTGACACAATTTTAGGGAAATGGGCACTTGACAACGCAGTATCTTGCAAAGAATGTTGAAGTTAATTTTGCCAATTACATGACCCATTGACCCTGCAGGTAACTCACGCAGCGCCCCACCCTCAAGGGGTCCCCCTCCGTCCTACAGTGGGAGTGGCGGAAGCAGTCGTTATGACGACTATGGCAGCAGTTCCCGGGATGGATATGGCAGTCGAGACAGTTATCCCAGCAGTCGGAGTGACCCGTACTCCACTAGTCGTGGTGACCGTCCGGGTAGGCAGGAGCGAGGGCCTCCCCCTCCCCTTGAGAGAGGCTATCCTCGTGAATACAGCTCGAGCCGTGGGGCACCTCGGGGTGGTGGCCGAGGCGGCGGTCGGGCAGATAGAGGAATGGCCCGGAACAGATACTGAGATGGACTCTGGGGAGGAAAAAAATAAAAAGGAGAAATGGCTTCTCGTTGAAAACGTTCAAAAGACTTTAAGATTCCAAAAAAAAAAAGCGCCCTTTTAAACTCTGGACTTCGAGCTTCAGTTTCAAGCTGTACTCAAACTTGTGAAGGTTTTTATTTTTATTATTTTTTTTATTATTTTTGTCCTTTTTAAATTCAGTTTCTTTTCTCTTGCCCACTTCCCATTTAATGGTACCGTTGCAAATCTAAGTGTGTTCTTTTTGTATACTAGTGACTTGTTAAACCTGCAATGCCCTAACATATGGCTTTCATTTACCAATAAAGTGTTTTTAATCAAAGATCTTGAGCAACAACACTCTATTCAAGAGAATTAGAAATGATGATGCATAAATATTCATTTACCTTCAGTTTTCCATTGTGAGCAACCCCAAATTCCACTTAATATAGAAGCAATGCAGAATATTCATGTAGGCATGATTGTTCACATTGTTGGGGACTGGGCAAATGTCACCTTTTTTCCAAACTCTCTATGGGTGTAGTTTTCCTCAGTGCAAATGGATCCTTCATCACAAAGCCTAAACATTGACGCCTTGCATCGACCAATCCAAAGACAACCAAAATGCAAGAAACAAATCAGCACCACAGATAAAACCTGCCAACAGCTGGTAAGCAAAGCAAACCCTTTTGTTCTGGTATAAGTCAAGTCTCGGTGGTGTTATTTTTGCACTGTAATTTAGTCAAACATCGACTTGGTTGCCCTGGCTTTTTCAAATGCAGTCTGAAACGATATAATTTCCAACATTATTAACAAAACCTCACTTCTGCCTTCAAAGGAGTCTATGATCCCTCTCCCCAACCACTGGATCACTTCAGTTTAGGAGGGCTTAATCTCAGAAATATCAGCCAGTTCTACTGTTGCACTAAAGGAGAAAATGTCTGGATTTTTTTCCCCTGCCCCTTTCAAATGAGAAATGGCCCCTTTTTCTTTTTTTAAAAAAGGATGTTAAGATGAGTCTCCTCAATGGATCTATATCTACAGCCAAATGTAAACCACGTAGCTGCAAAACCTCTTGAAACCTCCCAGTGGAACCCTTTTGAAAATGTAGTAAATTCACTTAGTATTAACAAAGCTAGAACGCTCTCAAGCATGCCGTTTCTAACAAAGGAGACCACGTGGAGAAAGACAGCACCCTATCAACAAACCTGGAAAACAATCAGTTTGGGTCATTTGAGTTCTTTTGTAAAATTACACTTAAATAATTTGTCCCTTATGCTGAGCTACAACAGTTTGCTGATGGAAACTCTCATTGCAGGCTGAATGGGGGGAAAAGGAGTTTGATGTTAATACCTCGCTGCTGATCAGCACCTGTTGCCATTTGGTGATGGTCGATGGTCTCAAGTAAGATGCAGGTATGCATAAGCCCTTAAACCTTTTCAAACTCGTGTTTTCATACAATTAATTACTTTTGTCTTCATCTAGATCCAAGCCATTCAGGTTCCTTGGAGGCTGCTGTTCATTGAGGCACGTGATGTTTAGATGGAGTCCTGGAGTGCTACAGTTGAATTGAATCTTTATTTATTTATTTATTATGACTTTTTAATAAACTCATTTGAATTGAAATGAACTAAGTTGTCTGTATCTTATTTGATTACCACTCTAATAGTGCTGTATTTGTATGGTCAAGTCTGTTCACTTTATGACAGGCTAATTTGATCTAAAAACGCAGTTGAGCCATTTGGAAAATTTTTGCGGCATTTTAAAGCAATCACAGTTCCTTTAGTGTCACTGAAATGTCAAAGAGCCTTTATGTTGGTTATATGGCATACGTCCACTGGAGAACTAAGTTGCCGGACTGAATGGTCGTTGTAACATCAGTGAAAAAGCAGAAGCGCGACGGATGTGGGTAGCATCTCAACACAAATAGTAAGCGCTGGCGCACCAAGGGTGCAGCTTAATCTGAAAGGCCCATTGAGCCTAAAACTATGAACCCCGAGGAGCAGACTGTTACGTGGCTAATAACATTAGGCGTGCTTAATTCACCCAAAAAGAATATCGCTGATCCGGAGGAATTTCTGAAAACATCTCTCAGAGATGGGGTCGTCCTGTGTAAGCTTATGGAGCGAGTGCTACCTGGAGCCATCTTAAAGGTAATCGATAATATGCACATGCATGTTTCCTTGATTAAATGGTCGTAATCTAGTGAAATGAATATTTTCAGAAATGCAAAAGTATCAGATAACAGTTACAGCCATGCGGAATTGACTGTGCACGATGCGTAATGCCGGATTACTCGCTGTTACAAGTAACCCTTTGAGTTGCATAGCATTCTGTAAAAGATACATTACATTTTGAAACCATTTTCAGCAAAGAAAGCGTATTTATCTGTTTGTTTATTCAGGACACAATTTAATCGAGATAGAGAATCGGACTTCCTGTTACATGAGAAATTGTTCCGCATTCTCACATTTTCAAAAAAAAAAAGCGAAAAAGATGTCGATCTTCATTTTAGTATAAACACCAAGGGCGTTTGTAAAGCAATGTCCTTCTCTGGTTTGTAAAAGCCGTTTAACTATGTCAGATCTCAGATTATTGTGTCTATCTGCATGCCTCTGCTGCTAACCAATCCAGCTCAACCTTTGGCACATAAGTTCATTATTAATAACTAAGATTTGCATTTTGATTTTCTTCGGAATAAAATTCTGTTTAAATTATTTTAATTTAAACGCTCTAAATCCGTGCTTCGATCAAGGGGCGAAAATATAGAGCTCGTTGAATAGTTTAACGAATGTGCTGATCAGTTCAACAACTTGTAAAAGTTTCTCTGTTTTATAAAAGGCTCATAAGTTTTCTTGGTTCTTGTCTTCCTCTCTTAATTTTTTTTAGTTTATTTATATGTTTCACACCGCTTTAGTGATTTTAACACGTCGCTTTATGGTTGAACGTATTTACATTATATTAGTGAACGAATCTTTCTTTTGAGTCGGATCTTTTTAACGATTTTGATTAGTCGGTTCGCGAAACGGGGGTAAACGATTCGTGGGGGTGGGGGGGATTTTTTCAGCCAATAGGTGTAAATTAATTAATTAATGCAAAGTATTTTTAAGTTCTAAATGACTTTTATTACGAGCTGAATTTTTCAGACACATGGAATACAGTGCACAACGTTTTTGAGGGGGGTCTTAAAAACGTAATAATCAACAATATGCGTCTATGGCTTTATTTGAACGTTTTATTTATGCCATATTATGATAAACCACGCCTGGATGTCCCGTCACGGACGTCAATGCGCAAAAGAATTGCTTTTTGAGCCGGTTCTTTGAACGGAACTGTTCGAAAGATCGAAGGAACCGATTCGCGGAAATGAATCGGACTTGCCATCACTAGTAAACGGTCCAAGTAGAATCTTGCTGAGCAAACATCGTCACTTCCTCCAAAATATCTTTTCCTGGTGAGAGAGGGCCCGAAGAGATTTAGCAAAGATAGTACTGGCTGTGTGTCTGTGTAACAAGACGAAGCTGACGCAAAGAAACAGTTACTTAGTAAACTCAACGCCAAAGACATTTAGCATGCGATACTGGACAGCAGTGGCAGGGTACAATGTGGCTCATAGACTAGGTTGACATTTACATGAAAAAACGAGATCTTGTTGATCTCAGTGATCTCTGTGCGTTGCAGTGAGCTCGAAGCAAAGTTGAGATTGTTTACATCGCCATTCTTCCATTGGTTTTCAGTATTCAACTGAACCCAGATGCGAAGCGGACTGCATTGCAAACATTCGAGAGTTTCTGAAAGGATGCCAGTCTCTAAAGGTTGAGGTAAGATCATTTATCTATACATTTCTGTGCACGAGTGAGCTGGGATCTCACAAATGCAACGTTTTGCTAATGAAGGGTCATGCCTTTGAGAAAAACAGCTGACTGTGTGTTAATATTTGGCCTGTAGGCTGAAGATATATCACTCTTTTTAGGTAAAAGTGCATCACAAATAACCTAAATGTGTTCTATAGTGTATATGCATTAAAAAAAAACATTTCAGATTAAAGCTGTATTTATAAACATTGATTTTATGAAGGAATGATTTGCATGACCTAGTCTTAATAATTTATATTAAATAATGTATTTAATCATTTATATTAAGTATTCATGCAGAGTACTTCCTTCAGCCCATCTATTTTAGTCCAGCTCTCCCTGAGGACAGGCAAATAAATGGCAGGGTTTTGTTTTGGTTTTGCACATGTGATCTTAACATATGCCAGTAAACAAGATTGCACATAATACTAGCTCTTCTGCTTGTGCATTTCATTTATTATGGTTATTATGGTCCTGACCTGCAGCAGCATTACAGACCTCTCAAGAAGATGGTCGGGAATTATAACTATCACAGTAAACATTTTCAGTCTGTAAGCTCTACACACAGACAAACCATGATGCCACACCCTCTGCAATGACAGTATTCTTGGACTAAAACTATGATCAAAATCTGTTTACGGAGTGATAAACTGTTCATATATGGTGAACGTGACTCACTTTTTTATATGTAATGTTTGGCTTTGACTTAATAATAGTAAACTTGCTAATAGAATTGTGGTTTTGTTTGACCTTCATTTAAATAGTTTCACTTTTATAGTCGAAACTAGTTTTTTTTAATAGTCTAAAGATAAGTGCTGATGCAGTTAAATAAGAGCAAATAAGATGCACAGAAATGTCAGTTTAAACAAACATATTTTACACAGCGTTTGCTCAAAATTTAAAAAAACAGAAAATGTGGGCTATGCATGGACAGTGCTCTTTGATTTGAGACTGACACCAGGCAGAGTGACCATTGTTACCTGGCATTGAGGCACAAGTAGCGGCCAATGCTAATAAATTAACAATATCTATGAATATCTGCTAAAGAAGATTGAATCAACTCACGTTGCTAATATTAAAGTGTGATGCTGTGATCTTTTTAGAGATGTTCTGATACCCTTTTTCCCTTCCCGATACCGATTCCGATACCGAGTACTGATCCGATACCTGGGTCGGATCAGGTATAGACAGATACCTGAGTCGTGCGCTTCACACTAGAGTTTACGGTATGTCAAATACAGGTGCGCTCCACATTCATTCAGATGAACTGAAAAATAGATCGCTTGATGGAGGGGGGAAACTCTGAAGCGCTCAGTCAGAGTGTTCGGCGAGTGAAAATATATGTGTGCTAAACTTATACATAGCCTCCAACTCGCACACTGGCGAGTAAAATATGAGCATTTATTAGCCGGTGGCTAATATTAGACATCATTTAGTCGCACAGGGTGAAGATTTAGTCGCATATACAAGTGATTTACTGGCAATGTGCTACCACGTTTGTACTACTTCTTCGTGGAATTTCCGATACTGGTATCGGAATCGGAACAACCCTAGATCTTTTGCTAGTCTAAGTCTCACTCAGCAGCACGAATAATTGCCGTTCTCCCCTATAATTTGTGGTGATGGTGTAAAGCAGCAGAATGAACAAGAGCTTGACAAAGAGGGCTGATGGTGAGAGTAGCTGGGAATAGGTGGCGATATACTGTGATGCTGAATTTATGCCACGGCATAAACTCATGTTTACCTAATTTGTAAATGTAATTTTGGAACTTGATTAGATAGAAAGAATGCACGTTTTAATTGAGTTGTCCTGACTTCGAGAACTGCACACAAACACAAAATCTCCATGTGCCAATGTAGTCCGACAGATTGCATTTGAACAACTTTTAGTTCATTTTTACTGAAAAAAATTGCTTTTTATTCTACATTACTTGTCTGCTGTGCATTTTATCTACTGATTTTATTAGGTCTACCATTACTTTGGAAATTATCAAAGGTAAAAATATTCTATAAAAAACATGTATATATTTCATAATTGTTATATTAACTAAAATTTTAACAATATAATCAAAGAAATGTATTTTTAAGAAAGCTCGTCTCATTCTCTTTGAAAAGCCCAATGGGCATATGGTTGATGCAAGTCGTGTGACTAGACAGAGAAGCAAGTCGCATAACTTTCACTTCTGCTTTTAAATTGGCTGAAAACGAGAAGTATCGTAACACAAGCTAAAGCTTGATATGAGCCTTGTTACATTATTGATGAGAGAGAAATGCAAACAATAAATAACAAATGTCCCAAAGCAAGTGGTAAATGTAATCTTAAAACTGCACTGACTGATCATCTTGTTGCATCCTGCATAGTGAAACAGTGCTCAGCAAATTAAAGAAAACAGATGCTTCTTGCATTGCTGTGTAAACGCTATTATGTTTTATTTAAAACATGAAACCGTATCCTAAGCAAGAAAGGGGATAGCTGTCTGTACCCAGCGTCTGACAGGGCCTGCAGACCAAACGCCAAACCAGCATCTCAAAATGTGGGTCACACTGAAGTTTATTTTCCTAACCAGTGAATGTTTCTGTATAGGGCTGTCATAATAAATTGATATGAATCATTGCATCGATCAAATGAGATGTTATATATTCAATGGAGCATGCAGAAATCTATAAATATTTTAGGATTAATTTTCTATATTGTTTAAAAAGCGAAAGTGTGTTTTTGTTGTGGATGTCCCAGTTTTCAGGGAGTTCAATTAAATGTTAATGTCATATTTGTTTGCATTTTTAATAAAAATGTAACCAGTTGTGTAAAATATGCACTTTATATCATGATATCAATATATTTAAACATTATTGCAAATATTATGTTCCAAATATCATATTCCTGGCTAAGAGAATCTATGTCAGATCATATTGTGAGGAAATTCCAATTTATACCTTTTTTATGTATAGGTAAAACCTGATCTTCTTCTGCAGCATCTGCTTCTGGCACTGTCTGTGGACAGTTTTTCGTGTGTTTGACTTGTGTCTGTCTCTTAGGGCTTTGATCCAGAAAGCTTATATACTGGGGAGAACTTCAACAAGGTTCTGTCGACACTCTCAGCAGTAAACATCGCCACTCAAGGTAATTCATAATGTTCATAATGTGTTCTTCACTTGTATTCCATGTCTCTTCTTTCCTTGAGTACTGTAGGCATCAGCTTTGTAGTTTCAATAGAGATAGTTTCAAAGTAGCTTCACAGCATTAAACGGAATCATTAATGCAAACTGTGCCGTAAAGAAGTCGATAGTGATTATTCAGCTCTGGACAGTTCAGTGTTTGTTCAGTTCAATTCAATAATAGTGTGAAGTTCATTCATTATAAAACCAGTTCAGTTCAGCAATAAGCAGCTCTGCTGAAGACAGTAGTGTTGTTGTTCTGCTCGAGTCAGTTCAATGTTGATTCAGTTCAGTTCAATAACAGTGTCGATGTTGCAAAATTCATCAATTATTTATAAACTGGATTTAGCTGTAAAGCAGAAGAAAATAAAACAGAAGACAAAACCTAAGGAGGAACCAAACTCTGGGGACCGGTTTTCCTCTGTCCCATGTAGCCTAAATTTGTTAACACCAAGTGGCAGTCATGTTAACACAGACAGTCTTAACACATGCTGTAGTGTGCAGGACATTTTTAGAAAATTAGCTCCTGATGGTCACTTATGAGTTACAAAGAATGTCTCTGTTTACAAGCAGGATCGTAGGCACTCAATAATCACTCAGTGTTATGGTTTTGGTGGAAATGAGCCATATCTTTCCTGTTGCTTGCTCCCTTAGGACCTGTTGTAACAACTGTCCTCCTTCATCCTGCTAGCATCAACGAGTTTTGTTTTTCTAAGTAGGTATAATGATTAGATTCCAAAGTGGTTCAGTAAATGTATTTTAATTCCATTATCAGTTGAAGTTCCTTTTTAGAAGCCTGCGAATATGGATGGGATGAGTATCACATGCCCATGCAAGTTTATCTCAGTGAAATGCACAGTAGGCCTTTTAATGTGCGGTAAGCATGAGATACAAATCGCATTTTTCTCAGGATGAGGATGACTGACCTCTTGTATTTGCTCTGTGAACGTCAAGAGGTGATTTGTCTGGGGTCGTACCCGCATCTGTGTCTTTCAGCTGCAGCTGCTCTCTACTACTGGAGGCAACAGACAGTTGCTTTTTGTCAGGCCTGTTTGGGCGGCTGACTGCATCTGCATAAGCATGCGGAATCCATGAGGCATTTAGTTATTCTCAGGTTTTGCTTCCTTGTCATGTTTCCCACAGCTCCTTGCGGCTGTTGCTTTTAGAGGAGAGCGTGTTATTGAAGAAGTCTTCCTCAAATCCCACAAGATTGCTTTACAACAGTTTTACACATCAACAATATTTATATTTATACACATATACACCATTCTAAGATTTTTTTGAAAGAAGGCTCACCCAGGCTGCTTTTATTGGATCAACATAGTCTTGTTTTATATATAAATATATATTATTGCAATTTAAAATAAAATTTTCTGTGTGTTCTATTTCAGTGTCAGATGATCCTTCAGAAATCATTCTAATATACTGATTCGGTTCTTATTATAATTGTAATAAGAATTCTTATTATAAATGTTGAAAACAGCTCAATATTTTTGTGGAAACCATGATACATTGAGTTAAAAATAGCATTAATTTGAAATGGAAATCTTTTGTAACCTTTTACACGTCTTTACTGGCACTTGTGATTAATACATCCTTACTTAATAAATGTATCGAAATATTATGAATGATAGTTTGCATGCATTTAAAAGTCATGCAGTGTTTTGTTTTGTAATCTATTATTAATATATTTCTTATCTTTAAGAAGGTGTTTCTTATTATTCATGTATTCTTCAAAAAGTAAAAGTCATTAATGTTTGGATCAATGGTGAATACATTTCAATAATTTCCATTTTTGAGTAAGCAACTCTTTAATAAGGACTGCTTGTCATTCCGAACAACACTCCTCTCTTATTTATTAATAAATTATGGAATCTTGTTTACTCTTGATCCAACTTTAAATGTTTGCAAATAGCTTTGCAAACTCTATATTAAAGTAAGATTAAAATAATGTGTTAGTTCTTAAGAATGACTCACTAATGAGTGCAGATTAAGCGGGGGCAGATAGATTTGACTGGATTTGTGTTAAAACGATCTCTATGATGAAACGGTGAGGTTTTCACTCTGAAGTGTGCTTAAGGCATAGAGAAGACGTTCCCTCGCCTGGCCTTATCTGGGTTCTCTGTTGTGTTGGCTGAGGAACGCTTGAAGCAGGTTCACACACACTGTTTGTACGCCGTGGGTGTTCGGAAAGAGCCTGCCGTGAAATCCAGCAGACATGCTGAGCTTTTATTGTGTAGATGGAGCGAAGTGTGAGTCAGTGAAGAGCCCCAGAGGCCCCTGCAGCGCTGGAGATCTGTCAGGACCCAGAGTGCAGCAAACGGGGCTCCTGACTGTTTTCTTCTATCACTGAATACTGCATGCCTCCTCATTCCTTATCTCTCTCTATTTATGAACCACAGATTGCTCTTAGCAAATTAATATGAGCTAATCATGCTCTGCTAAGATTTGACATGAGTATGCAATGTGGTTTTTGTGAATTTTTGTGATTAAATACTATGTTTTAGGGTTTCAGGCCTTGCTTTGGTTAGACTGGAGCGCACGTTATGTCTGTAGACTGACTTGTCTTTGATACTTGTCGTCATACATTGGAGAGAGTATGTGTCTGGCTGCCTTCAGCAGTTGTTTGTTGTGACCCATATGCAAGTGCATTGAGCTGTAGACTATTGCTGGTTTAACTTCACAGACACGACAGAATTACGAATGGGTGAGTGGGTGAGTGAGTGAGTGAGAGTGCTCTAGTTTGGAGGTTTAAAGATAAAAGTGACCTGGCTTTACACTGTACTACATTTAACGTGTCTGACAGGCCATTTTACATGTTCTGGGTGTAATACATACATAATAAAAAGAAATAAAGAATAGTTTTAATACACATTTTTATTTTTGTCAAATGATTCAAGCTGGAAAAGTCTGTTTTTGCTAATGTAATTTAGGGTGGCAATCATTTTCAAGTTTGCCTTCAAAAACATATACTGCCATTGAAAAGTCGGAACAAGGTTGCATTTATTTGATCAAAAATACAGTATAGAGAGTTATATTGTGGAATACTATTAGAAGTTAAAAAGGAAATTTTTTAATTTTTATTAAACAGTTGGTGCTGCTTAATACTTTTGTGGAAAAGGATTTTTTTATAAATTTTATAAATATAAAGGATTAATATAAATTCCAAAAGAACAGTATTTATTTGAAATAGAAATCTTTTGTAACATTACTTTACTGTCACTTTTGATCAATTTAATGCATCCTTGCTGAAAAAAATTAAAAACTGACCCTAAACTTTTAAACAGTAGTGTATGTTTATTAATATAGTAATGTTAAGTCTTATGACTCTAATGTTAGATGTGTTTAAACAAGTTTGGACACCTCATGATGTGAAATATGATGTGACAATAAATCACACAGCATAATAAGGTATGACATTAAGTCAAATGGCATGAAGTAATTTAAACGTCACACCGTATGAAAAATCAAAGATAGCAACATTTGCTAACGCTACTTCATATTTTTATGCATGTTAGTCATCTATTTTTCAAGTGTAACACGCCATGCTAAACTGAAATGAAGAGTACACAGGTACAGAATCAACTGTAGGCTCACCCCTCAGAAACATTATTCAGAGCTTTCTGTATATCAGTAAACCTATAATCATATACAAATGTGTATGCTCTCAGTAAATGAGAAATGCTGTCAGTTATACGCTTTATCTTCTATACTTTTAAAACTTCTCCTTTATTTTCTCATTGTATTCAGATACCCCTAATAGATCATGTCCACCGCCCAGTGCCTCTGCTCCTAGCCTGTCAGCCCCTTCACAAGCTGTTCCCAACTTAAAGTCCAGCAGGTCTTTACGGAGGCAGTCAAAAGCTGTGGTAAGAAATATGAACACTGCTGTAAATGCTGATAACAGTTGTTGTATTAAAAGAACAAAACCTTTGTAAAGTTCTTTAAAAGTAATTTACATTTTTCAGTTAATTTCAAAACAACAAATGACAGATTACTCTTAAACTTAATTTACTCAGTTTATCAGAAGGCTTTTTAGAAAATTTTGGAAGATTTGGATTTGGATGGGCTTAATAGTGCCACTTCCGCTATATTGTAAAGACGTGCATCAAACTATTAAGGAACTTGAGTATGCAAATAACTCCATCGGTGTATTCTGCATTACACGTATTTCTGCAGTCATTTAAATGAGTTGTTCAGAATAACTGCTCAATTATAACAATATTGTTATAACCTCATAACATGTACAGGTTTTTGTAGTTACAAATAATCAACCCTAATATTGAAATTTGTAATCATGAACATTTTCATATTGAATTTCTAAATCATTGTGGTATTTTAAATATTTGATATTTTAAATAATTGTTTAATGGAATTATACAAATTCATCATTACAGTATATAATTGAAAGCTATCCTAAACTTCAAATGATCATTTAATACAATTACATAACATTATAATTGCTTTTAAGTGAATTTAAAACAATATTCACATAAACCCATTATAATAAATGTGACATTTAACTGTGTTTATATTTATATTGTATTTATGTTTCTGTCTCTGTCAATAATTATTTTAAATGAGAGCTGAGAGACAGTTAATTTTGCACACTAATTTTCACTGTAAATAATAAAATCACTAGATACCGTGATCATTGTTTATCATGTAAAACATCAAATGTTAATCTTAAAAATGAACACATTATGTTTCTCAGCCCTAATAATTTAATGTCACAACTAGCTTCCCATAGACTTCTTATTGTCATTATTATGGGCCTGTCCAGGATGTTTAATATTTTCTCATGACGGTAATTATTTTCCTTCTAGATGTGAATAGATGACAATTGTTGTTGTAGATATTTGGCATGCAGAAATGAGTGTGTTGTTGTGATCACCATTGAAATCATCAAGAAGACTGCCTACTGAGGTTCTTCACCTGTTGCTGTTGTGTCCAGGAAATGTCGGAGAATGGCGGTGGCGGGCAGCTGGTGGTCAAGGCACGCTTTAATTTCAAGCAGAACAATGAGGACGAGCTGTCTTTCAACAAGGGCGAGCTCATCCATGTCACACGCCAGGAGGAAGGTGGATGGTGGGAGGGAACCCTTAATGGCAAAACCGGCTGGTTCCCTAGCAATTACGTCCGAGAGGTCAAGCCATGTGGTAAGTGGGCAATCCAAGATATTGTTTTACATGTTTGCATTGTTAGAAACATTTTTGCTCTAGTGAACATAATGAAATAAAACGGGTTTCCCCTTTTTCATTTTTTTTTCTCCAGAGAAACCGATTTCTCCGAAAGCGGTAAAAGGACTTGACGTTCCTCAGTTGACTAAAAATTATTACAATGTGGTAAGTTCTTTTAAACGTGTGTGAACAGATTCCAAAAAGGACATGTAAAGGAATTTTAACTTCTTATTTGAATGCATTATTTGTTTCTCAGGTGGTGCAAGACATCTTGGAGCATGAGAGAGAGTTTATCAAAGAACTGCAGACGGTACTGGGCTGCTACCTGCGCCCTCTACAGGCCAGCGACAAGTAAGAGCACAACTCAGACGTTACCATGGCATCAGGGAGCCTTTGATATCAAAGCCGATTGACATTTTGGGGATCTGGGCCGGTCAATAAAAAACCCATGTGCATAATGGCTCTTCTGTCGGCTCTCTCTGCAGGCTGTCTAGTGCGGACTGCTCCAGTCTGAATGGGAATTTAGAGGACGTCCTTTCTTTCCAGCAGGGACTGTGTCTTGCCTTAGAGGAGTGCTCCAAGTAAGATCTGCATTTCAGTGTCTTTATTTTGCCTTTACTGCATTTCAATGTCTTCATATACTCAAATGACTGCTTGATTCTCTTTTCTTTCTTTTTTTTCTGTGGAAGTCTTACCTTTTGATATTACAGTGCCCTCTGGTGGTGGCTTTGTGTCACATATTTGTAACATGTCTATATTTATGCTATATCATTTAAAAACTTAGTTATTTGCCGTGTTGTGATGGTTACTTTGGAAATGTAATAGGTTACGGATTACAAGTTACCCTATTTAAAATGTAATAAGTAGTGTAACTGTTTCCGTTACTTTATTAAAGTAATGTAACTGGTTACATTTGTGACCCTGGACCACAAAACCAGTCATAAGTAGCACGGGTATATTTGTAGCAATAGCCAACAATACATTGTATGGGTCAAAATTATCGATTTTTCTTTTGTCAAAAATCATTAGGATATATTAGGTACAGATCATGTTCCGTGAAGATATTTTGTAAAATTCCTACCGCAAATATATAAAAAGTTACATTTTGATTAGTAATATGTATTGCTAAAGACTTAATTTGGGCAACTTTAAAGGCGAGTTTCTCAATATTTAGATTTTTTTTTTTTTTGGCACCCTCAGATTCCAGGTTTTCATATAGTTGTATCTCAACCAAAGCTTATTTATTCAGCTTTCAGATGATTTGTGGTCAGACTGGTTTTGTGGTTCAGGGTCACGTTTGACTCCTGTTTGATTACTTTGCTAAATTTCTAACAAATATTTTCCACTTTTAATCATTTCCAAACATCTAAACCAGACAGGGTTAACCTTACAGTAGTGCTCAGCACTGATTTTCAAAACAGTTCCTTATGATTATTATTTAATTTTAAAGTCACAGTCATCACAATATCAGACTTTGGCACTTCTTTTTACTTTGAGATCATTCTGAGGTTAAATAAAGATTTAAAATCATAACACGAAATAGTTTAATATCTATGATACTGTTCAAATAGCTACGACAGGAAACACTGGCATCTAACAATGCCTTGAGGAAAAAAAGTTAATCTTAAAAAATAAAGCATATACATAAACCCAAATTGGAAATAAAGCAGTTATCAAATAAGCATGAGTCCTAAACTCCTGGTGTGTGTGTGTGTGTGTGTGTGTGTGTGTGTGTGTGTGTGTGTGTGTGTGTGTGTGTGTGTGTGTTAAAATATTCAGATGTAATCCCCTTTGTAATCATTAACATTTTTATAAGTAGCTAATTTAATTACACATTTTCTCTCAGTAAGTGTAACAGATTACAGTTACATTTATTTTGTAATTGAATTATGTAGCACCTTTACATGTAACTAGTTACTCCCCAACACTGGTTATTTGACATTCAAAAAAAAAAAATTAATAATAATTAAAAGTCAGATAATGTATCGGGGCTGATCTGTGTGTTTTTGCCTTACAGGATGGCAGAGGGCCAGCAGCGGATTGGCGGATGTTACCTGAACCTGATGTGTCAGATCAGAACACTGTACTTGTCCTACTGCTCCAGCCATCCTTCTGCAGTCTGTGTGCTGACTGATCACAGGTCAGTGTCCACAAAATTCTCATTGACATGTTGACTTTTGTTAATCTTCCAGAACACAGATATTTTTCATGAAACCCTCATTCCACAAAAACGTACAAAAAGTACACTGTAAAAGTGATCCAAATGAATCAAGTTGTTTAATTTAAGTCTTATGAAGACTGCAGATAATTTACATATGAACATCGATCAACACACATCAAATAGAGCACATAAAATATGGTAAACAGAAGCTCAAGCATGTCATGCAAGTACCGTTGAGCTTCAATTTTATGTATGTAACATTTTTTATGTGCTTTATGTACGGGTATGTGCATTGATTAACTGTTAATTAATTTATTTAATGTTTTATTTGTTAGGGACGGGTACAATAAACATAGATGAAACTGAAATAACAGTCATCCCATGCATATACCATTGTGCTTGTAGCCGAAGCTAATTTGCAACACTTATTCCTAGGAGGCACACACATTTATTATACAAGTACACTAAACATATCTACAAGTTTGTCGATGTATCAACCAAGATTTCGTGACTTTTTAAAAATGATTATAATTTGCTATAGATTTTAAACTGTCAGGCAATGAATTCCAAAATTGTACACCTTTCACTGAGAGAACAGTCTGAGCAAATGATGTTTTAATATTAAAAATTAATATTGGTAGCAATTTACAATAAGGTTCCATTAATTAACATCGGTTAATGCATTAGCTATACATTTGAACAATACATTTGTTAGTGTTTTTAACATTAGTTAATAAAAATACAGCTGTTCATTGTTAGTTCATGTTAGCTCAGGTCCCTTAAACAATATTACCAGATATAGCTTTTGATTTTAATTATGTAATAGTAAATTTTGATATTAACAATAACCAAGTTTAATAAATGCTTTAGAAGTATTTTTCATTGTTAGTTTAACTATTACTAATGTATATTAACAAATCGAGTCTTATTGTAAAGTGTTACAATAATTTGACATGTTATTTTGAATATTAAAGTGGTTTTAGTAGTTAATTTTGAAATTCTTTGAGTCATTTAGTTTTGTATAAAGCATATGTCAAACTGTAAAGAATTAGTGTAAAGTCTGAGTTGTTTTACAGAGAACAGTAATACATCAGTAGATTCTGAGACATCTCTACATAATTAATGAGGAGGCATGCAAAAGAGTGGTTTCTGGGCAAAAAATGATTGATATGAGGGAAAAAATGGCACAAACTATTTTGTCTCCAGTCAGTTCCAGTTAATATCCACACATTTAATCTCACACACAGTATATAAGTTGGCTTCCCAAAGGTTGTTAATACTTTAGCTCTGTTAAGCTTACAAAACATTTCTCTATTTGTTTGACACTAGTAACACAATTTATTGTGTGTAACTAGTGTCTTTGCTTTTTTTAATATAAAGATGAACCACCAGGTGTCACTACAAAGCTTTAATTCTCTTATGTCTCACTGAGCTGAGTGACTAAACAAGCAAATCTCCCTCTTGCCTTTACATATAACACTGCTGCCCTGTTTCCATTTTAACAGGTATTTTTTTTTCTTTGGTTTGTACTAGTAAATTTCACAGGTATTCATAAATGTCTGAGCCACATTTTACACACTTCCTGTACAATGAACTACATTCAGGGTTTCTGTTAGTTTTCTCATTCCACCTCAGAATGCTCCACGACAGAAGGAGAGAGTGAAACGGCATGCCTCATACACACAGGAAACAGCACTAACCCAACAGGATATCTATAGCTGTGGTTGTGCTGATGGAGGCAGAAGAGACACTTTTGATTGTGTTTGCTCACTTGCATATCACTCTGCAGAATCACTTGCAGCATTTTTCCATTGTTTGATCATGTATTCAAGGCATGTGTTCGATGATTCATCTTTAGTCTAACTTTAGTTTTATCACATTTCAGCATCTAGTATTCTCTTTACGCCCGTCCTGTCACCTTCCCCAAAACACTTGCTATTGTTATGGTTATATGAGAAAGCATTGTTGACATGATTGCCTCAGAGTTTTTATCATTGTTATAATTTTTTTTAAGTATTATGCCAAGACATACATTTTAAAGTGCACCTAAAATGTTCAAAATATGTTTTAGTGTGCATTTATTTGGGGTTGGTAAAAGAAGACTTTTATGCTAACAAAGGCTGCATTTATCTAATCAAAATGCATTACAAACATACATATTGTAAAATATTATTAGATTTTAAAGTAGCTGTTTTCTATTGTAATATATTTTAAAATGTAATTTATTCCTGTGATGCAAAGCTGAATTTTCAGCGTTATTACTGCAGTCTTCAGTGTCACATGATCCTTCAGAAATCATTCTAATATAATTTGCTGCTCAAGAATTTGAAATTATTATTACCAGTGTTGAAAAAGGTTAAATAAAGTAGTTTTTATGGAAACAGTGCATTTTTTTAAAAGATACTTAGACGAATAGAAAGTTAAAAAGAACAGCATTAAAATAAAAAATAAATGTTTTTACTGTCACTTTTGATCAATTTAATTCATCCTTGGCAAATAGAAGTATTAAGTTATTTAAATGATAATTGTGCATTCATATTTATATATGTGTATATATAATATGGTTTGATCTATTTTAAACCATTCTTAAAATGATAATACACTTTAAAATGAAGGGACTGTTTTCAACACTGATCATGCACCTAATTCCAATACTTTGCTCTACCTTTAAACAGTGAGGAGTTGGACAAGTTTATGGAGAGTCAGGGTGCCAGTGCTCCTGGTATCCTGACCCTCACCACCAGCCTGAGCAGACCCTTCATGAGGCTCGACAAATACCCCACCCTCCTGCAGGAGCTTGAGCGACACGTGGAGGTAACAGTAAGCCATTAGGCCATGAATGCCCGTGAGTTTTTTCATGAGTTATAATATTTACAAATTCTTTCTTTCTTTCTTTTTCTCGTAGGAAGCGCATCCAGATTATAATGACATTCTCAAAGCGACTGTTGCTTTTAAAAATCTTGTGGTATGTAACAGTTATCCGTCACATTTGCCATTTAATCTTGGTCTGACAACTAAAGATTTCTATAAAATCCATTCATCATTTTGACTTTGACTTCTCAGTTTTGACCACTGTGAGATGTTTCCTGTCATGTTGCAAAACAATTTGAATCTTTTCTCTCTAATTCCCTTTTACCCTCACCTCTAAACCGCACAACAGGTTCGCTGTACTTTACAGGTTGGAGGAGATTTTGCTGTTACA
This sequence comes from Acrossocheilus fasciatus, assembly GCA_036784905.1. NCBI lineage: Eukaryota > Metazoa > Chordata > Actinopteri > Cypriniformes > Cyprinidae > Acrossocheilus > Acrossocheilus fasciatus. The sequence goes on along the minus strand of CM071951.1, from coordinate 7,636,819 downwards.
TGAAATGTAAAGGTTAAGGTTTTGCAAGAGTGCCTCTATAACATAAAAAAGACTGAGGAAAGATGAGTCATTCCATATATAATGGCTTCTCAGGTCAAATGTCTCTGCTAAGAAATTTTAGTAGTAGGTGATTTCTTTTCTCATTGTGTTCTGTGGAACAGTTTCATTTGTTTTTTTTGTTTTTTTTCTGACAGGTAAGGGAGAGTCCCATCTTCATGGTTTAGATCTCACTAGTGGAGACTTGGTCTTCCCCCTTTACCTATGCTTTTTTTCAGTTACCTATATTGGTATTTGCCGTTGAGATGATTTATGCACTTTATTGTAAATCGCTTTGATAAATAAGCATCAGTTAGGAACATGAATGTAATGCCTGGAAATATGGAAAAGTGACCTCCCACTCCGAAAGGACCGTTTCGTGTTTTAGATTATTGTGTGTTAGAAAACATGTTTCGTTTTTGAATATGCCTATTTTAACGATACGATCGTTTGACATTCGAATTTACCGTTAAACTTTGTAGTCCAAGAAAGAGTCTAAGAAATGTTTCTTGATCAGAAAATCATCATATTAGAATGATTTCTGAAGGATCAAGTGGCATTGAAAACTGGAGTAATGATGCTGAAAATTCTGCTTTGCATCACATTTTAAAATATATTAAAATAGAAAAAAAAAAGTCATTTTAAATTGCAATAAGATTTCATTATTTCTGACTTTCAAAGACATAAAAAAAGTTGTGTGTGTGTGTATACATTCTGAATGTCCAACAATTAATTCACGTAACGGGACATTTTTCAGAGAATTAAGAACATTTTCTAAATGTTTAATCACAGCTATCCCTTTTTAGACTTGGTGTGAATCTTCTGTATGAATTTTAAACAATATTGTTTCAAGTCCTTATGTGCCATTGGTTTGTCTTTACACTGACTCATACTATGAAATGAATATTAACACATTAATGTATCCAATTCTTGTTTCGCTGAATTGATTTTTTTCGTGTATTTCAGACTCAGTGTCAAGATCTGCGAAAAAGAAAGAACCTGGAGTTGCAGATCTTGTCGGAGCCGGTGCGGGGCTGGGAGGGCGACAGCATGAAGTCACTGGGTCAGGTGGTCTACATGTCACAGGTCCACATCCAGAGCAGTTCAAATGAGGTGAGGAGGAGTGTGAGAACCAGGAAGTAACAGTGTGGCAACTAAACTCGACCTGACATGTTGTTTTCACATCTGCGTGGTTATATCAGTGTTTTTTTGTGCAAAATGCATGTTAGATGTTGGCACAGTGTCAACATAATCTATGAAGTGATTATTTTATCAAGATTAATTGAAATGTTGCGCAAAACAAGGTTGATTGGTGTAAAAGTGCTGATCAGGGCCTTTTAAACATAACGGCCAGAAGCACAGACTCTTTTTTTTGTTTGTTTGTTTGTTTGTGACTTGTTTTAGCTAACCAATGGAAAATGTTTAAGTGTCAACAGCTCAAACCCCCCTGCAAAGTTTTGCATCTGTGGTCACTGAATGCGTTTTTATCTCGAACCTCAGCCCCCTTTGAATCTGATGGTCTGATTAATGGAAACAGTGCTGTGTGAGGGGCTGATAGAGCCCCTAATAATATCAGAAGGGGTTAGCTGAAGGAAAAATAGTAGGTTGATGAAAGTGTCATATTGTTAAATTCATTCGGAGTGATTTCCCGCCATTTCTGTTCAATGTATTCCCTTTCTCTTTCTCTCTTTTGCTTAGCTGAAATTTATCTTGGTTTTCTAGAAATAAGGTATGATATGTGTTGATCATGAGTAATCAATGTAGCTAAAAATAAAGTTGTGCACCAATCTAAAATCGTGTGTTAGAGACATTTGATGTTTGTGTTTGTAAGGGTGTGCTGTAAAGCCATACACCTGCATCTGTGCCATGATTGTTTATGTTGTGGTATTTCATATTATTTGTGCGGAAGTAATGAATTTAATATAATGTGCATATGTGCTTTTTTGTTCTAGGAAAAGGAAGAGCGATACTTCATGCTGTTTCCCAATGTGGTAGTCATGCTGTCTGCCAGCCCAAGAATGAGTGGTTTCATTTACCAGGTGAGTTAATTTTTTCTAGGTGCATGACAGTGAGCATTTGTTATTTATGGAAAGTGTCAACTTCAGTGCTCTCATTTGTGTCACACACTCATTTCATAGGGACGTCTTCCACTGACTGGAACCACTGTAACCAAACAGCCAGAGGATGCAGAGACAGGCCATTATGCTTTTGAAATCACAGGTTTGTTTTGGTCCATGTAAACATAGTTTTAGTGAGGCATTTCTTTCTTTTTTCAATGCTGCTAGCAGCAGGCAGCAGTGGAGTTTAACCTAACAAGTAAGAGAGCATGTGTGTGTTACTTTTTTCAGCAAAGATGCATTAAATTGATCCAATGTGACAGTAAAGACATTTATAATGTTACAAAAGATTTCTATTTAAATTAAAAGCTGTTATTTTCAGCTTTATATTTACTGAAGATTCCTGAAAAACATATCCCAGTTTCCACGGAGATATTAAGCAGTACAACTGTTTTCAACATTGATGATAATAATAAGAAATGTTTCTTGAGCAGCAAATCAGCATATTATGATTTCTGAAGGATCATGTGACACTGAAGCCTGGAGTACTGATGCTGAAAATTGATACTGAGAATTTTTGGGGGGTGAACTATCCATTTAATTTTTTTTTTTTTTTTTTTTGTGGTTTTATTTGACAAATTTCAAAATAAAACACATCTAATGTTAGGAAAGCACATGCTTAAACGGTTGCAGTATTGTTGTTGTATCTTCCATTTTGCTTACCATGCTTTGATTGTGTTTTTAGGAGGGACAATAGATCGCACCATGGTGTTCTGCTGTAATGCACAAGAGCAGCTGGAGTGGTTAGAACATCTTCATGCTTACACCAAGGAAGGAAGTCCAGTTGGAACAATATTGAAGGTAACACTTTGTCTATTTTTTTTTTTTTGCACCTTATTTCTCGGTATGATGACTGTCTACAGGCGAATCATTATTTTTGTGTATTTTGCCTACAAAGTCTACAACCCTAGGTGGCACGTCATCCCACCACTTGCACAGTTTTGGTGCTGTTGCGGCTAACCGAGGCCCTCTCGAACCCCCAAAGGTCACCAAGCCATGGTCCTTAAGCTGTCTGAGACCAGCGCCGCCCCTCAAGCCCTCCGCTGCGCTAGGTTATAAAGAGGTACGCTTACTTGGAAACGGTCATGAGAGCGTTGAGTGGGAGCGTAATTTACCTTTGTGTATTCTTGGTGGTCCTAACAGGAAACTTTACACCCAGAGCTGCTCTGACTGTAAAGTTTTTCAGTCAGCAGCCTCCTTCATCGTCTTCACCACAAGTTGCGGTGGAGGTGTTGTTATCTCAGATTTAAGTGGAATGTTTAGTGGTCTGTAAGCTGCAGATTAGCTAACGCTACCCAAAGCCCACTCGAACATCTTATTAATGTGCATGGCCTCTCTACAAGATTTTGCCAAGGGTATTAGTGACGATCATGAAATGCATGTGAAATTTTCTGTTTCTCTGCAACAATTAATGTTCACCTTTCACTGATCTTTCCATCATATTCCTGTCAGGCTGTTCTTTTATTCTCATACACATCTTCTCTCTCCATTTTCTGCTTCTTTAGAGGATGTCTTATATCCTGAAGGTAAGAGTAGACGTGTGTCTGTGTATTTTGTGTGAGTACGTGTATGTATGTATGTGTGTGTGTGTGTGTGTGTGTGTGTGTGTGTCCGTGTCTGTGTGCTTGGCTAGCACCGGTGTTGCACGCTGGATCCATGCTTACCCGTCTTTTTCTCTTTAATTCTGTGGAAAGCCGCCCATTTCCGGTGTTTTTTGCAGTTGTATCTTCTACTCCCACTGCAGTGATTTTTGCTTAATATGCATTTATTTGTAATTTGTGATCTTTGCCATGTTGTATTCATTTATTAAAAGGAAGGGAGTTCAGATACAATAGCAAAATGTTGCCAGGCAGTAAACAATGTGTACTGAATCATATCCTGCTTCTCAACCTTCAAAGCTCATCGTCTTTAATCAATATACCCACAAACCCAACCAACCCTTTTCCTGCATGAAAAAAACTGCTGTGATACTTACAAAGATGGTGTGATACTTATCCAACCAAAAAAAAAACAAAAGTGTACACATGCATACAGTATATAGAAATGTTGAGCTTCAATTTGATCAAATAAATTGTTAAATGTGAGTAATTAATCAAATTAATCACTTATATTTGGGGATTTCACAACAAATATTTATATATTACATTAGTGTTGCAGACAAAGCACTGAATAGGCAAAATTGGCTTTAGATGTCAATATGTTGCTTGTTTTATTTCCATTACATGCTCTTTTTATTTTTTTATTATTTTTTTTTTTTTCGTAATTATTGGTCTGAGTAAACATTCTCTAGATATATATGCATCTTTGGTGGTTCCTTCTGCTTCCATTTGAACCACATTTCAAGATTCATTTTTAAAAGCTGTAAAAAAAAAAAAAAAAAAAGTGCCTCGAAAGCCCTGGATTGTATTTCATTCCTTCATTCTGTCCAGCTGTTTCAAAATGCAAGAACGGTTCTTCTGCAGACAGCTCTTTACTCATTTCATGCTGCTTGCTCTCGACAAGTGTGGTAGCAGACTCGCAAAAACCTGCTTTCCATATGGTGGCTTCAGTTGCTCTGATGGTAGCAAGAGTTTTCATTATGTAAGACAGCAAGTATGATTAGATGCTTGTCTTTTTTTTCTTTTTTTTTAATAATTGTATTAAATTTGCACCCATAAGTGCTACTAATAATAGTGTTTTATAGAAGACAAAAGAAAATGGTAAATGTAGCCATTTCTTCAATAATGACAAGTTACGTTTTTTACCATAATGTTTGAAAAGCTATCATAGAAAACTCATATAAGGTGTTCTGAGATGTTGAGAATGTGGCCCTTGTATAAACTATATTATGTGGAAGATATATTTCCCATTTTAGTTTCTAACTGTATTTGTGATTAAATATAAATCAATTGAAGATATCAAGAGCATTAGGTAGAGATTTCTTCATATTGGAAAAACATAACGGCAATAATTGGTTCTATATTCGGCAATAGTCTAATAACCTGCGGCAATGTTCCAGGGATGTAAAATAAATAACTGGGATAGTGAATTGTCTTGCAGACTGTCTCAAGAGGTTCTGAAGGGATTAAGGTATACGTTAGCTGTTGCCACAGTTACTGAAGTGTTAGAAAACATCACTTTTACCATGTCAATCAAAAATATACCCGAGCCTATACATTTTATTGCTTCCAACACTTTTTCACAGCTGATATCTCATCTTAAGATCCAGATAGCACATCTTATATTTGCAGAGTTCAGAAAATAATCTTATACCTGCGCAATGAACCTGTTAAATGTTGTCTACCGGTAAGCTAAATTTAGATGATCAAAAGAATCAGTATCTGCCAAGTAGCTGTTCATAGAAATGGCAAAATGACTCACAGTGCCTTGTTAGGGTGAGGTATAAGGGCACAGTTTACGTCACCATAAGAAAGAATTTTATTTTCCAATCATGCTGCGTGATTCTCCACTTTATGTCCCGGTATTCTGAGCAACAACTACCGCATAGCATAATGGTAAGTTTTTGTTTAAAAACTAAGAGGACTTCTCATAAGCCAGGTCTTTCCGCTAGTTTTCACGTCATTTTTCAGGCTAAATGTTTGTCTTAACGAACCTGGAGAATTTTTCGAGAGACCAAGATGTCATTCATTGTTTTTCATATCTCGGGGCCACAATGTTGTGCACTAATATTTGCGACTTTCTCTTTTCGTGCTGATTCAGATGATATTATACAGTAGTACATTCATTTCATGAATGAGCAATTCATTAGTGATAAACATTTCTGTAAACTGTGAACGTGTGCATGCTTAACTTCAGTTATTTCCACCATTTACTTTCGGTTTGATGTCATGAGTAAAACATAAAAACTGAAAACATCATTTAGCTTGAAGCATGCCAAGTGTATATGTGTGCATTTCATAATAAAAAAGCAATACAGTCTTGGTCAATCAACTTTCAATAACATTTCCACTTTTTATACTACTTGTGCTTTGTGGATTCTCACTAAAACTGTGACAGAATGTTTTAAACCCTTATATATTCATCAAGACATTCCTAACTAAAGTGTTTAACTCTTTTTTTAAAGTGTTTAACTTTTTATGTCTGCCATGGTTAGTCTGTCGTTTAAACAATTCAATGAAGTTGGTCAAAATAACTTGATTTAATAAAGCTTTCGTTCTGGGGGAGTCCAATTTAGATGACTCACTTCGCGGTGTTAGCATTCAAGAAAAAAGGTGGCGGCGGCCCTGCAACACTGCTGTAGCAGTCAACAAATGACTCAGACTGAAATAATTAGTTCACAAATAGACAAAGGTCTCTCATCTGCAAATTGTTTTCATTCATGAGTCCCTGGTAATTTGCTGTTAAATTATCCTGAGTGGCGTCATAACTTATGTAAGCTACCGTTTATTGGCCTAATTTCTTAGCATCCTCACTCGGGATTTGAGCGCAAATTAAGGTCCTCTAGCTGCGGTTTTGTGGTTTTATTCAGAGCTCAGCAGATGCTGTTACTTCATTAACACCAGACTGTTTTCTCAGGACTCCAGTAAAAGCCCCAGAACCAGACCCAAGTTCCTCCCAAAGAGAAAAACAGAGAGAAAACCATCAGATGACGAGTTCCTGCTCAGAAAAAGTAGGTGTATTAAAATGATAAATAAAATTCATTTAGTTCCCAGAACTAAGATCTTGCAGAAAATAGTCCCTGTTGTGGTAGGATTTTAAAACAAACAAACAGCAGCTATGCCAACATGTATTTAATGTAGAATCAAAAAGAAATACAGATACATATCATAAATTGATGGATCGTCACTCTGAAAATGTTATTTCTGTCACATGCAGGCACAGCAGCTCTGGAGGAGGATGCACAGATACTCAAAGTGATTGAGGCCTACTGCACCGGAGCCAGTCTCCATCAATCCACCACAGGTAGACCTGCCTGTCATATGTACTGTATAACTAAGCTACTGAACTTTTAATGACAGAAATGTATTGTTAATACAGTTTTAACAGTGTGATTTCATTAGAAGATTTGATTTGTTTGCACAGCTGTTCGTAAGGAGTGCATCCCCCAGGTCCTGCTTCCAGAAGAGGAGAAGATTATTGTTGAGGAGATCAAGAGCAATGGCCAGACGATCATTGAGGAAAAGTACGTTCAGTTGTCTGATATCAGAATCATTTGATGATTAGCATGGAGTCATTCAAGAAAAATGCTTATTGTGACCCTGGACCACAAAACCAGTCTTAAGTGTCAATTTTTCGAAATCATCTGAAAGCTGAATAAATAAGCTTTCCATTGGATCGGAGAATATTTGGAACTATTTGAAAATCTGGAATCTGAGGGTAATATGGAATCGAAATATTGAGAAAAACACCTTTAAAGTTGTCCAAATGAAGTTATTAGCAATGCATATTACTAATCAAAAATGAAGTTTTTATACATTTACGGTAAGAAATGTACAAAATATCTTCATGGAACATGATCTTTACTTAATATACTAATGATTTTTGACATAAAAGAAAAATTGATCATTTTGACCCATACAATGTATTTTTGGCTATTGCTACAAATATACCCCAGCGACTTAAGACTGGTTTTGTGGTCCACGGTCACATATTGTAGTTTATTTTATTGTTGCGCGTCATATACATAAGTATTTTTGATAATATTGCTTTTACTTGACTTTATTTACATATGTGACCTTGAAGTAATCCAAATGTAATCAGATTACATTACTTTCATATTCTGGTGCTTGGATAACATTACTGAATACATTTTTCCATTAAGTAATTTGTAACTGTAATAGAATAGAATAGAATGTAATAGAATTTTTAAAGTAACCCTCCCTAGTCTGCCTAAAAAATAGTGCAATATTGTAAATATTTCTTACATTTTTTTTTTTTTTTTTTTTTTGATTAGTGACCTAGAAATAGTGCAGAATCATAAATATTTCTTCAATTTGTGTCTTAATGTTTCTTTTTAAATTCTAAAACCTTTAGCCCTAGATTTTTCAATCTTGACTCAGGTCTTGACTTTTGATTCTTACTATATATATATATATATATATATATATATATATATATATATATATATATATATATATATATATATATATATATAACAGTTGCACCTTGAAATGTTCTATTTTCCTTTTGAATATTTTAAAGAATGTTTTTATTTTATTGCTTTGCAGAAGTCTTGTAGATGCGGTCTATGCTCTAAAAGATGAAGTCCACGAATTAAAAAAGGTAAGATCGTACGTTATTGTAACCTTTTGTTGGCCTCAACTATCACAGGCATTATGCTGTAATCTTCTGATGCCGTGTGTTTGTGAATGTAGGAGAATAAATGGATGAAGCAATGTCTGGAAGAAGAACAGAAGTCCCGTAAGGAGCTAGAGCGTGTAGTCAGAAAGTTGGCCAAGCAAAAGAATGACTGTTCCTGGGATGAAAGTCACTAAAGAAACACTCTGGACACTCGCCTGTTTCCCTTTGCCAGCCGCATGTATGTGTTTCCTAGTCTGTGTGTCCTCACAAATGTGTTTTTATGTGTTTTTTCCATCACATTACACACTGAACGTTGCTTTTGGAAAGTCACCGTGCTGGGGATTTTCAGCCATTTCTCATCAAATGTTTTTTAAGGACAAGATGCGATAAGAAGATCAACTCTGATTAGCGACTGTGTTTATCTCGCCATACTGAAGAATATCACTGTGCGGTTAGTTTCACACTCCTGTGATGTGACATTCTGAGAACAAACGGCAACTGTTCTAGAAGACCAAGTGAACTGCTCAAGTATTTTGTGATTTTTGGAAAACTTCAGATATCTGTCAAGAGTACTGTCCATTTTTCGTTCCGGTTCACTCCACTCCAACAAGAATCATCACAGAAAAGATGGTGGAATCTCTTGTTTTTGAACAAATATCTGCCTCACTTTATGACTGTTACTGGTCATGGACTAAAGAAATCCGATGACATTCAGCCCATGAACAGCATTCCAACTCGAGCCGCTATTGCACAAGTGAAAATATTCTGTTTATGGCATAAGAGAAGATGCTTGTGGTTGAACATTGCAGGATTCCACTGTATCCACAAGTATTGCTCTTTTTAGACCTATTTCTGCTTTTATAATGTGAAAACGGTTGCTTTTAGGTCACAAATGAACAAAATTGAGATTTGTGGTTTGCACCTGATTGACATGAGATGCCCTACTTGCCATCTTGAAATGAGTTTGGTTTTTCCTTTTAGTTTGAAGGCTTTGAATTAAATGCCTGTAATGCGTCATTGGATTGTAGTTTTAGATTCAGTTTATTCCAAATGTGTGTTACCCGGACAGTCACTCACGTTAGCATGGGTACACAGTATTTCTAAAACAGCCATTATAATACTACATAATCATGCTTCTGATAATCATCACTAGTTTAAAGCTATCAGGGATATAGTTGTCAGAAATAGTTAGGTTTATAATACTATACTAATACGATACATCACATAATGTATGTATATCATATATACAGTATAAATATGTATATATTATGGTGAAAGGAACCTTTTTTAATGATAACAAAAATACAGTAGGAAACTTCATCCTCCTTTTTCAGAGGCTTGAAACTATGTCACATGTATCTTAAACCAAAAAAAAAAAAAACGGAATGTTTGCGGATTTGGTACTAGGAGCCCTTTTAGGACTTGAAAACCAAGCGTACGTGGAAACATACGGTACTTTAGGCACTGATGTTTGTTCCTCACTTACCATATCTTGGAGGCTCATATTAGAGTGACAAACAAATGTGGTTCGAACCCAATTTTATTGATTTTTTTTTTTTTTTTTTTTTTTTTTTAAGCAAACTGCTCCCCATCAGCAATAGACCTTGGTTGCGGCATATTTAATTTTTGACAGGAATGAAATGGAAGCTGTGATGGATAGAAGTACAATCCATTGTAATGTAGTTTAATAACATACAGATTGTTCAGCTGACCAAACATCTTTCTGAAGAAACTTAAGTTTTGAAAGTTTTAGGAGCTTTATGCAGTGGATGCCATGGTAAAGACAGTACGTCTATCCCTCACAGACTTGTTTTCATCCACGGAGAATTTAATATGGCATCTAATCTGACTAAAGTCTATTACAGTGAAGGTGCATTTTCTTACTCATGAGTATTCTGCCATAGTTGTGCGTGGTACATATTTTTTTTTTCTTGAACTCTTGCTATTTTAAACCGTAACTAGTTACATCAAATGATTACACAAATGACACTGTGTCTGGAGTGCTAAACCTTTCAACTAATCATTACCGATCATAACCGTGACTAATCCTTTCATTCGCTGTGGATCGGAGTTCTGAAGCAGTGAAGAAATGCATGCAAAGAGCTGTAAAGATGAGCAAAACTTGGGTGGGGAGTTTTTTTTTGTTGTTGTTTTTTTTTAATGTTTTTAAACCCACCAGCGGTCACCTCCGGAGCGTTGCTGTAGCAATTCAATGCAATATGCGACTGGTTTGTTGTTACAATTGCTGTGCAAGAGCCAGTTTTTTCTCTTGGAAGGAGTATACTGTATAATATATCCTTTCAAATTAGGCAATAAGATGTGCTCTGAGGTGCACAAATATAATGCTGTTACTGTGGTACTGTGTGTAAATCTGTTTCATGTTTGTGTGCGTGTTTGTTTTTCCAGCAATTAACCTTGCATGCCATGTGTTACACATAGCCTTAAATATTATTTTAAAGTGTTAACCCTGATTGTATTGTTGTTGTTGTTGTTATGGAAACTCCTGAAGTTTTAAAACATCGGTCTAAATCTTTGACATCTGCAGTGGTAAATGTGATATTTCTGATGGTCTGTTTGTGTGTGTGTGTGTAATGTGGAAGAGACTGAATTGATCAGTAGCTTATGCTAGTATGTATACATGCTATTTGCTCAAGGTGGTTACTGATCTCAATGAAAGGAAATTTACTTCATGTCATGAATGTGTCCGGGGAAAAAAATGAATGGCACTTTCAGGAGATCATAAACGAGGGTTGAAGAATGTCCACTTCAGTTTCCTCTTAAAAGTGCCCATGTCTGCAGAACACAAGTTTTATTTTTTGCGGAGCTGATCTATGCAATATAAATGCTATCTATATATATATATATTTGTTTTTTCCTAGTGCTTGTGTTTTTATTTTGTCCTCATTTCAATAAGGATTTCTTTTAATAAAATAACATCATGTTAATAAGCTATACGTTTGACTTTATTTGGATCCTATTTACACATACAAGGAAATTCCACCTTGTTGTGAAATACATCAGAGGTAGTTAAAAAGATGTATTTTCTTTTCTTTTTTGTTGCGTGAATGGAGTTAATGTACAGGCTAGAGTGAGTATAGTAGGCTGACAACTTCCTGTAAGCAGAGGCATCCGCGTGGCTCAAAAGAGCACGCGTTTGTCACCTAAAACTCACTGTTTCCATGGAGGAGGATGGAATGCTGTGAAACAGGCACAGCAGTAGTCAGTTCAGGGTCGTATTATCAAATTGAAGTTAAAAACAGAACTGGTAGGCTTATGCATCTTTCTGTTCGACTCGTCCTACACAGTAGTTTCCAAACTTTAAGTTTAGAGCTTCTCACAGCCTCGATCTACTATGTTAGGAAACACTTACACAACTCATGACCACTTGGAAACATTAGTAATAATATAAAAAATTAATGGAGGATTTGAGGAATAGTATAATAGTGAGGGGAAAAAATGTGTTGGCTTTTTTATTCAAAGTTACTTATACTAAAATATAACCCACATAATGTATATTATAGATTAATATTAACATCTAAATTATATATATATATATATATATATATATATATATATACATACATACATACAATGTTATGTTCTTTGGAAGTACTATAAATAAGAATCGACCATCAATTATATTTGGCAAGCTTATTCCATAATAAATATATTTTATTGTTAAGTCAATAGTTTATTATCAAAAGAAGAGCAAAACATAAAAAAAAAAAAAAACTGCAGGTAATAATAAATAATGTCATACAAACATTGAAAACATTCATGGTGGTGTTATCGGATTGTATTTTTAATGAATAATATAATCGGAAGGATGTTCCCATATTCATAAAGTTTGATGATTTCCTTGTTTGTCCTGAACTTGGATCGTGGTTTGGGGTCAAGGAGAAGAGATGGTGTAATCTCTTTCCATTGAGATGTATAACATGACTGTTTAATTATAGTGCCTTGATCCAGTCAATCCCTGGCAGTCTCGTATCATCCATCTCCCTCTTGACCGCTTCAGTTCTAGAGTGTTCTTTACCGCAATTTGAATAATCCAAAGTTGCAGGAGTTCCGGTTCACCAAGGATGTGTTTGTTACTGTAACATAGAGCTGTTGGTCTTTCTCTAGATGGAACACCCCCGCCAAAGAAGCTGTACACATATTTGACGTGTTTGGGTTCAAACTGCAAAAAGACTTGAGTAGCTCCTTGTCTGAATATTCCTTGGGTACTGTGCTTCTTATGGATTGCTTTAATGAAGATGAAGGAGAATTTCTGGAGAAGGTGACCTGGGAATAGATGAAGTAGATTCCGGGATACTGAATGGTCAACTTGTCCCGTTCGTTGCTGAGCCGTACGTCCTGTACCAGTGAGTGCGCCTCATCCCAAAGAAGACTGCTTGACTTCAAGAAGGCAGAAGTCTTATCTGGAGGTTTTAAAACAAGGAGAAACCCATTATCACCACACAATGGCTGGGCTTAAGTTTAATTCTATGATTTAATTTAATGCTAAATGAATGATTCTAATACATTCTATTACATTCACCTTTAATCTCAGTCAGAGCAGTCATGTGTGCAGCTGGTCCGTGAAAGTGTGGGCCTCCAGTTAACTTAGACACTGCAGGAGAAATACACAACAGTAGTAAGGATACAATAAAAACAGAGGAATACAGTAAGGTTACAAAAATATATCAAAAGTAATAAATTAGGTATTTATTTTTTATGCAGGCACAAACACCCTAGCACAGGCGTGCATTTAACAATACATTATGCAGTATGTTTTAGATGGTTTAGTTTAATAAGGTTGCCAGGTTGGCAATACTTACATTTTTCATTTGCTTGTGAAACCTTTGGGAGGGAGCGAAAGAATATTAATTATACATAAAGTCATAGAGTTGTACACAATGTTTTCATATAATGTTAATGTTGTACGATTCACATCTAGGAGCATCAAAATATTTTAAGCGTGACTTTAAACGTATGACATAAACATATACCTGTGCCATGGCAGCTTTATATTTTTCCACCAGTTTGCCACATTCTGTGATTGAGTCTTCTCCCATGCTGCTGTCCGCACATTCCTTTAGTCTCTGTATACTGATTTCATCATGATAACTGCCCTTGAGCTGCTGAAGATGAAGGAAAAGACACTTATTAATATGCTTCACTTAATGCTTAAAGAATTTATAGTAAATATATAGAGAGAGCTCTAACAACAACAACAACCTGATCACAGAGCACCCAGAATGTGAATTATATGACTTTTCTTGTGTAATATGACAATGAATTTGTTTTTTTATAAATGTACACGATGCAGTCTGTCAAAGTTTATTTCACGTAGCGCTAGAAATACAATTACCTAGATTTTATTGATTATTTGTACTAAATATATGTACATTGTAAAAAGTTGACTTAACTTAAAAAAAACTGAGGAAACCCGTTGCCTTAAAATGATTAAGTACATAATTTTTTTAAAAAAGTTAAGTGAACTTGACAATTCAATTAACTTATTTTTTTTAATTATCATTTACTTAAATATTTTAAGGCAATGGGTTTCCTCAATTTTTTTAAGTTAAGTCAACCTTCACTTTTTACAGTGTAGCCTAGGCTGTGTGTGTGTGTGTGTGTGTGTGTGTGTGTGTGTGTGTGTGTGTGTGTGTTTTATATATATATAGGGTGCGATTTGTGAAAAAAGCAGAGGGGTAGAAGCTTTTGAATACTTTTTTTCTCTCTCCATAGGTGGAAGGTAATGGTAAGGCTATAGCCTAAATAACCTAATGTTAGTAATCTGTTAATAACGCACATCATAAACTCGTTTTGGCAAGTAGGCTACCATATAATGGATGTCATGTCATGAAATGCTTTTAGTACGACGGAAACTGTATTTAACGTGATCACAATCTATTAAAAACATTGTAAGTTAGGCCTATTAATTGTAATGATTTCATTTCCACATTCAAGCAACAAATAAATTATATAGAAAAAGCGAGCAAAGAGCAGAGTATCAACGGAGCTTTTTGAAACTCCGAATCAGTTAAACCACTGAGTCGCAAAGTGATTCACTGTTTCTAAGTGCTCCAAACGGATCGCGTATCGCGAATCATTTGATTCAGAACGGGACTTCAAAGCGCGCATCGCGAATCATTTGAGTTAGATCGGGACCTCGGATGTTTTTATGTTTTATGTTTTAAAAATAATTCAGCAGAGGCAGGGATGCATAAACCAGAGGGGGGAACCCCCCCCCCCCCCCCCCCCGGCAAATAAATAAGTAAATAAATAAATAAATATAATCATTTTGGCAAATGAACTCTTCATATATCTATAAAATAAAAGTATGTGTCCCACTTTATATTAGGTGTCTTTAAACGCTATGTACTTAATAATTATAGATGTAACAGTAATTCATTACAGAATGGTATTTTCAAATATAAGTACAATGTAAAAAACATTTATTTACAGAGGTGCATTGTAACAATGTATTAAGACACTTAACATAAAGTGGGTCCAAAATATATAATTTATGTATGATAAACATTGTCATTTGTACATCTTATTAAAGTCAGATAGCTTTATCAACATTTCACCTGAAACTGATCGCAGTGGAATGTACCGTTACTATATTTACCCTTCTGGTGAATGTGACTTACGTTCACACATTTGTTTGGTGAAACAAGCTCTCTAACATGCACTTTAACTTTATCATTACTGAAACATTTGAAAGCCCTACTGAAACTAACACTTCATTGATTCTTATATCAGTCTATCTGTTTGATTTACTGAAATGCATACCACATAATGAAATACATAAGCTGTACATAATGTTTGCCAAAAGAAGGGCAGTATATATAGATTTAAACATTTTTTGCTGACATTTAAAACTAAGTTCTTCTTGTTTGGAGTTTTTTTTTTTTTTTTTTTTTTTTTTTTTATTCAGTTTGAATCTAATGATGCTTTAATGATCAATAATGCTTACTACAAGGATAATCATGCCTAAAATTGTTATTGAGTCACTCCTTTGACATATAAATCAAAGAGTGAGATTGCATAATTTGTTGGGTAGTTCGGTTTTAACTTCCTCTTGAGACAGAAAGGCTGGTTTTTGTTGGCTTTGTTTCTTTGATGCACAGCATGCTGCATGCCTTTCTCATAAAGCCACACAACCCAGGAAATACACCCATGAGATTAGGCCTCTCAGTTCTTTAAGTTTCTGTATATTCTGAGACAAAATAATCATTCCATAAAATATTGTTCTCGATTTTAATGAACATTTGATGTTAAAGTTGTTAACCTCATGAAGGCACCTTTTACATTGCTTCTACCACAAAGCTATTATCAATGATTACCTAGCTACAAAATTGTGCCAACTTAACCTTATATTACACATAATTTCATTTCAATTGTACACCCATGAAACCTGCAGAAAATACAAACTTGAGCGCCAAGAGCCACTAAGAGAAGAGTCGTTCATACCATGTTGAGTTTCTGGAACAGGTAGAGGAAGCCTCCGAAGGTCAGTATCATTAACAGCAGTAGCATCACTGACAAAAACTTGACTAAAGATGTGTTGCCCACTGGCCGGGGTTTGCTGTATCCTGCCCGTGGAGGCACCGGCGGAGGATTGTAGCTAGTGTGAAAGGTGTTTATCATGATGAACAGAGCACGAGTCGATTAGAGAAGAGACGTGTACTCCAGTGGCACCCATGCAGTTCTGAAGAGCTGCTCTCAAGGCAAGCAAGCTCAGTTGAATGCTGAACTTCCTGAAAGATGTCACCTTTTTTTAAGATGGGCGTATGTGTTTGTGCGCAATTTGGTGTAAATAAGCATACGTCCTCATACAAGGTACTAGAAAGGCCTGATTCCATGAGGTCACACATTTTTTGCACAAAGGTCATTGTCTTTTTTAGATTCAAAATCTGCAGTTTGAATGTTCTGTTTTCTGATTTTCTGAACAAGTATTTGTATAGTTTTTTTTTTAATGAACTAATATCAAATCTTGTATGAATAACATTGCATTAGATAAAAATATCAAACCAAATGGCATCTTACAAATAATTTGTGTAAGAAGATGTTCCTATTTGAGGAATCATAGTTCATCACATCGACTATGTCCATGAAATGTCCATATACTTTTTTGTCTTTATTTAGTCAAATGCAATGATGTGCATACATTTTTAAGAGTGACTTAAGTGTCTAAATACTTTCTTTATTTTTGTGCATTAATTATTGATGGCATTGTGAGTTGCATTTATAGCAGAGCTTCTGTTTGTCAGTAAACCACAGGAAATAAGGTCACATGTTGTATGTGTCTATATTTCTTTAAAAAAAATCTGGCCACAATGAAGCACATGTGTGGTAAACAACAGAAAATGGAGATACCTCAGTTGTGAGTATAAACACAGGAGAAACACATTATGAAACCTGTTTTTTTATGAGCCATGACAATTTTGTTTGATAATCAAGGTCGATATGTTACTAGTTTACCACATCTATAAAAGATCCTCGGAAATCTATGAAAGACATGTTCTTCATTTTGGCTTTTGGCCTATATTCAGCTTCCAACTTCTGACCTCATTCTAACCACCAATTGGTGGTCTCAACTACATATTCTCATAACTCCACTTGATCTTTCTTGACATCTGTTTAAAGAATTGCTGTATCTGTAAACAAGAAAGCATCTATATATATATATATATATATATATATATATATATATATATATATATATATATATATATATATGTTTATATGTGAAAGAGTTTGTTAAAAATTTTCCTTTTTAATTATTGGACCTTCAATACCACTGTATTGTTGGTTATGTTGACTGCCGAAACTGCTGATTATCAAGTATCGGTCAATTTTTTTTTGCAAAAGAAAAACTGAAGCATCTAACCTCAGTTCCACCCCCACTTTTTTTTTTTCAGTCCCTCTGCCAGGGCTCACATTTTCCGAAGTCATCAGTATTATTTCGAACGCATGCTTTATGCGTTTTATGCAGAAATGATCTTCACCCACAAGGCATGAAAGGACACGACTGGGACCTGTCATCAGACCTTTGACCTTTATTAACCGAAACATCAGAAATAATTTACATTGTGCTTTCTGCATGTGAATGGATGTGGGTGGAAGTACACATATATTTCAGTTTTGAATATGCAGTGCTCATGAGTAACATGAGGTCATTTACAGTCAAAAATATTGGCACTTATCAATTATTGTGTCACAAATGAAAGCTACACAAAGCATGTTAAAATTCGTCCTGCAAATTCTAGATCTACTTTTAGACATCCCTTAAAAACCAAGGCTTTATTAGTTATTGTACAGTAATATACTGATAATCATGATGTTGTTGCTTTATGTAATTTTCACTATATTTTTCAGTGAGGAATAAAGCTATCGTGGTAGACTTCCAATGCGTTAGCCATTCTGTAAATGACTAGAATAATAACAAAGTGCAGTAAATGGTAAAACTAGCAACAAACCAGTGTTTATAATTACAACAGTACAATAATATTTTAAGAAATACCAGTTTTCAATATCAAGCAGCATTTTAGCTATTTTTATGACAATATGTCTGATACTTTGAAACTGACTTATACAGTGTTGCATTAGTATTACAGTGAACATTAATCTAATAAGAAAAAAACACATTAAATGCTTAAAAATGATTACAGGGAAAGAATTCAACACATACATAGCAAACCATGTATTCACTGCTTCTTTTTCCAGGGATGGGAAGAATTATTCGTCACGCATATATGACTCACTGCATGTTCTGTGCGTGTTGGTGAAATAGAGACTGTGGGCCTATGGAACTGACTATGAGAATGGCACATTAAAATGTTCACACTTTCTGGAAAATGTGCAAATGATGCAGGATCGAAGTCTGAAAATACTTCAGTTGGAATAATGACGTAATTACATGTCTGTGTGTTATAACTTGACTCACAATCACTCACAAAAATGTACTTGATACAGTTTTGTAATGCTTAATAAAATATGATAACACTTAAGAGATTTAATATCTTAAAAATATGAAATACTATGCTATAGGGAAACTTTCATTAACTAACATGCCACTAACAAAGGCCGGTAATAAATTATGCATTGGAAAAAATCTGTCACAAGTAGCATATGGATATGGAGTAAACTTTGCAGAGTTCTGTTATATGTGATTAAACATTAGCGAGTCTCACTGCAGTATCACATGGGCAGTGGCTCCTACTGTTGGTGACAAGTGTAACTACACTACAGCATTCACAGACTGACACTTACACTAACTGCTTCACTGCACGGTTAGCAATGTGTTGTCTTTATTCAGAAGTTCATTATATAATCAGCATTTGTGTAGTATATATCTACATATATTGAAAAATACATTCTTTTGTTCTAGAGTATTCGTTAAACTGACTCTGCACATTCATTTCAAGTCTTACAGTACCATGGGTTTCAGTTATAAATGCTGATCTGTTAAGAGCCTGGGCAGTCTTTGAGAGTGTCAGGGGGTGTAATGGACTACTAAGGCCAGGGTGTGCTGCTCTTTTTTCTGGGGGCCCTTGACGCCGTGATGCCATGAGGGCCTGTCACAGGGCTTGAGCGCATGAGGATCTTCTTTGCTGCTGTGCTGAGGATTCTGGCTGTGAAAAGATGGATCTCCTTGACACCTCAGAAATGCTAAGAAACACCTGTAGAACTGAAAGGAAAAAGAATGAAACAGTCTGCATTTAATTTGACTAATATAGACCTTTCAGGGGTAGATAAGGTACAATTTTGTCCTTTTAAGTGAGAAGCTGTGAACTGTATACTTGTCTGTGTTCCACTTTTTGTCCCGTGGACAGTGCACAACATCAGTTTTTTTATGTTTGCACAGACTTCTGCGAGCAATCTGAGCACTCAAAAACAAGGGTGCACTAGGTAGTGCACACGTGACCTAGACATTCGTTTGCACTCATGGGCAATTAAGTATTTTTTAAAGGTCTGCACACTCAGCTTTGCACTACATGGAGTGGAATGTGGAAAAAGAAGTATACCTGGGCCAAAAATGTATAATGTTTGCACATTTTTCTGACAGTGTATAGATACACTGATATATAAAAAATATTTTTGAATATCTAAATATTAGCTCTGACAAATCAATTATGATTCATTGTTTATAAAAATCTGAAAATTTGGTCATGTTGATTTTATTTTGTGATTCATAATTATTTGCCAATTGGCCTTAAATGTACAATTGTACACTTTTTTCCTGACAATATGCATAAATTAA
Organism: Acrossocheilus fasciatus; assembly: GCA_036784905.1. Lineage (NCBI taxonomy): Eukaryota > Metazoa > Chordata > Actinopteri > Cypriniformes > Cyprinidae > Acrossocheilus > Acrossocheilus fasciatus. The sequence continues at coordinate 7,617,169 of CM071951.1, read as the reverse complement.
AATATAAAAATATATACTATTTAAATATTGAAATACTAGCTCTGACGATTATTAATTATGTGATGCAATATTATGAAAAATCTGAACATTTGGTCAGAATTTGGTTAGATTTGATTTCTGTGATTTATAATTATTCTCCAAAATATGCACCAAAAGTATGGAAATTATGGTACGTGTCTGAATATAGTGGGTTTTTACAACTGAAAATAGTTCAATTTCTTCTGATGATAATAATAATAATCTAATAATAAATGCACTTAATTTTTATTGTCAAATCAGTAGGACACACTAACGTGTTTTTACACCCCAACTAAAAATTCAAAATTCATTCCATCCGTGGACTAACCTGGTTGTTGAAAAGCACATATATGACCGGGTTGACCACCGTGCTGCTCTTGGCCAGGACTGATGGCACCACGCTGGTTATGGGAGTGATCAGTCCCCTCCTGCCAAAGGTGGCCAGCAGAGCCACCACCCCGTACGGCATCCAGCACAGCAGATAGCAGGAGACCATGGTGATAACCATGAGAAGGATGTGGTTCTCCCTCCTCTGTGCAGCCAGCAGGTTGATTTTAGTTACCTGAGCCAAAAAAAGAAACACTTAATGCATGTGTATTTTAATCTCCAACGTACTGTATATGTACATAAAAAGTTGCATTTTGATGTAGAAAGACCTTTCCAACCACCTAAATCAAACTAAAAGCCTCCATCTTGCTGCAGAGAATATGGACTGTCCTACAGGTCGGGAATTAGCTTGCTGTGTGTAAGCTGTCAAAGGAAGACTGGCAGATGGCTCCTTCTTGCGTCAAAACATTAAGAGTCGTGACTTCTACCCTCTGGAGTCTGTTAACCTTCCTCATCCCCTTCCCATCATGAAGCAATCTCTCTGTATAAAGATCTCCTGCCGGTTGGTAACAGAATGTGAACTTCCAATCAGCAATGGCGGCAAATGAGAGCTGATGAGTGGAGCTGTGCTCCTTGCACCGGCTCATGTCGTCATTCACACCTTTTACATGCTCCATTTGTCCTAAACAAGATGATTGTGATTGTATTGACAGCTCCAGCTTGGCTGAGTGTTTTCTCACCTGTGTAATCCTCTGCAAGTGTCCTTCAGCAATTTGTAGGATCAATATGACACTGACAAAACATATTAATTTGAAGCAACATATACAAAACTTCCTTTCAGTACAGTACAATACTTTCCATTTCCATAATTTAATAACCCTTCTGCCTGGACGTCTTTGATTCTGCAAACAATTGAATACAGACAAAAGTGTTTCTTAATTGTATCAGAATACATTTTCATTCAGCTTCCCATTGAATAGTGTAATGGAAATCGATTTCATGTCTGGAGTGACTCTATTTTAGGAATGCAATTACTTTCTCAGCCATGTCACCCCCTGATTTTCCCAGCGCTTTCTTCTTGTAATTCCCCCCTTTTGAATCCCATCAGAATTCCATGTTTGTGTTTCTAAGAAAAGCCCGAGGGCTGTAGTGACTGGCCCACTCATACGTGTAATGGAAGCAGCTCTTTCCATTTGTCAGATTCACAATGTGGCTCCTGCTACTGAACAGAGCGAATCCTGGAGGAAATAAGTTTGTTACATAACAGTTTGTCACTAATAGTAACAGGCTCTGCGTTCTAAAAATAACTCAGATGGTGATTCATTCATAGAATCGCTCTGGCGACTAGAGGCTCTCTGCTTTACTACCTGCTGGAAACGCTCATTACATATTCCTTCACACAGTGATGTGTTTATGAAATCTGCCTCAGGCATGGATGAGTCACAAAAACCTAAAGCCTTCTTCACCCTGAGCACTGTCTAACCTGATGCCCCAAAGTGCTTTGATCTTGTTCCCTTAGCTGGACAAATCAATATCAAATGGATAAATAAAGAATCCAAGAGCGCAGGATCTGTTATCTGTAGCTCGCCGGGGTTCAAATGTTAATTGGGCACTGGCTATGAGACATCATTGCAGATTTCTGGGTACAAGGGCTTTATTTCCAAAGAAGGGACATTAACACGGTGAGAGGAGACTGTATGCCACTGGTGTTATACAACAGCACTGGTATCACTCTGCTTGTTGATGTTTGCACTTTCAGTCTCTGTATTAGTGATGGGAGTTTTACACTGACTCTTTCTCCAGGTTTTTCAATACACCAGTAAGTGGCAACAAGTGACTTTATGAGTCACTGAATTGTTCATTTAACCAGTCTGTTCAAAAACATTGATTCATGAATGAAACAAGTAACTTGCCTAATTGCCTAATTATTAGCCTGCCTCCAAGTATGCATATGTCCCTACCTATAGTAGGCAAACAACAGTATGTGAAAAAAAGTGTATGTTCGAATTCACAGTATTCATGAAACATCCTTTAGTGCACATCCAATGGACACTTCACTCTCACGGAAGAGGATTTGTGAATGGCAGTGAAGCATCTGGATTACATTAATACTACACACATTCATACTAAATAGAACATACTTTTTAACAGTGGCAAAGTAGTACATACTCGGAGGGCATCTGATTTCTCTTACTATTTCTTCCCTAGAAAAATATGGTAAAAATAGTGAAAGCTGTATCATTCACAATTTGACGATGGAGCAATATGACAATATGATAATCGTGCTATGCGAAAAAAGAAACAATTGTAATATAAAAGTTTTGACTTTTTAAACTTTGACTTATAAATAAGAATTTTGTATTATTACTACTTTGTTATGCTTTCTAGAAACTGGCCAAATATCATGAAATCAGTAATCACAATTATTTTATTCTATAATCATAATGGTTCCAAAAGGGTGTTTTTAGGTGATGCTATAAAAGAATCCCACACAATAAAAAGTGAAAAGTTGACTTTTAAGTAAAACTTAAATTAAAAAAATAAGTGAATTGTCAAGTTCACTTAACTTTTTTATTATTATTATTATTATTTACTTAATAATTTTCAGGCAACGGGTTTCCTCAATTTTTTTAAGTTAAGTCAACTTATCACTTTTTACAGTGAAAGAAGCTTCAAGTAAACAGTTAAAAGAATGATCTAATGAATGATCTAAAGAAACTTTATAAAGAACCTTTTTGTACAATGGAAACGTTCTGTGGATGTTTTATGTTTCTCTTCCAGTACTCGAATGATGGGTGTAAAAATATATAGTTCATTTAATAAATAATAAAATATACGTATAACATATAATAACGAATAAATCCTCGCTCACTCACCCCTTTAATAATGCACAGGATTTTGCCATAGCAGAAGATCATGAGCATTAGGGGTAGAAGCAGACAGAAGATGAACAGACACATCACATAAGACATGCTGTTGGTTGAGCGCTGCTGCCACTGCACTGAGCATGTTGTCCCGGGCCCTTCAGGTCCATAGCTACTCCAGCCCAGGAATGGTGGGAGAGTCCACACCAGTGAATAGAGCCAGGATCCAGCCACACAGAGCCAGGCCCTGCGGAAGTCAGACACGTCTGCCTTGGTGGGGCGCAGCAGGGCAGCATAACGCTCATATGATAGAATGGACAGAGACATCAGAGACACAATTCCTATTTTGGGATAAAGAAAACAGATATGGAAAAATGGCGGTCACAATACAACCAACTTGTGAGTATTATAAATGTCTTTTTGTTGTAATATACGTTAATATTGTACTGTATCTATTGCCAGTCTACACCGAGTGCTGTAAAGCAATGACAGCAATTTTGACAACCTTCTGTCGCACAGGGGAAAAATGACAATAAACCCAAGTTTGACAAAGCAATTTACTGTGAACATCCGGGACAGTCCCTAGAGAGAAGTCTGAGGTTAAGTGCAAAGAACAGTTATGCTCTCAACGATCATGCATCCTGTTCTGTTCCTGGATCAGTCGCACAACCCGCATCTGTTATATAAAAACTGCCAAAATTATCTGCAGAATTGAGGTAGTGTGTTAATGAGACTGCAATTGCTGTTTATTAAAACTGAACAAAACTATTTATTGATTAAAAACATTTTTATGAACAAAATTCATTTTAATTGTTACTGAACACTGAGTCTGAGTAAATTTAGAGATCATTAAATTGTTTCCTCTAACTTTGGTATATTGAAAATTTTGTCAAATGCAGAAGAATCAACATCTAATACAGTGAGCGGATATATTTTTACCCTTGATTGTATAAATGCAGACACTGCTTCTTTCCTCATATGATTCCTAAAACTAAAATATATAAAGAGTACACTGTAACAATCAAAAATACTGCTGCTGCAACAGACTACAGCTAAACTGAAATGTAGAATAATGTACTAAAGTTTATGTTATGCTGTCTCAGACTCAAGGAGCTCATTAAGGTACAGATCGTGTTTTCCAGAGAAGGTAATGTCAAAGTTATGAAGACATATCATTATTTAACAACCTGTAAACAATGCAGATAGTGACTTGACACAAGACGATGGAGCTAGAACAAGCTGTTGACAACATATTTATTTCTGTCCAATTGTTAAAAATGTTTGGGTAACCACAGAGAAAAACTGTGAGCTTCATTTTCCTTCAGTGGGTTTGCACTGCAGGTCCACATGTTCTGCACAAAAGCGCTCTGCACTTGTCCCTGCAGTTCCTCTACACATCACAGGAAAAGAAACAGGGTGTCACAACACTCCCACTAGAGTAATTAACGCCTTAAACAGGCTCTCCATTCAAATGTCAGATCACTGGGGGAAGACTGTGACTTCTGAGACAACCCCCAAAGAAGATAAAATCAGAGTGATTCTGGCTTCTGCCTGTCTTGAGCATTTGTGGAAAATTTTCAACAGACCGAAAAAAAGAAACATATGATCTGTGAACTTGACATGATCAAGAACCGCGTTTCCTTTTAAAATAAATAAATAAATATTTTACTAATACTAAATTTTTACAGCACAACCTAACTGACGCAGTAGTCTGCTTTAAGTGCTGTAGTCAAAATAGGCACAAAGGTTAGTAAGATATGTTTTTATAGTGTACTTAATCAAACAGTGAGAATACTGGAATTTTAATCAGCTCAAGCATTCTTTCAGATTTAAGTGTTAATTAAGATGAAAAAATTCCAAACTCAAAAATGTTTTCAATGTTCACACCTAAACAAATCAAAAAGTTTAAATAAATCACAAATGTGTGTCAAATATACAGACATTATATATTATATTTTTTAATGTATTATTTAGACAGTGACATGTTTTTTGCTTAACAAAAAGAAATGGGCGATATTTACACAAAAATGTAATAATATGATTTTTTAACACTGGTACTACAGAACTATTGTTTCTTTGTGATTATGGTCATGCTACAAAGATTCAGTTGATTTAATTTAGGCTACAGATTGACCTTACAGCATGAAAAATTTTGCATATGCATATCTTGCAACATCTTGAAAATTGATTTATTTATAATTTTTCGCTACAAATATAGTTCAGCTGTAAGATATCCTCTGATATAACCTCTGAAACCTGTTACAAGGACAACTTTCCTGTTGGATGAACTTCAGTAAAACTTACCAAAAAGCGAATTGGCGAACCCGTACCATTTGCAGCCGTGGTATCCCAACAGCCATTTCCCATAGAGACTGGAAGCGAAACTGAAGGGAGTCCCAAACAAACAAACCAGTATGTCACTCACGCTGATGTTCAGCAGAATGAGGTTTATGGGTGTCCACAGTGAGCGAAACCTCCCAAAGATGAGCAGGACAAACAGGTTGTTGAGGAATCCAAACACCAGAATGATTCCGAGGCAGACGGCTGTCACCGTGTGGCCGGTCCGGCTCAGGCCAGGTGGGGTATCGTGGGGCTCTAGGGGGTCTCCTGAACTGACATTTGCACTTTGATTGAGCGCAGAAGTGTCTTTGTAGCTAATGTTCAAACTCCAGATGTAGACGACCATAGCAGCCTGTCTGCACGGCTATATAGTGTTGACTAATAGTATGACTTTCCTTACGGATGGATTCACAGTTCTCATCTCCCCCCTCACTGACGCGCAGCCCACCATTAAACACCCAGCCTCTGCCTCTGCTGACCTCCGTGCGTCTGAGAGGCGCGTCTTTGAACGCTGGGTGACCGGGGTGCGAATTATGAGGGGTGGGGGGAGGGGGTTGCATATTATTTTTAGGCTATATTATCTTTTATACATTTATATATCGTTTTCGTATTGATAAGTGCTATAACTGAACTCAGAGCGTGTATTTTCCAGATATGCATAGCTTTCAACACTCTCCAGTGGACTCTATTCTAATGAAATCAAGTTTGCCTGAGGAAGTAACCATAGCAACATTGCGCTGCTCACACGCTTCAGTATGCGGTACGTCGACGAAGTAGGCTACTTATATTTTATGTCATATTTATTAGTTACTTATGAAAATGTTAACGATTAGAAAGGGATTACATCTGAATATTTTCACACACACAGATCTCACCCCCTTTGTAATTTTCATAACTGTAATTTAATTACATGTTTCTCAGTAACTGATTACAGTTACATTTATTTATATTATTTGTTTATAAGCCTCTAAGTGCCCTTTGACATTTTCTTCTAAAAGTAGCATTTTTTTCAGGCACCGTGTTGGTACAGTAATTTCACTTTAATGGCAATGAATGGGTTCTTTTCATTGCCATTAAATTGAAATAACTGTACATAAACAAAGGAGCTTAAGAAAAATGCTAATTTTAGAAGAAAATTTCAAACGGCACTTAGAGCTTTTGCATCTAAACTCATCATTTGATTCAGATCGGGACTTCGAAGTGTGTTTTTTATTGAACAGTACAAAACATCAAATCATTGAGGCAATTTTGCAAGATTTTGTCAAGTAACATAACCTATTAACATTTACAGTGAATGACTTACACATTTAAACCAAAATTGAGATGGATAAATTGTGTGGTTTTAAACTTAAGCTCAGAATCAATTTTTGATTCAGATCATCATGCCAGTTCTGCTGTTTACCATTTACATGATTGCAAATCAAACTGTAAGCCAGAATTAGTTTTTCTTTCAAATGTGTGTGTGTGTGTGTGTGTGTGTGTGTGTGTGTGTGTGTGTGTGTGTGTGTGTGTGTGTGTGTGTGTGTGTGTGTGTGTGTGTGTGTGTGTGTGTGTGTCTTGCACTATATCACTGTCACAAGATAATAATTTTATTCCTAGAAATTCTTTTAAAAACCTATGATGTTACAACCCACACTGTGTCATGATGACATTTCCAACTCCCATACCCATGCATAAAAGTTCTATAGCCTATAATCACTGTTTAATTTGCTGGGGGAAATTAAAAAAAAAAAATACTGCCTATGCTTAAAATTACATTCCAGAAAATATCTCTTTTTATAGTTGGCCATTTATAATATCTGTATAGATTTTTCTTTTTGGTATTATGACTATGGATCTTTTCCTTTTTTTTCCTTTTTTTTTTTGTCTATTAGACTCTATCAAGTCAGACCATGTGAAGCATGCTTTAAATATAATGTATTATTCAAAGTGCCAACATCTAGCAGATAGTGATGTATCCTGAGAATCAAAAGTAAATTTGTTAAGTTTTGTCTGATATATAGTATTAAAGATATCACCACATGCATGGCTATATTCCATAGACAATGTTCACATAAACTTATCTTTGAAACTTGCTTTATATAAATTTGCTCAAGAAACGTATTAAAATCAGGTTAATCTAGGATATGATAGGATATGATATGATTGAAACATACCTTTTGTAAAAAAAAAACAAAAAAAAAAAACATTTTTTAAAAATTGCTGACACTGTAACATGTGCTAACCAGACAGGACACCATTTTGGAAATGTTGCCATGGCAACAAAAATTGCACACATTGTCACATGACTCAACCTGGGTGTTCGTTATATGTCACTTAGGGAATTCCTGAGTTGAAAGTGAGGGATTTAAAAAGACATTTCCACATAATCACCAATTTTTATGACACCTGCGTCACTGTGGGTTCTTATGGGTTTATTGGTATGATTCTCACTAAAAATCACATACATAAAACAGCAGCACCTTATCATATCATACTCAATGGCTACAAGTGCTGTTAGAGGGAAACTGCAGTTACAAAAAGGTTAATAACACAGGCATATCAGCATTAACGCAAGGGCTGCTGGCAGAATCCACCGATATTCGTAGGCCAGTGTTATCAGCTATCTCACAATAGTTAACAGAAGCTATTTGGTCTCTGCTGTCAGGCAGAATTGTTTTAATGACACATTATCATGGAAATTGGCTAGGCAACACTGACAACAGAGATAATAATACTATTTCATGAAGCCAAAAATTAAATATGCCCTATTTAAAGGTGACACCTCTGTAGGTCAGCACTAATTGAGTTGTGCGCTGTGGATTCTCTGAGGTGTCACTGCAGACTATATTAGAATTACAGATTAAGTGTGAGTAAAGAGGAGAGCAGAGGCTTGAATGGAAAGAGTGTTGATAATAAAGTCAAACCGAAATGCCAGAGGAGTTGTAAAATACTTCCAATCTACCCTGTGCACAATAACATTGTTTTTTTTCCACAATGTCCTTTCTAAACAAGCAAGACTTTTTCTAGTTAAAGCTGAGAAGCACTGCATTAGATAGATGGCTCAGTCAGACTCCATAACTTTTGGGCTTTATCATTTTGCAAACATTATGAAAATGTTACTTTTGAATGTTCTCATTTTAACAAGTAGCAACATTTAAACAAACATTTAAATTTCAGGTGAAAGTCCAACTAATATATATATATATATATATATATATATATATATATATATATATATATATATATATATATATATATATATATATATATATATATATATATATATATATTTTTTTTTTTTTTTTTTTTTTTTTTATATTCTCTGAAAAATGTATTAATAATGCTTTTGCACTAACGTTTTGTGAACATTATTGACCAAATAGCTTTGACTTCTATTAATGTTGCTGGAAGATTGAATTTGTTCACAACTTTGAGAGAACCTTGCCAGAACTTCTGAGAATGTTTCCTGTTAGCTGAGGTAAGGAATAATGTAAAAATGGCCTGACTGTATGTTAACCAGCTGATTACAAGGTGAGTCAACAAATAAATAAAATTATAAAAAAAAAAAAAAATCATTTTGCCTGTATTTTAAAAAAAAATTCAATTACAGTGTCCAAAAGAACTGGCCAAGCAACAAGATGAACACTGCATCAACATTAGAGAAATAATAAAGCTGAAGTCCTCTGTTCTGATATCACTAATTGATAAAAGATGGTGCCAGTTTCATTTGTATGAATGACAGTAGCTGCATCACATTGTCAGATTAGGTAATAATTTTGATAAATGTGTGTAGTATGAACAGGCCCAGGGGGGCAGAAAGAATAAAAGTCCCCCCCCCCCCCCCCCCCCAGTTTTCTTAACCAACTTTATTTAGATTGGGAATAGATAATTATTTTGAGGAGCATGTGCGCACCGTCTGAGCGCATATGATGCATTTTGATTTGTGCAGATCGATCAGCGTCTGACTTGAAGCAGTGTGTCATCAAAGTAGGCCACAGCAACAGCGATTCGGGCAGACATTGATTACGGTCATCGCTGCTGGCTGCACGAGCTCTGATGACCTCTAATTCACGATTTACCAGACTCACCGTATTTCATGTCGTGCTTCAAAATAGTCTTGTAAAAACTCTTGTAAAAATTCTAGTTATATTAATGCAATCAGGGGCGCCTGCAGGATTTCTTCCGCACTTATCAGAACTACCTGATCTTCCCCTTCTCCCAAAATAGACTGTTATTAAAATAGTTTTGTATGTAATGGAAAAGTGATTGTTTTTTATTTTTTGTTTGTTTGTTTTTTTCATAAAGTTAATTTAGACAAACGAATGGAGCATTTTTTGTTCGTTAAATGCATTTTTTAAGCAAGGACCAAGCAGCCAGTGGCAGCAGTGAGTTAATCATAGCCTGTGTTTGATTCATTTAGCCATATCAAATCATCACGACTTGCCTAAAATAAAATCTTTAGATATAAAACAGTTCAAGCATATCCCAATGTTAGTTTAAATGTTTAATCTATATAAATGTGCGCTGTTAGACGCATATCCAACAGTTTGTGTGGAGAGTGTAGCTGAAGCGCGCGCTCCAGGACATGGAGGCGCCAGCAAGATCACTTTAATTTTTTTCTTACAGTAGAAACAACTTAAAACAGGCCTACACTGTAATTTTTGCTCATTATGGTAAGAGAAATACATAATTCCGAACTTTAAAGGGTCTACTTTTATTTGTGTGCGTTCACAATATCAACAAAACGTTGTTCCTTTATAAAATAGCCTAAATAGGAAAACAGAGGATGCGCTTTCTGCCGGTCTTGAACAGGAGCGCTTCACAATGATGAACCGAAACTCAGCGAAACTGACTCACAGATATGATAAATATATCTATAGAAAGCTTTAAATTACCATTTTAAAACCAAATAACTCAAATGGAAAGTAAAAACCCTTTCATTATGTAATCCGTAAAGATGCATTTCTCTCTAAAGGCACCTAAAGGCACTCTCTAAAGAGTCATTTTTCTCATCACCGTGACACCATCTAAAATATAAAAAAATGGAAAAACCTAAAACAGGCCCGATTATAATTTGCGTTTTATTTTGTAATTGTATACAATTAAAAAATAAAACACAAATTAGACTATAATGGCATATGTAAAACTTTGTCCTTTAATTGTATGGCTGCGTATATTTTCTGATATTTATGGTGCTCTGTCCTGAATACCTTAAAATTTAAAGGATTAGTTTAACTAGCTACTTATAGCCTACTATTTTTCATTCGTTTTCTGAATACCATTAAAGGATTTATCATCAAGTGAGAACAACTAAAAAAGTTTTTAGAAATGTTCATCTGTATTTATAATGTAAGTAAACATTTAGCTTTATTTACCAGCATTTTACATTAGGCTATTCATGAATGTAATAATAAAATGTGACTTGGCCTTAGCCTACCTTTTTTTCCCCTCAAAAATGCAATTTTATAAAAGTTATTTTTAATTAAAAATAACCCCCCCCCCCCCCCCCCCCCCCCCAGCTATAACATCCTGGCGCCGGGCCTGAGTATGAATACAATATGAATATAGGACCGTTATGTGACCTGTGGAGTCAGTTGCGGCACTTCCCTGTCATTCACAGCTCCTCCTGTGACCTCTTGGGATAGAAGAGTGTCCATTTAATTTTGCCTGCCATTTTCTGAATACTGGGAGTTTGGACATATTTCCCATACTGCTTTTTGGGTACTAGTAGAGATGTATAATCAAGTAATGCTGTCTAATAATAAAGCAAAACAGTCACTCCAAAGTTTTCTGCTCAGTAAAAGAATTTAGTCCTCCGCTCCCACTGCAATAAAATGTGGAGTGATTGATTATTGCGCTGAATGTTTCTAGCCAGAGGTGAGTCTGAGTGCAGAGTTTAGCCTTGGCTTTGGTCAGTTTTATTTGGAAAGGGACGTGTGTGCCACCAGATGGGTAGCAGCTAAATATAGTGCAAGGACATCAATAATCCTCAAGCAGGGGTGTGGAGAGATGGCTGTTCCTCCATCTGCGTCCATGAATTGGATTCATGGTGGGGGAGTGGAGTTTGATACCTACATCATAGTGTGAGATTAAGATTGGCTCCAAGACATACAGACTTCACATCATGCTGCTATAATTAATGTATTTTTACAGCGAGATGCAGTGCAGTGTTGTTGTCGCCCACTAGGGTGCAGTGTTGGTGTTTTCATTAGTTAGGATGCCACGCTCGACCAAGCCTGTCTTAAATACTGTAAAATACAAATGAAATGCATTTGACTAGCACTGAAGAAATGCTGTAATGTGCCATTTATGGAAATACAATACAATTACATTTATATAACACAATACCAAAGTGATTTTCAACTGGTTTGTGACCTGTCTTGCAGTTCTGTTCTGATTATCAAGGATAGCAGGGGAAAACAATGTGACTAACTGTATAATTGTACATATTTAGTGTAGCAAAATAAATAAGAATTTAATTTTTGAAAGAGAGGAGAAAGATTTCAATCAAACTAGTATTGTCTGGCATTTAAAGCAATCAAATTTGACAAATAACAGCATAGACAAGTTGTGTAATGCTCTCATCCAAACATAAATGAAACAGAATAAATATGGTTTGTGCAAACTACAAATTGAAACATCTGCACTTTACTAAATTATAATAAAGCCCTTATAAAACCTCTTTATACTTTTAGTTTTCGTATATTTATAGACCTACATGTCTTTATGTAATCAATGTATTATGTTTGTAATAATTTTTCAAAGCAGTTATTTACATCCAGAGAAGCCTATCTGACAAATTAAATGCAACAAAAATAGTTTTCAGATAAAATGTCTATCAGATGTTTGCAATAAAAAACAACAACAAACAAATAAACTCCATCTGACACTCTAAATTATGTAAAAACACAGATTTAGTGTGTGTTTTTGTGTGCGTGTAAAACGTCTTTAACCATAAAGCCTGAGGCCAATCTCTTGTACAATCTTCTTCTGTGCTGTGGTACATGAAGAGCTTGTTTCTGAACAGGTTGGATGTACAGACGCCTCCAGGTGAAGCATTGCAAGGTCCATTAGTCATTCGTTCAGTTAAAATGAAAGCGTGAAAGACTTCTTTGTTCTTCCTTTTCAATGTCAAATAACATTGTTAATACCAAAAACGATCCTTTTTCTCAATCACCTGTACACCTAAAAGGCAATCACAAGTGACTTAATTAAATACTAAAGATTGATAATGTATAATAAAATGTAAAAAAAATAAAAATTCTTAGCATACATGAATAAGAAGGATCATGTGACACTGAAAACTAGTGTAATGGCAAATTCACCATAAACTTTTGAAAGTATAACTGTATGATTATGTAGGTGTGATTAAAATAAGATGGTAGAAAATGATGGCATTTACCAGAGTTAAGATTCATATCAGTCATCTGATTGCCAAATCCAGGATACTTGGTCCATCCAGGCGTAAGGTCTTGTTTGGAGGAGGGTAGCACCACTGTACCCAAGTCAGGGTGATCGGTGTGGAGGAAATTTAACAGAGAATTAGAGTACCGATGTTCTGCCACCATCAAACCATCAGAGGATACAGCCGAGGGGTACATCATGGGGGGCAGAACGACACTCAATCCCTGCCTAGAATCCCCTGACCACAGAATAGCACTGTTTGCAGGGTGATTTGGTGGCATTTGTTGGTTTGATTGAGACTGGCTGCTTGTTCCTTGCCGGAAATGTTCTGGAGGAAACAAGGGCTGAAGCCTGGTTTGTGACTCTGCTTCCCACTGACTTGAAATTCCATCTAAATATAAATGTTTCATTTCATTTAGCAAGTCAAATATTTTGTGTAAAGGCAAAAATTAAGAGGAGCAGTAAATTGTTTGAGCAAATTTACGGTTACTTTTGATTTTGGAGCATTCCTCCCTCGGTTTATTTGCTTGACTCAGAGCACGGGAGAAATGTTCATCCACCATGCTGTTGATGTCTCCTTGGAAGTAGGTGAGAAGGACACTACCAGACTCCTCTTTAGTCTTCTTAGCCACAGGGTGCCCTAGGCCCTCCTCCATCACTGATCTAAGTACTGCAAAAACAAGTGTGCATTGCATCATTTATCCATCTATCCTGCCGTGGTGGCAGATTATTAAGTGTATAATTATATGTCTTCTAAATCAAATGTAAAATTGCAATAATTATTTGCATTCTTTCTATAGTATTGATGAATGACAGTAAGATGTGTCACAGCCCAACTGTTCTGTATTTGCTAAGAGGATTTAGATTATTTTAGCATCAATTACTCATGTATTTAGGTTTTATCTTCTAGAGCTGCAATAAGACATATTATTTAGATCAACATGAGATAGAATCAATTTTTATGCATTTTTTGGTTGACGACTTAAAAAAAGAATAAAAATCTAGCACTTTGCACAGAATTTTTTTTTTAAGCATTAGAGAGGCAATTCGTTTTTGTTAGCCTATGAGAAATATTAGATATGTTTAATAAATTAAAAGTCGATGGCATTGAACAAAACATGTCATCACACATTTTATAATGTTGTTTATTAAATGTTGATATGTTAAATGCATTGCTGTCTGTCTGTCTATCTATCTATCTGAACAGTACCAAATTTTGGTAACAGGTGTGCAAACTATATTTAAAATAAATGTAAAATAAAACATTTTATATTTTAAGTTAATATTTAGTAATTTAGTTAGACCACCTGAGGTTGATGATCGATATTATCTGAAGGTTTTTTTTGAAGACTATATATGCACGAAAATGCAGATAAATATCTGTTAAATATTAAATCTTAATACTGGCAGAATATTAAAACAGTTTGCCCCTCTCTAAACAGCAAATTGTGGGTTGACGCATGCACGTAAATCACTAGATTCAGTATAACACTTGATTGTCTCCAGATTTATAGAATTTAGAATTAACGCTTAACTCTGCGTTTTTTGAAGCTGTTTTAAAATGATGAAATATTGCTGTAATGGAAATAGCCACCGTTTTACTCACCGTGCAACAGTCGTGAAATCTCGAGTGTTTAATCAGACGCTGCAACCCGATAAATTACATTGATGAAGTCCGCTGTTGAGCGAGATTTGAACGCGCTGCAGTTAAATAAGTTTAATCCTTTCCCTTTGTACGTCGACTAAAAGAAACTACTTCACTTTTTGCCCTTAAATGTGGGGCGTTAATCTCTGAACTTTAACCAGGACGAGTAGAATGTGACTGAACAAGTTAGACATTTAACTGTCACCTCAGGAAAAAAAAAAGACACTGACAGAACTAATGTTTTTAGAACACGTTGTTTTACTTCATTTTCCCGTTGACATTGTGGATCAGTTAACATTGATTATTAATAATCGTTTTATTTGTCATTTATTTCATTATTAATAATTTATCTTAATACATATGCAAAGTGTAACACAGACATTTAGTTTAAAAACCCTGTTACTGTAGAGCAGCCTGTTACTGTATGAGCAATCCTCTGGATTTTGAACGATTTCTTGCTAAATGTTTTGGACCTGGCAGGGGAAAAGCTGCTAGTCTTTTTTAATACTGATAGTCTGAAGCAAAAATGACTAACCTAGTAGGCTAATTCAGAAAAAGTGCTTTCTTTAGCTATACAGATGTTTAGATAGATATCAGTCACTTGAATGACACATAACATATTTAAACAGATTACCTCAGTAATTCATCTCTCTGGAAGAAATAAAAGAATCATTGAAACTTTTTTTTTTTTAATCAATGAAATAATGACAATATAGTTGACAAAAAGAAAAAAAACAACAACTTAATGAAGCCTTTCATGAATTTCTGCTGGAGATTTCCAAACATGTCATTTAACATAAACACAAAAATAAATTGAATACACAGAATTCATATGCCCTCTTTTTACTGTTTTCTGTCCTGTGTCAGGAAAACACCGTTATGGCTGGTCCCTGAGTTTGAGGTATCAGAGATCTTCCTTTCACTGGTAGTCTCTGACTTCATGGACAGTGAGGAGACTTGTAGACCACCTTTCGCTTTGGCCCCCGGTGTCACAGAACGGCTCCAGTCTGGTCAAAATTCAAATGATCTTTTATTCATTGAATTTTTCAAGAAATAAGCTTGTCTCTAATGGATAACTTTTGTGTTTTTATTTTTGGTTGGTGTTTGATATGCAGTTTTGTATAAGTCAAACATTGTACAATATTATTATAATAAAGAATATTTTCTCTTAGGTATATTTACTATGAGACAAACCTGAGTAATCAGTCTGTCTGAATCTTCCACAGCAGAGATGTACCCTCCACTGCTTCCTTACATTGTCTTTCATCAGACAATAAAACAGGAAGATAAAAAAACCTGAAATACAGCAAAAAGCAAAACACTTGTCCAAAGATCCCTTACATTCGCCACGATGACTGTAATCCAAAAAGGATATCATCTGTTGTTAAACAGAATAATGCATCCTTATTTTATTCTCATCATTCTTATCTGTACGATGGACCTATTATAATCATGAGTACCACTGCATGTATTTGTACCGTATGTACAGTGTTACATATTTGAACTTTCTCTCACAGGCATAAGCAGTCCTTGCTATTACCTTGAAGACTGTTGAGGAGGGAGAACAGGTACATCAGGGGTGTTTTGGCTGGGCCCCAGGCGACGAAGGTTAGGATCCAGGTAAGTCCCAGCAGGAAGGTGAGACTGGCCACCACTCTCAGGTCATGCAGGAACCCTTTTCTGCTACTGGAAGGCTTATTGACCCGCATTTTACGGATCTGTACCAGCACCACGACAAACACGCAGATGTTACAGACCAAGACCAAGGTCACGAAGGAAACCACCGTCACATAAAAGGTCACCTCATTCTTTAACCAGCAACTGAAGAGGTTGAAGAGAAACAGTATAAACAAAAAGGCCCATTAACTCCAAAAAGATAATAACAATGACAACCATAAGATAAATAAATTGGCGTCAACACCAACAGACGATAACGTTCTGTTTATTCTGATTGGAAAATTTTGAAATGGCCAATCGTTACGGTGGCCAAGAGAGCTCAATGATCTGCAACTTCAGAAAACACATGCAAATAGAAAAAGCACCAGCAAATTAAGAAAACATCTTCATCAGTTTGACAGCACATGTGCTGCAAATTCTCACAACACAACCAAATAGACAAATGCACAAGTCCACAACAAAATTACGCCAAAAAAAAAAACATATGGCATATTTTTGGCATATTTATTACCATTTGTATAACCACAGTTGTACAAATACCAAAACTATTGTTAGTGTAGTAAATTCATGGTTAATTTGTGCATGGTTTAACTATAGTAACCAGTTTTTATTTATTGTATTTATTTATTTATTAATTTTAATAGTAAAACCATAGGCTACGGTTAATTTTTGTAAGGGAAGTTGTAAAAGTAAGTTAGCCAGCTTATGTTTCACATTTATTTCACATTTATTAATTGTGTATTTCGTCAGCTTATTTAGGCTAATAACATCCACACACACAAAAAAAGCTAAGCAATCGTATGATCAGTATGTTAAAATAAACAAAAATCTCACCTTTCAGAGCAACATTGATAAATATGTCCCATGTTCATAATTTTGCGATTCCCAAACTTTTCCAATGCGGTCTGTGCCTATTTGCAGTGTTTTTGTTTGTGTTGTGAGTATCTGCAGCGTTTCTTTATTTAGTTGTGTTGTGAGCATTTGCAGCGCATGTGTTGTAAAATTGATGAAGATGTTTTCTTAATTTGCTGGTGTTTTTTTTTTATTTGCAGGGCGCTGAGCTCTCTCGGCCATCGTAAATCGTACATTTTTTTATCACATGAATTTGTAAGTAATTGCAACTTCATGAAATACAGAATTGCAACTAAGTAAAAATAAGCTTTCTTGTGAGATCAGGTTGCTTGCTCTATGATTAGTTATATTTGTTGGTGTGCACCAACATATGCATTTACAAATGTGTATTTTAAATTATTTTGTTTATGGCACCTACAATGCAGTGGATTCTTGGAAAAGTGCTCTGGAGAGACTGGTGCCATATGAATTTATATCAATGGCAAGCACTAAACTTACAACCAGCAGAGGTAAACCTGCAAACAATAGTTCAAGAATTAACAAACACAAAACTTTTCCTTGATTTTCTTAGTTGTTGTACACAAGTACTCTAGACACATTTAATTAAACTGAAACTACACAATATAACATTTGAAGAGAAAATACACAAAACTGTTTGTCTCACCCCATCCAAGTGCACAGAATTTGAGGATGTAAGAAGGCACATATGAATTAA
Organism: Acrossocheilus fasciatus; assembly: GCA_036784905.1. NCBI lineage: Eukaryota > Metazoa > Chordata > Actinopteri > Cypriniformes > Cyprinidae > Acrossocheilus > Acrossocheilus fasciatus. The sequence goes on along the minus strand of CM071951.1, from coordinate 7,599,345 downwards.
AGACCTTGACCAAGGCCAGATACATGTTGATTGCACCCAGTCCCATCCAAGTAAAGGTAGCCAGGAAAAAGTAATGTTGAAAGGCTGCTACAGTAATACAGATGGCATTGCTGTTAAAAGAGGCAAGCCAGGAGTTCACCAAGAAGAGCATGTTCAACCCTAGCAAGGCTACGGAGAGGTTAATAAGGATCTTTGAAGGGTAATCTCGCCTCAGTTTCCTGTGGTAAGAAAACATGCAAAAAAGACAACATTTATTTACGCTATGTTTGGAAGAAAACAAACCAAATTAGTCTCTAAGTCTGCATTGTTATTCTGGTTTAAGTGGTAGCTTGCAAAGGGTCTATGAACTCACTCAAAGGACAAATAGGTCAACAGTGTGACTCCAAGAAAGATGGAGGATATGCCACTGCCCAGGTACGAGATGATGGTCAGAATCCATTCGTCTTTCACGCTTATTGGGGTTTTAGAGATGTCCTGGAAGACAGATGGGTTCAGGGAAACATGCATAGTGGTTACAATAATCAAAATCTAGGCATATTTTATGCAAATGTTGTGAACATTGCCACCATTTGTCATCCAGCAACTAATGACCTTTAGTTTCCAAATGTTTTTATAAAATCTTTGCTGTTAATTATTATATTGCCTTTGGTAAATATAATGTAATTCATTGACCTTTTGCTATTGCGAGGGCACATTTAGTTTCACACAACCATGAAAATTAGGTAAAACTTTGTTTTAAAACATTTAAAACATTTTTAATTGGCTGTCTAGATTTTGGGCAGACAAACTGAACTCACCAGAAGAACTCCAAAATGTGTGAGGTGATCACAGGAACAGGACGTATAAGTGGCATTAGACATCACTGTCTCACATCCTGTATCATTCCATCCACCTTTCCCATCTACAAGACATTCAGTCAACAGCTTTCATGGGGATATTAACCAAAATGAAGAGCACTTTTACTGTAGACAGGCCTACATTTTGAATCTGAAAGTGTCAAAAAGCTTACTGTTTTTGTTAAAGTCCCAGTAGACACACTTGACAGTGTCCCAATCCTATAGAGAAAGAAAGAGTGTGGTGAAATATTACTTTAATGATCAGACTGTAAATCTATGATAATGTCAGGGGTTATCATAATCAATTAATTACAGCTGCCTCATTTTCGTGAGAAGCTATTCTTAGGAAGATATTTGTTGACAAAAGATAGCATGCATTTGGTAGCTTATATTATTATAGTAACTGTTTACTATAGTTTGTTTCAACAGTTGTATAACAGGACAATAATGATGCTGAACTGATTTGGGGTTTGTTTTGCTGTTGGCTGATTGTATCCATACAGACCTCTTTGTTTTGGAAATGACGGAGAGTGACCATCACTGGGATCTCAAGGTCGATTACTGTGGCATTGGTGACGCTGGCAGATACTACATAAGAGTTCAGCTTCATGACGGCTGTAGGGTCCTAGATGTTAAAAGTCTGCCATCAGAAGTAAGTACTGAAAATGCTGCATATAAATAGTTAAAACCTGATAATTTTATAGTTTTGCTGTATTTGTCCTCAAATCTGGCCCATGAGATCCACTTTCCTGCAGAGTTTAGCTCAAACCCAAGTCAAACACACCTGAACAAGCAAATCAATGTCTTCAGGATCATCAGAAAATCAGAGGTAGGTGGGTTTGATCAGGGTTGGAACTAAACTCTGCAGCGCACTGGCCATCCAGGGCAGGATTTGAGGAACCCTGATGTAAATTGATTTGAAATGCTTTATTCTTCAGAAAGTGAGAGGATCACACAAGGAAAATGTGATCACCAATTCAGTGCATGTTACCTCAAAGAAATTTTCTGTGCCATAAAAATGAAACTGCACACGAGGTCTGGCTCCATTGTTCGGGAAAAAGCTCTCAATTGCATGAGGCAAAGAAATGAATGCTACAGTTCCTGTGTCTGGATGTGCTGTAAAGTTCTTGTCATACAATATCTACAAAAAAGGGGAGAAAACATTACAGCATGCTTTAAAAACCATTCACCATACATGTTCTCATTTTTTCTCTGTATTGATTGCTCCAGGCTGTGAGTACAGGTTGTGTCGATATGACTATATGTGACTATGACTGAGTCACTGAATCATTCACTTAACCAATTTGTTCAAATCCACTACAGCTGCAACAGCTGAATCTGCTTTGGCTTCATATTTCCTTTATTTGAACAAAAACTAACATGAGTGAATGAACTAAGCAGAAACTTAATTTCCTTCAGCATGGTAAAAATACATGTCCTTTATCTTCGTATGTATTAGGAGCATATGTGATATTAAAATAAATGGAATTTTCTGCGCCAAAAGCACCATTGAACGAAACAAACAAACATCCTCACCAGCCGATGATCTAAAAACACAAATATTCCCATCCCCAATTCACACCACTGAGATGCACTGCTTACACAGTGTTTTCAGAAAATTAACCTATGAATGGCTTACGTCTTTAAAATGAAATAGAAAGATATTTTAACACACTGAAGAAAATTACATAGGCTACTTCAGCTTTAATACATACAAAAATGCTGGCTCAATACGTTCACATCTTTCTTACTTCAAAGTCATTTGGTGGTCAGGGCGAGTATCACACCTGACATGTAAATGTGCTAAAATAACCACTTGTGTCCCGTGATCCACACACACAAGGACACAGAAACCTTGTGGTCACAATGGTGTGAAAACACGTTCTCAAAGGTACTGTGATAATTTAATATCACACTTCTATTTTCGCTAAGAGTCTAAAGTTTCCATAATAATCTTGGTCTCATGCAGTGTTAGATATACAGTCTCTCTTTGTCTCTCACCTCAGGGGTGCTATCATTCAGTAAGGAGGACACCTCGAATGTGAGGCCATGGAACTGAAAGGTGTCAGGGTTGATCAGCTGAAGTGCTAATGAAGGTGCTGTCATGTTATGAGAGTCTCCCTCGAACACCGTCCTGTCTCCCATAAGGTCTGTAATAGAAAGAATTCTTCCACACACAAAAACAGAAAGTCACAATGGAGTGAATACAGCAGGAAAATTAGATATTCAGACGTATTTCAGAGATATATTTATGGACATATATGTACTGAATATGTTTTCTTTTGAGGCTCAACCTGCCAATGAAAAAAACTTTGGATTTCAAGAAACAGTTGACCCCAAAAATGAAAATTAGCTTAAAATTGACTCCTCCTCAGGCCATCCAAGATAAGTGCGTTCATTCATCAGAACAAATTTGATTAAATTTAGCATTGCATAACTTTGCTCAATGCTCACCAATGGATCCTCTGCAGTGAATGGGCGCCATCAGAATGAGAGTCCAAACAGTTCATAAAAACATCACAATAATCCTCATGTAATCCACACGACTCCAGTCCATCACTTAACGTCTTGTGAAGTGAAAAGCTGAGTGTTTGTAATAAATCCATCATTAAGATGCTTTAACTTTACATTGATGTTTTTATCAGCTGTTAGTGCTCCATGAAAAGAGTCATGACAAAAGCATTATCCATTTAAAATAGTGTGGGATCTTCTGACACCATATTATAGCAACTTGGGCATTATATTTGAATTTTCTCTTTTTGTGTCCAGAGATGAAAGAAACGTGTTTGAAACAACATGAGAGTGAGTAAATAATGATAGAATATCCATTTTTGGTTCAGCTATCTCTTATACTATTTGTATCACAATATAATCCTGCTCAAAATTCTCTGACCTGCTTACATACTTACTTGTTGATTTGGGTGGGACTAGTTTTGATATAACAGATATCTGAAACAATTTTAGTAATGTCGCTGGACAGGTCTGTGGTCAAGATTCCAACCTCAGTGACCTTGGACAGTTTTTCAAGCACAGTGTCCAGCTGAGCATCATTCAGATCGGTTTGTTCATTTAAAAGATCCTCAATCATGTCCACAACGTCTGCTGAGTTGTCTGGAGATAGATGCAACATGGAGAATGTTAAAGTGGGCCAAATTAATTGTTTCTGTCTTCTCTGACAAATAAAGGAAAATAAAAACCCATAATGATAACTTACCAGCTGTAACTGTGATATTTTCCAAATCATCAAAATCTGTAACTGTCGGAATACACTTGCTCATGTCTGGATGATCCCACACTGCTCTGTCAGTTGCCCCGTTTAACTTACTAAATGGAGTGAGAAAAAAATGTGAGACTCATTTAGCCATTTATTAAAGGGTTTGTTCACCAATTTTCAAACAGCTTTGTATTGTTACAATGTCGGTAGTGTAAGTAAATTAACAACGTATTTTTACAGTTAATCCTAAAGCAGTGAAAACTACATTTCTATATTCATCCTCTTCATCATGTGTCCTCTTAAGGCAGGGATGGGTAACTTCGGTCCTGCAGACTTTAGTTCCAACCCTAAGCAAACTAGGAAGTTAAAGGCAGGTGTGTTTGATTAGGGTTGGAAATAAGCTCTGCAGGACTCCGGCCCTCCAGGACTGAAGTTACCCATCCCTGTCTCAAGGTGTTATTTTTATTTTTATTTTTTTTCTTGTTTTGTCTTTAGAACTGTACTGCCTTAATGGTTGGTTGTTTGTACTGTTTAATAAAAAAGAAAAATAGTGTCACAATATGTGCTCTGAAGTCCCAATCTGAATAAAATGATTCGAAAACCCACTCCAAAGTCCCGTTCTCAATCAAATGATTTGCGATATGCGCTCTGAAGTTCCGATCTAAATCAAATGATTCGTGATTCGCGATCCACGCTCCGAAGTTCCGATCTAAATCAAATCATTTGCAAACCCACTCCGAAGTTCCGATCTAAATCAAATGATTCGTGATCCACGCTCCGAAGTTCCGATCTAAATCAAATGATTCGTGATCCACGCTCCGAAGTTCCGATCTAAATCAAATGATTCGTGATCCACGCTCCGAAGTTCCGATCTAAATCAAATGATTCGTGATCCACGCTCCGAAGTTCCGATCTAAATCAAATGATTCGCGATCCACGCTCCGAAGTTCCGATCTAAATCAAATGATTTGCGATCCACGCTCCGAAGTTCCGATCTAAATCAAATGATTCACGATACACTCTCCGAAGTCTGATCTGAATCAATTGATTCGATATAAGCGCTCAAAAGTCCCGATCTAATTTGATGCAATGGTTTAACTGATTCGGACTTTCAAAAAGCTCCATTTCACCCATCACTAATGAATAAAACACAAATATAACAAATACATAAAAATATAAATTAAAATGCTCCATCGGGACAAGACCACGGGAATCAGATAAGCCCTTTACACAATCTGACATGGCTGGGGTTGGAATTGAACAGCGGGTTTCATCTGGTCAGAGGAGAACTGGCCCCCCGACTGAGCCTGGTTTCTCCCAAGGTTTTTTTCTCCATTCTGTCTTAGAGGGAGTTTTGGTTCCTTTCCACTGTCGCCTCTGGCTTGCTCAGTTGAGAATTTCTAGCAATTATCGTCGATTTGATTACACAGATACTATTTAAACTACACTGAGCCAGACAATGACATCTCTGAATTTCAATAATGCAATGCCTTTAACTGAAAATTGAGTGTTTAATCTTATCATTATACATTACTGACACTCTGTCCTCAAATTTGATACTGTTAAGTGCTTTGACACAATCTGTATTGTTAAAAGCGCTATATAAATAAAGGTGACGACTTGACTACGTGCTTTTTAAAATCATTACAAGCGAATGGCATGTGAATGGCTCTTTTGATCTGGTATTTGCTAGTGAATCGAGTTTGAGTTTGAATCAATTGGAGCGGATACAGCGTAAATGACTTGCTCAATTGAACCAGTTTGTCTGTTCCTCCATGTTTATACGACACTGTCAATAATACTACTTCCTTAGCTCGCTAGTTTTATGATATTAACTGAAATAAGCAGAAAATGTATTGTGTTTACACATAAAAATATCCCTATTTCAATTCTGAAAATGCTTTCCATGTCAAAACATCCAACATAATATCCAACATAGCTTACTCATTTAAGGTAACGTGTTTATTGCTAATTAGTGAAATACTCCATTAATATGACGAGCACCTCAAAATACATATGTTATCCTATATGGAAAAATTGTGCTTGATGCTTGAGTTTGTAGCTTGATTCACTATATTTTAAATAGTTTGACCACCGCAATTCTTATAGAAGTTGGTGACAGTTTAATAGGAAATAAGTTGAATGCATCCAGTCTTCTCATACCATTTAAGTAAATAAATATTAAATTTATGCGTATACACTGTAATAAATACTTGAGAAATTATTGTTGAATATGATTGTATTAGTCTATATTATTGTGTGGTAGTCAGTGTAAAAAGAGCAAATAGTTGAAGCAAAAGAGTACAAAACTGCAAGGGTGAAAGTTTGATTTTGACACTGGAGGGGACATAACAGCAGACCACACCCCCCTCCCAATCCAAATACCCCAACATTTTCACATTTATGATAGACTTTTGACCACCGTTTCATTTATTTATTATTTTGTGGATATTTCAGCCAAAAGTTTGCTTTGTACATTCAGTTTTTAAAAAAATGTTAGAGGGGGTAAACTTTAACTGAACTGTGCACATAACACTTCGGCTACCTTGTTCTTACTCTGCACATGTATTAAATGTGCGTCTTTGAAAGCATGCAGTTTTCTAGCATATTTACTTTATCTTCTCACGTAATATTAATGGTGTGACCTATTTCTAAGGTGGCCAAAATTACAACAGCACATATACATATATTTAAAATTACAGCTAGGGACAATTTAGCAGTTGATGGATATTGGTAGGGACATTTCACTAGCATCCCTGCTAAATTCAACACCCTTGTTTGTCAGGACTTTTTGACAGATCCCCAGCTAACAAAATTTTTTAAATAATGTTTTGCCAGTGTTTTGCCAAGTTATGAAAATGTTAATTCTGAATGTTCTCTGAACATTCAAAGAATCAAGCTTTTCTTTTAATGTTTTCATTTTTTATTAAAACCCATTTTGGCAGCAGTGAATTACCACTTTAATGCACTCTCCTAACCTCAAGAAAATATTATTTACAGACTGTAGTACAGCTTTTCCAGAGGTTTCTTGGAACTCTAAAACTGAAAGATCAGTTTTATGCAGTGGTGACTGGTGTTATATTGCTGTACTGGGAGTTAATATTTGCATTGTCAGGAGTCCAAGCAGTATTGTCAAGCTACTTATTCAATTAAAGGATATTGCTTTCCACAAGAAAAAGATAAGGCATATTAATCAGCAGGACAGCACAGAATTGTTTGTATAGTTTGTGTGCCAAATGACGCAAAGATAAACACACGGCAAATTAGTGTTATCTGAATGTTTTTCCAGGGCCATTGATTTGTATCTATAGAAACAAAGCAGTATTTCACTTTAAAAATATATTCAATGGCGATTACAAAAATGATAACGTCCATAAAACAAATTGGAAATTTGTTTTTTAATATCTCAATATATTAATTGGCTGATGCTCATATTTAACAACCTGTGTATTAATTGCAAAACCACTGCACAATGTGTAGTACTTACCAGAACCTTGTAGCAATTTCTTTCCCTCTTACACACCCCATAATATATTCACTTTGAGGTGTCATTTCGGGCCACATGTATATACCATACACTGTGAGCATGGTCTCCTCTGGACAAAGGCCTGGATCTGTAACAATAAACAGCATTGAGAAACCACACACATATTTTGAGTCCATACATATTTCTTTAATTCCAGTATAAGGCCAAAATCACACAGTACTTATATGGCTGATGTTGACTTCACCGGACGGGACACTGATACTGATGGTAGCATTGGTGTATCCTTTTGTCAAAAGTTCAAAAATCAGCCTCTCTGTTGCTGTGACATTCACTGGTGCCATAACCTGAACCTGAAAAGTAGTGATGTACCTAAAAAAAAATAATAATAATAAAAAATTAATTTGAGTAACAATAAAGCATCTATTTCATCAGCATTTGCGTGTTCCATTTAATGTATTCCATGTTGGGACACTTACTTAGGAGCTCCTTTTATCACAAGATTCAAAACACCCATGTGGCATTTTCCCAGTGTTTGCTGAAGCTGAAGAAAGAAGCACATCAAATACAAAGATATGTTCCAAATTACCTTTTATAATATGTTTCATTACTCACCCATTGTTGTATAGTGTGTTGAGGGTCTGTGATGCTGCCACTCATTGTTAGATTGAGATAAACTCTATAAAAAATGTCTCCAAAATCTGGTGACACATTAGTAAGTTAAATGGTTACGCTTGATTTTGAGGTGTCCTTGTTACAGTGTAATTATACATTTAAGAACTGAGTTATATTAATTAACTACATGTACTTCCTATTTGTTTAGGGTTAGGATTAGGGTTTGGCTTAGGTTTACTTCCATGTAATTATGAATAGTTATTGTTATTATAATAGTAAGTACATGTCAAATGTGTAATAAGGACACATTTAAAATAAAGTGTTACTAATTAAATTAACTGTTTAAAATACAACACATATGCTTCAAAATATTTACTCATTATTTGACAGAAAATAATATCACTCATTTAAAAGAAACATAAAATAAGGATAATTAATTCAGTATGATTCTATATTTTGCACAAAGAATTGTTACCCTCATAAAACCTGCATTAAAATATGTTTTGCATAGTTGTCAGTTTAATCAAATTAGTTTTTCAAATGAGATTCTGGTATATCCACAATGTACAAACTATACAAAAACATGTGCTATGTCATTGTTGAACTCACCTCTGTTTGAAATGCCTGAAGTGATTGAACAGATATTTCCCATTGCCAGTGTTTGTGATGATGTGCGAGTTCCTGAAGAACAAAATGTTTTTCATGTGAGCTCTTGAAAAGGAATGTCAACTTTTAGTACTTGTGATATGAATTATGGTGAAAAGGCTTCTGCACTCTCAGAAATAAAGGTACAAAAGCTGTCACTGGGGCGGTAACTTCTCAAAAGGTACACTTTTAGGTTCAAATATATACACTTTAAGTACTAATATGTACCTTTAAGGTACCAAAATGGACCCTTTAGGTACAAACATGTACCTTTTGAAAAGGTACCGCCCCAGTGACAGCTTTTTGTACCTTTATTTCTGAGAGTGTGCATTAATAAAAACATTTACTTAGCACAGACCTGATATTGTAATATTTGTACTTGAGACTGGTGCAACAGTGGTCAAAGCAGGATTTGAAGTCATGTTGGGAAAGGCAGCTGTAAAATTCAAAACAGTGAGCTTTTTTGTTGACTGGATGCTCCTCTTCCAACCCCTTACATACAGCTACGTACCTAATGAGAGGATGTTTATAGATGCTGGGTTTGTTTTCAGGAGGATGTTGTTGTAGCTATAGATGGGTATTAACAGCCCCTGTATCATAGACGCTGTTGCACTCACATCAGCTGCAGGTATCACTCTCACAAACACCACACAATCAAACCTAAAACCACAAACATGACAAATCCTCCTTTAGATGCTTTGATATAAACTTGTAACATACAGTATGTGTGTGTATTGCAGGTGTGTGAGAATTTTTACCATTGTGTCTTGATTGGTGGCTTTACAATGCCCTTCAAAGAAACATAATGTAACATTTATTTATAAAACATTGTTATATGATATAGTTTTAGTGTTGTGTAGTGTTATAAGGATATAAGGAAATTATACATGTCCACTTAATCATGAATAATTATGTTATATGCTGTACCTGAATTTCCTCCTTATTTTGATCAGCTAAACCAGCTCCTGTTTGAGGGCTAGATTTTGGCACTTCTCTTAGACAATACAATAACATAAAAATTACATGGACACCATATAACATCACATGCAAATAATGCAAGTTGTACAAATATTTGAATATTTATGTACTGTATGCATGCTTACTCGTTGGTAAGTTAGTTTTAAAAATGAGATAATTACCTTAAATTTGACAGGGACACAGAATGCACTGATATTTTCTGAGGGAAAACGTGCTTCAGCTGAAATTAAAAAATATATCAATTCAGTTTATAAATGCTAATGTTTAAGTGAAAATGTTAAATATTATATATATTATAAACACACATACATGTAAATATTCTCTTACCCAGATTAAAACAATCTCCTGGATATCATTTTCAGTATTATCATTATTGATATTTTGTATAATAGCTGTGTTCATTTGAATTTTATACTTTGACGATTCTGAAATGTGGTGAAGATACAGTTTGTTAGAATGCAATGACAATAATGCATTTCATCTTATAACACAAGTTATTGTAACATTTGTTCTTTATTTCTCACCACAAATAAAGTTGTCCGGAATGGGTGGACACGTCTGATAATCCCAATCTTGCACTCTCCATGTCAAAATATCCCCATCTACACATCTACGTGCATCCAGCTGCTGTGGACTCATCTGCGCTCCCCACATCCGGAACAAGGACAGGTCCCCCATAAAGTTCTTCCCAGTCTCAAAAACAATAGAACCTCCAACAAAATTATGTGACACACCCAAACTCAGGGTACCGTATGCAGCGAGGAACCTGGGTGACGTTTCATTCAAATGAAATCCAAAAATGTCTTTATTAATGATCACCTGGAAAAGCCTATTATGACTCGACCATGTCAGACAAACTGTGTGCCACATTTTTAGGGGCATGTCATAAGCAACTGTCCATTCTTCTCCAAAAAGAGTGACTATTACATTGCCCATATTTCCAGCTAAGCCAAGCTCCATGTGCTGTTGACCTGGACCTTTGTAGTCAAAAGCAGTCCATTCAGAAGTGCTAATATTTCTCTTGAGGTTGATGCAGACACTCAGTTCCTCTAAAGGTGGGATGATAGCTCTTTTATTCAACTGCCAAACACAGGATCGAGTAAAGGCCTTCTTCATCCCCCATAGGCTTGAGCCTAAAAGTTACAGATTACAGATTAGGCATCTATTTTCAGCTAAGAGCAATGTTTTGGTTGAGCAAAACCAAATGCAACAGTTGGCATCAGTCTTCTTAAACTGATCACTCACATGTTAACAAGCATCTCAAACATAACAGAGTTAAACACAAGTCTTTCCCTTCACTCAAAAATAATAGGCTAATCGACAAATAATATCCTTTTTAGCAACAGAAAAACTTTTACTGATACTTTCCCAAGAAATAGAGTAACATGGACATGGAGAAAAGATAATTACAAAATAAATGCAAGAAAGAGTTTAGAGAAAAATCATACCTGCGCAATTGAGAGAAGAGCCCAAAATCCACATGTAAACAGTCACAAGCAGGTATTTATTGAAGGTATGCATGATATATCTAAAAATAAATAAATAAATAGAGAAATTATTTCTACAACTTAATTTTTTTTTAAATTAAAACTCTCTTTGTTTAAAGTTAGAAAAGGCAAAACATCCCAAAAGAGATACACTGATTACATTACTCTTATGTAATTGAATTAAATTGCTACTTACTGTGTTATGACATTTCTCTAGAATTAACAAAACCACGTAAATGATGGAAACCCAAGTTAGAAAATGATATGAGGGTATGTTGTCCTCTAAATATATCCAGCGCAGGACCTTTCCTCAAAGGAGACAAAATCCACGCCCAATCTCTTGTTGATAAGTTATTTATTAATCATAAAGACAGTAATAAACATAAAAGGATCCGTACATGGGTCAGTAAGGAACAGTATCCGGAACCAGTTAATCTTATGATGAACCAGTTAATTAACCCTTTCATTTCATGAATCTGATTCTTTTTCACACCACTGAGACCCAGATTGGTAATTCTGATTGTGATGTATGCTTGTTTTTTTATTTGATTTATGATTATCACTCATGAATGTGGGAGAAGACACACCCATAATGGTTAAAGATTAATGGTGCACGTTGTGTGATGAAATACTTCAGCAAAGGCATGACTCTTGCTGAATAGGAAGATTATTTCTGATATAGAGTCAGTGGTGGGTGGATAATGTATTTGTGTCACCTTGTTCTGTAAAAGCTTAGTGATAATAAGAGCAGCATGGGATTGAAGCTACAGGGATTGATCGCTAACATATGAAAGCTCTACATGCTGTATTTTTGGAATTGCAATAATTATAATAATGTCATAAATGACAATGAATATGCGGAACTGTTCACGTTTTCATGACATGAGCAGTTCTGCTTATATTTGTGTGACCAGAATGAGTCTACCATCTTAACAGGATGTTGTTTCAGATCTTAAGCAAACAGTTCAGGTAATGTTCCTCCTCAGGTGTTCAGATTCCAGATAGCTCTCACCAAACAAATTTAATTAGATTTTATAATGGCAACCTAGAGCTCTCTCTGAGCTTGATTTCATAATTCTTATTTGGACATATATTTGCATTTTTTTCACTTGGAGACATACTTTGCGATTATTATTTTTTTCAATCTTTTTATTAGTTCCAAAATGAAATGTGTGTCTGCTGTTGTAACATAGATGTTAAACGACATGGAACAAGTTTTATAATTAATGGCCTGTACTTTCTTTTAAATTATAATGAAATAACTATTAAAAAAAAAAAAAAAACTAAAAAAAAACAACAGTGCTTGTAATTTTAGGTTTCATATCATTGTCAGATTTCATTACCAGTGTTTTTAAACATTTAGAGAGATGAGCAGAGGCGGACAGTAACGAAGTAAATTTACTTGAGTATTGTACTTAAGTACACTTTTTGAGTATCTGTACTTTACTCGAGTATTATTTTTTCTGGAAACTTGCGACTTTAACTTCACTACATCTGAAAGACAAATATCGTACTTTTTACTCAACTACATTTATATCAAGGTCCCCAAGTAGAAAGTCGTTATATGTAGCAGTTTTTAACAGTGTGTGCATTTTCAAATTCACTGAAAATACGGCCTGCGATCTGCCTGGACCTTCCTGTGTTGCCAAGTGTTACAGTATTTCTAAGCCTGCAGTTTTCCGCCTAGCTTTGAATGGACATTTGGCTAATATTTTTTACGCAAATCTGGCAACCCCGGGATCTTCCCCACTAAACTAATGTAAACGTCCGTACTACTGCGCAGCTAAAAGCGCTCTAAAAAGGCATGTGTTAACTCATTAAAGCCCTTTGGAAAATTAACCATGTTTTTAGGCTACTATAGTAACCATAACTATGGTATTTGCAGTAAAATCACAGTATCCACAAATTTACAATTATCTCAATATAGTAACCTATAGTTTGTTTTCTTTTCAATGTTTGCTTTGTTTGCCTAAAATGAACCATATCATAGACTTCAATATCTCTTTGAAAAAGAACTTTGTAACTTTTAAACAAGTATTAAAATGAGTTCAATGTAGCTGTAGGAGTGTTAGATAAAAATAAAGATGATTATATTCATTCAGTTGTTCCCTTTTAATATGTTTTGTAACATAAAAGCTCTTAATTCCAAAGATAATACAAGCTAATCGGTGTATTCAGTAGGTTGCATTAGTGGCATATGGTATTGTAAATATACAACAATACGACAATGCATTTACTTTTAACTTTTGATACTTAAGTACTTTTAAAAACGTGTACTTCCGTACTTTCACTTAAGTGAAAATCTGTCTTTACAACTTTCACTTGTAGTGGAGTAATATTTGACCAGTGGTATCTGTACTTTCACTCAAGTAAGCAAGTTGTGTACTTTGTCCGCCTCTGGAGATGAGTGGCATAGTTGCTGATTTTATGTGGACATTCTGTGTTATTGAACATCCTTGTCTTTATTCCAAAATACCACAGGGGGGCGTTATATTATGTCATATGAAGCTATTAGAAACTAGGATTTGATTTTGACATTGGTGAGGACATATCAGCAGACAATAACTACATTATTCCTGTTAGCTAAACTTCATATACATAAATAAAATTATTTTCTTTATTCAGAGTTGATCTAGACAAGTATATGGAAACTATCCAAAGCTCTGATAATCCTAAAACAGTGAAAATGCACCTATCCTACAGAATGTGTCCTCTTAAGGTGTAAATGTATTACTTTTTTAGTTAACCTGGCAAAACATCCCTTATGAAAATTAACCATGGTTTTACTGCAAAAAAACAAAAATGTATACAATATTTAAACCATGGTAACCACAAATTAACCATGGTTTTTCTACACTAACCATAATTTAACCATGGTATTTGTAATAAAACTGTGGGTATACAAATGGTGATAAATACAGAAAAAAAAGAGAAAAATATATAAAGAAAAAAAGCCATGTTTTTTTTTTTTTTAGTAAAAGAGTAGTAACCAGGGTTTTTTTTGGTGCATTGATCATCATTTGTGTAACCACAGTTTTACTACAAATACCATGGTTAATCTATGGTTAGTTTAGCGAGGTTAATTTGTGGTTACCTTGGTTTAACTATTAACTATGCTTTTTTTTATTTATTTTTTTTTATTTAAAACCATGGTTAATTTGCGCAAGGGACCACAGCTTGATGTGATCTAAAGTTTATTCCTATTGTAGCCAACATACATTTATGGTAGCCTAGCTGACATGCTCATAATGAATAAAGAGAGATTTTTATGTTTGCATATTCATCAGGCAATAATTACACACTTTTGATTATGGATTATGTAAAAACAACAACATTAAAGCAGCATCAGAGTGCTATCAACTAGCCAGGGACCCTACTGTTGCTATAGTAACAAACACAACTTTCACGCGCATCTTAATCACAAATAAACCACACACTCTTCGGTTTTAAAGAGGGTAAACATAGGCCTAACATTCAACCAAATTGTGCACGTTTTAACGTTCTTACTCCGCACATGCATGTTAATTTACGCATGTATTAAATGTCTGTCCTTAAAAGCGTGTGGTTTTCTGGCGTTTTTACTCTAACTTGTCACGTAGGCCTAATATCAATGGTAGACACAACAGCAGTGGATATATGGGCTTGTTTGATCAAAATTATTACTAGGGACAGTTTAGTTACTGGATATTGGTAGGGGCATGTCTCTAGCGTCCCTACTAAATTCTAACCCCTTGCTTAGAAAAGGATAAACGCCCTGATTTCCATTACAATCTTGCTGTTTCACAGAAAATTACTAGAAAGGTTATTTTTAGCAACTGCAAGTGAATAATCCAGCATGTCAAAATAAGGAGGGTTGTCTCTACCTATCTAACTAAATAAATATTGGTTGAGTGGGCATTTCCCATATTTTATTTTATAAATGCTTGACATTGACAGAGTATGGACAAAGCTGTGAAACTTATTAAAGAAGAATGTAGACATAATTGCAATGAGCCTCTTTCTTCTGTCAGCAAGACAGCACTTGTTTCTTTAGATATATATTTTAGAGACATATTTAATCTTAAATTCTGTACATAGACTATTTTAATCTATATCTTGAGCTGTTCTGAAGGTAAGGTTAAAAAATATGAAAATCAAAATACATTTTGGTTAAGAACAATGTGCAAATGAAGATATTTTAAAAATTAGCAACAGGTAAATTCTTGTTCAATGTCTCATGAATCGGTAAAGAGAATAAAGCTACACATAATTACTTTGTAAAATAATATAACTATACAGAAAGATAAGATGGCAAAATCATTGACTGCTCTTAGTTTCTTTCTTATATTTCCAAAGATTTACATTGTGTGTTTTTCATAAATAGAGGGAGTGTTGCCAAAACAGTTTTGAAGAAAGGGATTAATCAACCTCTTAATGTCTCTCTGTACCTTGAGATCATTTTAACACGAGGGGAAAGGAAGCTTTCAGCCTCCACCTCACCATTTCCTCTAAATTTCCCATTCAGGGTATTTCTACATGAAGCTTGAAAGTATTTTACCACAAGACTGTGAAAAATTACACAACCGTGTTCCCGTGTTAGAGGTTTCACACATACTTCTATACACCGCTTTTTTCAACATTTGACACCAAAATTATCGCTTATGGAAAGACTGTCAAGGGAGGCTGTGACAGATATCAGTTATTTTAGTTTATATTTAGATATCATCAGTGTTCAATTAAAATACATTCAGTGCTGCTTATTTTTCCATGACAATTTTGCACAGTCACTGTGAAAGTAAATATTAATACAAAAAATACTACTTTTAAGTGTAAGACACTTATAACATATAGCATATCTTCAGCTGCAACAGTTACAGCTTTAGTTCAGGTCACACCAGTTTTGTTTTGCCCTGCACTGGTCAATGAATTAGTCATCTATTGTTATAAATTGTGGCTCTGTTGTATGTCTGTGGGATGTATGGGCTAGAGCTTCATATGCTCTGTATGTCTGATTCTGAAGCATTCCCTCACAGGCACTTCCATTACTGGCTCAGAGTAAGTGTTAAATAACACAAGTGCTGGTGCATTATTTAATATGTGTAACTGATACAAGGCTCGGGTCGCTATAAAAGATGAATGAGGGGCCTGCAAACTATGGCTAAAATGAAAGGAAGCAGTCTGAGATGCCAGAAAAGCAGTACTGCCAAAGGGAATATGGTGTTTTCTTAAAGGGAGGGGTTGACCACAGCTTTGCTGATCCTGTCAGTTTCTCATTCAACGTATTGTCAAAGCTCCAGTGGTAAAGGGAAAATATGCTAAGCCTGTGCACCAAATCCCTTGTTTACTTATTTTATTTATTTATTTAATTTTAAATTTTTATTTTTGGAATTAAAAACATAACTAAATAATAATAATAATAATAATAATAATAATAATAATAATAGTAATAATAATAATAACAATAAAAGTAGTATTTCCAAATATCTGATTATGTAACTCTGCTTATATGCAAATTATCTAAATTGTAATAATAGTCCTTGAACTTGAACTGCACATACTTCATATAATAGGCCTGTGGGCGGGGCTTCATTTCACCAATAAGTTTCATCTAACAATAAACGGTATATCAATACACAGATGTAAATAAGAGTAAATTAAACACTACTTAGAATTAATGCCACTTCTTCTACTTTTGCTATTTTAGTTTAAAAAATATATATAAAATTAGTTTTCAACCGATTTACGAAGAAGACCGGGAAGATACTCCATTCACATTGTCCAATGAAATTTGAGCTTGTTTAAGATGCACACAATCTATAGCATAAATAGGTATTTTCAGAGTTTAGAGCCGTTAGTTACTGTTTTGTACACAGAATATTGACCACATTATATTGTTGATAACTGTACTCTTGGTTAATTTTGGAAAAATTACATATATAAAGAATAGGCTATTGACAGTGGAGAGTTTATAATAAGGATTTTCAAACTGTTTGATGCTAAGGACAAGTCAATTATTATATTCATTCATAAAATATAAAGACAGTTATATAGCCAATTTTCATGTTTAAATCACCTTTTATAATGTGTGAGAAAAATGTTAATTGTGATTTTAATAAGAAGACAACATACTATTTCCAAAATCAGTGAAAGAGATTTTATATTGTCATTGTACTAAAGTCAAAGCACATTTTTTAAATATCATCTATAATCTTTATATGACCCTGAACCACAAAACCAGTCATAAATAGCACAGGTATATCTGTAGCAATCGCCAACAATAGAGTATGGGTCAAAATAATAGATTTTATTTTATGCCAAAAATCATTAGGATATTAAGTAAAGATCATGTTCCATAAATATATTTTGTAAATTTCCTACCGTAAATATATCAAAACTATTTGATTAGGAATATGCATTGCTAAGAACTTCATTTGGACAACTTTAAAGGCGATTTTCTCTAAAAAAAAAATTTGCACCCACAGATTCCAGATTTTCAAATAGCTGTATAGTCAAATAGTCAGCCAAATATTGTCCGATCCTAACAAACCATACATCAATGGGAAGATTATTTATACAGCTTTCAGATGATGGATATCCCTTTTGACTGGTTTTGTGATCCAGGGTCAAATGTACCTTTTTTAACTTTTTCTCAAATTTTCCATGGACCCCATAGCACCCTCTCGCGGTCCCGGACACCGGTTTGAACAGCACCGAACGCTCTTGCTGTGTCCTGCAGTGCGCGCGGTCGGACGCTAGATGTCGCTGTCGCTGTCTGCAGTCGGCGTCCTCGCGTCCTCGCGCGCCTCTAATGTGTCAGCGCCAAACAGCAGGAAAAAAAAACTTCGGCAAAAATGGCGGAGGGTGCGACGTCTCTGAAAGGGTTGCGGGCGCAAATGGGTAAGAATTCACTTATTTAATACCTGTTTTGACAAGTTTCGTTGCGTAAACCAGTCATATGACAAATCTTTAGTACTGTGGCTTTGTTTGGAGGTTGTTTGGACGACTGAGGGCTTAAATCCGTTACTTTCATTGAGGCGGTTTGAGGGGGAGAGTTAGCGGGCTTAGATGGACGGATAACGGCCAGCTAACTGCTAAACTTACTGCAGCACCAGACAACAAGTGTGTGTTTGTTCACTTTTATGTTCTTGTACAGTTTAATGTTTAGATAAGACTGATTAACGAAGGCTTGAGGCTTTTTAGCGTTGTGTTCGCTAGGTCTGTAGGGAGGTTTGATAAGTGATGTCTGGTTTGACAGGGACACATCAATCATCTCATCTTTGTATGGCACTCTTATCTCTACAGAGCCTATATCCTAGCGTTTATTGTTTTAAACTTATTGTTTCCCTGTTCTACGGAATATTCACTTAATATAATGCTTTTAAATATATATATAACCTTTTGCGGTCTCATAAGTTGGTTTCTACATACACTTCCTATCTACGGTACATGGCAAAAAGAGACTGAAATTGAAATAGTTCACTTGTAAATCAGTCGCAGAACTTCATGTTTGATGGAGGTGAGTATGTTGTATTGATTTTAGCTATATAAGTGAAACCATCAACGTGTATAGTTCAGCTGTAACAACAAACTACACACAGGCATCACTAAAGTAATGTTTACTGATCTGTGCATGTTTAGCAGCATTTTTCTCTTTATATCTTATGTTGAGTGTGTGAGGTGAGCTGCTGTCTTGTTGGCCATCTTGG